>CM070791.1:5153009-5203493 GCA_036346955.1 Dipus sagitta | reverse complement strand
GGGCCTCCAGCCACTGAAAATGAACTCCAGATGCATGAGCCACCTTGTGCATCTTGTTACATGAATCCTGGGGTATTGAGCCTTTACCTGGGGCCCTTAGGCTTCACAGGCAAATGCTTAACTGCTAACCATCTCTCCAGCCCTTCTCCAATGTTTTTAAATGGGAATTTTGTTTTATGGCTAGGGGAATATTGTACAGGTAAGTGAAACAAGAGAAATCTTCTATAGATGAGAGTGTAAAACCAACACTAACATGGCTACATGGCTATCTCTGTTAGAGTACATTAGACACTGGGTTGTATTCCTAGCTGTAAACACATGCATCCACACACAAACACACATGAACTTGCATCTGCACAAATATACACAAGCAGCCACACAATGGTGAGTCAGAAATACAGAAATGTTTTTATACTTTGGGCTATGTATGACTTTCTTTTGTAAAATATGTTATTTTTATTTATTTATTAGAGAGAGAAAGAGAGAGGGAGAGAGAGAGAGAGAGAGAATTTGCATATCAGGTCCTCTGGGCATTACAAATAAACTATAAACATATGTGTCACCTTACACATCTGGCTTACATGGCTACTGGGGAATTGAATCTGGGTCCTTATGCTTCACAGGCAAGTGCCTTAACCACTAAGCCATCTCTGCAGCCCTGCTTCAGTATTGTTTCTATGAAGATCAAGAAAAATGGCTTTATTTGTGCTGCACAATAAAGCTCAAGGTTGATGAAGTTGTATTGGCCCACAGGTCATGATGTGTCCAAAGCCCAGGACATAGGATGCCTTTAACAATTAAATAAACTTGGGCTAGAGAGATGGCTAAGTGGTGAAGGCACTGTCCTGCAAGGACCTAGGACCCAGGTTGTATTCACCAGAACTCATGTAAGACAGATGTACAACGTGGCCCATGTGTTTGTAGTTTGTTTGCAGTGGCTAAAGGCCTGGTGTGCCAGTTCCCTCTCTCTCTCTTTCTATTTCTTTCTCTATCTCTCTCATAAATAAATATTTAAAAGAAAGAATTAAATAAACTTGGATAAATCTTGTACTCCATATTATTATCAGAATATGGCATAATGATTGTCCAATATGGCACATATCCATATGTATTGTATGTTACTGTATTTTGTAAGATAGCTTTCACCAATTCTAATACTAAAAACTACTACATTGCATTGCATACACACCATTGTGCCTGCTAGTATAATAATTATCTTTGTTCTCTGCAGTAGTATGATATTCAGCTGCATCACCATAAAATCTCTCCCCATCATGGATGATGAACTCATGGAACCTGCATCCTGCAGTCCTATGTTCATTTAACCATTTCCTTCCTATATCCTGAAGGTCACCTGAACCTGGATTGGGTGAGGGGATAGTAATGGCCATAATCTCAGAGGAGATTCCTGTGACCCATCATCTACTAGTGAGTGCCAATAGTTCATTGCCATATGCTTACCTGTTACTGCATTGCTCTCCTTATTTAGTTCACCTGGCTATGTGCAATTTTATTTCTGCTTCAACATGATGCTAAGATGACCACATAAGGTCTTGCAGAGAAGGCTATACCAAAACATTCCTAACCACCTTAACGGTTTTGTGGAAAATAACACCATGTCAATGTTTATTTTTATATGTGATTTCTTGTAAGTAAAAAGAGTTTGGGATGATTCACAGTAGAATGAAAGTGTATCTCAAATTTCTGTGCCATTTTTATTTCAATATGTTTAACACTCTTTAAACTTTTACATTAATTCGCTCATTTGTAAAGTCTAGGTGTTGCAACAGACATTTCAATTTTGTGCTAAGATGGCTTTTGCCTAAGGAGGTCAGCATCAAATGTCAGTTCTGTATGCCATAACGACAAATAAATAAATAGCTTGAATTAAATACAATGTTTTGTTAAAGAATAAAATGGCATAATTTGATCAAGCCTTGAGCATAAAATGGGAAATCCTTTGAGCTAAATGAACCAAAAGAGCCCATTAATAAACTACAGCTTGCATGGTGATTGTTTTAATGTTGCACAAGATATCACACAATGCATGTGCATTCATTATCTGTGATAGACTTTTAATACAATTTTATGATACTTTCAAATAATAAAATATATGTTTTGATAGGCCTTGAAACAACCATTAATTGAAACACAATTTCCCAATTGGGCAAGACAAGTAACACTACATAAATATTCTATTTTCTGTTTGGTGTTCTGTCATTATATCCCCACTGTAGGCAACATCAGGGATATAGATTATAATATCCCATGCCATTCTATTTACCAAGGTTTACAGAACTAATGACACAGTGCTATAACTCTAATAAAGTTCATGACTAAATTATTATTAAGACTATTTCTTCTTTAAATGTTATTAATGTATCATTTGTACTGCAGAATATATACAATATCATAGTATATTAGAATCATTAATAAAATTGGAAGGTACAATGTTTGTTTTTGAATAGCACAAATTGAAGTGATAAAGAAGTGATGTTTCCTGAAGGTAACAAAACCCTAATGACTTCTGGGATTTAACTAACATATGATACATACACTTTTAATGAAGAACTTGTTGTGTTATAAAACAGAGATTTAACTTTCTACCACTCATATAACCTAGTGTTCATTTCTATTTTGGGGTGTATCAAAAATCCTTTTGTACTCTTAAAACTTACTGAGACCTCATATCATCTTCTGTTTATATGGGCCATGCTTATACATTGTTACCATATATTACGGTTTGATAAATATGTGTTTCTGAAAGCTCAGGGCAATGAAAACAGGCCCACTGGATGATGCTATTGAGGGGTAATTGGATCATAAGAATGTTATCCTTATCAATGGATTACTCAACATATGAGTTGGGAAAAAGTGGTTTCCTTCCACACGTATTATGTCTCTGGATAATTCTATCTTTCTGTGTCCTGATGGCCATGGGTTACACTTCCTTCCATCATTCCTTCCCACCATGATGTTCTGAATTTTACACTAGCCCACAACTACACAGGAAAGTCACAGTGACCTGAATATAAGGACAAATTGTGAAAGCTCTAGAGAGAAAATATTCCCAGAAATACAGATGTGATCCCCTGATTCTTTTAATTAATTTATTTTAATTTTTTAACTTATTAATTTTTTTAATAATTAGTTTTGTACTCTGTGAATACAGTCAAGTTGGTACAATTGTTAGGCTCATCCATGTACTACCCCCTCCCCCTGGCCCCTCCTGTTGAGGTATATGGGTCATGCATTGTGGAGTTAGCCCACACTTATAATAGAAATGTCTCTGCATATCATGACCCAACATGTGGCTCTGACAATCTTTCCACCCGCTCTTCCACAAAATTTCCCACAGCCATATTGGGTTCACTTTTGGTCTGATTCAGTGATGAGGTGATGGGGGCCTCTGGGTCTCTAGGTAGGAGTTTATTGTTCTCTGTGTCGATCTCCATCACCCTTGTGCTGATACCTGTTTCACCAAGAGAACAGCAAGCAACCTTGCTTGTTCTTAGTTTCAGCTGGGGCCATTTTGAGGTATGATGGGGTGGTTCTCTCCTTAGGATCTGCGCCTATTTGAAAAAGAGAAGCAGATTCTCCAACAGAGAGTAAAGTTAGATAAATGGGATAATCCTTATTTTTTATAGAGAATTTAATAGGTGTAGGCCCTCTTGTAGCCCACGATTGGTGGTAGCTTGATAATGCAGGGCGGGCTTATGTGTGGATATGGTTCTGACTTGTTTCCCAGACCCAGCTATGGATTCCCTACCACTGAGGGGACCAGTTAGGCAAATCAAGAGCAGTTGGTTTCCCACCATGGCTGTGTGCCACTATTGCACTTGTGTGAGCATCACAACAGGTTATTTGCTGCTAAGTAGGTGAGACCATGAGATGCTTGGACAGATATTGGTCATGTTCCCACAGTCGCCCATGTAGCACCTTCGGGCACTAGACGTGCTGACTCTCTGGAATTACTCTCTTCCAGCTTCCAGCCATTGCATTCCATTTTAGGTGCCAACTGCATATGGTGTCATCAGTAGTAGGGTCTTACCACTAACTTTGGTGGGTCATCAAGTACTCTGACAGAAATCTGTCTTTCTCTTCGGAAACATGGTAGGTCTCTCTGATCAAAAGCTCATTGTGGATGATAGCCACATGCTGGTACTGGGAGTTACAGGTCCATGCCCACTAAGAAAAGGAAGAAAAAGATAACTAATGTAAAAGAGTTAGAGAGAAGGAAGAGGAGAGACAGAGAGAGAGAGAGAGGGAGAGAGGGAAGCTGTAGAAAATTGAGGTTAGTCTTCATCATACCCTCTCCAGTGTCTTTGGGCTCAGGTGTTACCTCTACGGGCCTTGTGAAGGTTCAGCTATTTGGTCTGCCTTTTAGGATGTAGGATTTTATGGTACCATTGCCGTTTGGGTCTAGATTTGTGTCTCCCAACCCCTCCCTTGCCCTCTCCTCCCTGCCTACCCACCCTATTGTCTAGTCCTCAAGATGTTTGCTGGATATGTCAGCATCTTTTGTAGATTCAGGTTAAGTGCTGTAGATGAGTAACACTATGTGACTATTTCCTTTCTGTGATTGGGTAAGTTCACTGAGAATGATCTGTTCCAGGTTCAACCACTTTTCCTCAAATTTCATTGTCATTCTTTCCTACTGCTGTATAGAATTGCATTGTGTAGATATACCACATTTTAATTATCCATTCTTCTAGTGATGGACATCTGGGTTGATTCCAGATTTTAGCTATTACGAAGTGAGCCACTATAAACCTGGTTGAGAAAATCTATCCAGATTGTGGGTTAAAGGTTCTACAGTAGATGCCCAGTAAGGGAATAACTGGGTCTGTTCGTAATTCTATAGTCAGCTTTTTCAGGAGTCTCCATATTGCCTTCCAAAGAGGTTGTACCATCTTACATTCCCACCAACAGTGGATGAGGGGTCCTAATTCTCTACATCCTCAGAAGCATTTATTTTCATTTGATTTTTTGATGTTTGCTATCCTTTCTGGAGTAACGTGGAATCTCATAGTTGTTTTAATTTGTATTTCCCTGATTATTAGGGATGATGAACATTTTCTTAAGTGTGTGTTTGCCATTTGTATTTCTTCCTCTGTGAACTGCGTATCCAGCTCTTTGCCCCATTTTGTGAGTGGGATGTTTCACTTTTTATTCCTTAGGTTTTTGAGTTCCTTGTAGATTCCAGAAATTAGGCCTCTGCTTGTTGGATAATAAGCAAATGTTTTCACCCGTTCTGTGGGTAATCTATTGGCTTTGCTTATTGTATGCTTATCTCTAAAGAAACTCTTCAGCTTCATGTGATCCCGTTGGTTGAGTGACTGTTTAAGATTGTGAGCTACTGAGGTTTTGTTAAGGAAGTCTTTTTCCATTCCTATATCACGGAAAGTACTTCCTATATTTTCTTCCATTAGTAATCGAGTTTCAGGTCTTATATTGAGGTCCTTGATCCATTTGGACTCGAGTGTAGTGCATGGCGAAATGTGTGGATCAAGTTTCAATTCCTGCCTTTGGATATCCTTTCTGTCCATCACCATTTGTTGAAGATGCTATCTTTTTTCCACTCTATATTGTTAAGGCCCTTGTCAAATATCAAGAAGCTGTAGTTGGTTGACCCAAAGTCCGTGTCCTCAAGTCTATTCCATTGGTCTATACTCCTGTTTTTATGCCAGTAGCATGGTGTTTTTATTACTATGGCTTTGTAATATAGCTTTAGATCAGGTAGGGTGATGCTTCCAGAGGTGTTTCTTTTGCTGAGGATATGCTTGGGTATCCGAGGCCTTCTGCCTTTCCATATATAATTTAAGATCATTTCTTCTATCTCTGTGAAGAACAATGTTGGGATTTTAATTGGAATTGCATTAAATCTGTAAATTGACTTTGGTAGGATTGCCATCTTCACAATGTTGTTTCTTTCCACCCAGGAGCAATGGAGATCATTCCGTTTTCTCAAGTCCTCCTCAATTCCTTTTTTGAGTGCTTTTATGTTTTCGTTGTATAGATCTTTCACTTCCTTGGTTAACATTATCCCAAGGTATTTTACTTCATTTTTTTGTTGCTATTGAAAATGAGACCATGTCCCTTACTTCTTTGTCTGTGTCTCTGTCATTTGCATATAGAAGAGCTACTGATTTTTCTGTATTGATTTTGTATCCTGCTACTTTCCCATAGCAGTTAATTTCCTTCAGGTATTTTGGGGTGGAGTCTCTCGGGTCTCTTACGTATACAATATGTCCGCAGCGAATACAACTAACTTAACTTCTTCCTTTCAAAATTGTATCCCTTTTATTTCTTTCTATGGTCTTATGGCTTGAGTGAGGACTTCCAGTACTATATTGAAGAGCAGAGGTTAGAGTGGACAACCTGTCTTGTTCCAGATCTCAATGGGAATTCCTCCAGTCTTTCTCCGTTAAGTATTATTCGGGCCTTTGGAGCTTTGTATATTGCCTTTATTATGTTAAGATATGAACTACCCATGCCAATTCTCTCCAAAGTTTTGATCATGAAGTGATGTTGTGTCTTGTCAAAGGCCTTTTCTGCATCTATCGAAATGATCATGTGGTGTTTGTGCTTAACCTTGTTTATGTGGTGTATTACATTGACAGATTTCCATATGTTGAACCACCCCTGTATTCCTGGGATGAATCCCACTTGATCAAGTTGGATAATGCTTTTCATGTGTTGTTGGATTCGGTTTGTGAGGATTTCGTTCAGGATCTTTGCATCTAAATTCATCAGGGAAGTGTGCTGATAGTTTCCTTTTCTTGTGGCATCTCTGCCTGGTTTTGGAATTAGGGTGATACTAGCTTCATAGAAGCAGTTGGGTAGCTGTCCCTGTTCTCCAATTGTGTGGCACAGTTTGAGGAAGACTGGTTTCAGTTCTTCCATGAAGGTTTGATAGAATTCAGCTGAGAAGCCATCTGGTCCAGGACACTTCTTTTGGGAGAGATTTTTTATTACTTGTCAATCTGAATGAGTGTGATAGGTTTGTTTAGGAGATTTATCTGCTCTGAGTTTAGCTTTGACAGATGATATGTGTCCAGGAATTTATCCATCTCCTCCACATTTTCCAGTTTTGTGGAGTAGAGGTTTTTGAAATAAGTCCTGATGATTCTCCCAATTTCCTTATGTCTGCTGTGATCTCTCCTTTTTCATTTCGAATTCTGTTAAATTGAAGCATCTCTTATTTTTGCTTCATCAAATTGGCCAGCGGTTTGTCAATCTTGTTTATTTTTTCAAAGAACCAGCTCTTTGTTTTGTCAATTTTCTTAATTGTTTTCTGAGTTTCCAATTCATTAATTTCTACTCTGATCTTAATTATTTCTTTCCTTCTGGTGCTTTTTGGGTTGGATTTTTCTTGCTTTTCCAGTTCCTTCGGGGGTTTGGGATCTCTTTGTCTTTGTTATGAAGGCATTTAATGCTATGTATTTTCACCTTAGGAATGCCTTCATTGTGTCTGATAAGTTTTGGTGTGATATGTTGTCATTGTCATTCATTCCTAAAAATTTTGCAATTTCATTTTTTATTTTGTCCACTACCCATTTATTGTTTAAAAGTGTGTTATTCAGTTTCCAGGAGCCGATGGGATTCTTGATGGGTCTTTTGTTGTTCATTTCTAGCAATATAGCATTGTAATTTGACATCATGCACGGAATTATGTCAATCTTTGTAAATATATGGAGGCGGGATTTTTGACCCAGTATATGATCTATTTTAGGGAATGTTCCATGGGCTGCTGAGAAGAATGTGTAATCTGTGTATTTGGGATGGAATTTTGTGTAGATGTCCATTAGGCCTAAGTGATCTATGGTTTTCTTGAGCTCTCTTACTTTCCTGTTGAGTTTCTGTTTGGATGATCTGTCTATTACTGATAATGGTTATTTGAAGTCCCCAGCTATGATGGTGTTGGTGGTTATTTCTCTCTTATTGTCAAATAGGTTTTGCTTTATGAACTGGGGTGCCTCTGTGGTTGGTGCATAAAGATTTAGGATTGTAATATCCTCTTGGTGGATCATTCCTTTGGTACATAAGAAGTGCCCTTCTTTGTCTTTTTCAATTATTTTTGGTTTGAAGTCTATTTTATCTGATATTAATATAGCTACACCTGCTTGTTTCTTATTCCCGTTTGCTTGGAATATTGTTTTCCACCCTTTCACCCTGAGGAGGTGTCTGTCTTTAGTGATGAGATGGGTTTCTTGAGAAAACAGAAAGATGGGTCTAATTTTTTGATCCATCCTGTTAGCTTATGTCTCTTGATGGGTGAATTAAGGCCATTAATATTTAGGATAATGATTGTGAGGTTTGATTTGATCCCTGCCATATTGTGTTGGTATATGTGGTTTGGTGTTTTCATGGACTTTGAAGTTTTTGTGCCTTCTCTGAGTTTGGTTATTGTGATCTGTTTCTTTTAGGCATTTGAGACTGATCATTTGATTGTTCTCTGTGGTGAATTTTCTGAAATACTCTCTGTAGGTTTGGTTTTTGTGTTCTTATAATTGTAAATTTGTCATGGAAAATTTTTCTTTCACCATCTATTATGAGGGATACTTTTGCTCTGTAGAGTAGTTTGGGTTGGAAGCCATAGGTTCTTACACTTTGCAGTGTGTCATCCTAGGCCCTTATGGCTTTCAGGGTTTCCATTGAGAAGTCTGAAGTAATTCTGATGGGGTTACCTTTAAAAGTGATGTGCTGTCTTTCCCTAGCTGCTTTTAGGATTTTCTCTTTGGTGTCAATGTTTAGAGTCTTAAACACAATATGTCTTGGATGGTTTCTCCTTTGGCCCAATCTACTTGGAGTTCTGTTAGCTTTTTGTATCTTGATGGGCCTTTCTTTTGAGAGGGTGGGGAAGTTTTCTTTGAATACTTTGTTAAATAAGTTCTGCATTCCTTTGGTCTGAATTTCTTCTCCTTCTGGTATTCTAATGGTTCTGATATTAGGAATTTTAAGCATATCCCACAATTCCCTCATGTTCTCTTCACAGAAACTTTTGAACTTATTGAAACTTTTGAACTCTCAAACTGTTTCCTTCATCTTTTCATCCAGATCAGAGTTTCTACCCTCCACATGGCTGACTGTATTCTTGAGAGCTTCTGGAGAGTTTTGGACTTCTTCAATTAGGTTTGCATTTTCTACTACTTTTCTATGTATAATTTCCATCCCCCTGTCCAGCTCCCTTTGCACATCATTTTCTGATATTCTTGATGCTTCTTGGAAGTCGTACTTGCATTTCTTCATGTCTTCATTTAGCATTGCCAGCTGATTTTTGAGGTCCTCTTTTTTTTCACTCTCCTTCATATCTTTTAACTCTCGTTGAGTTCCTTCCATTTTCTTATGTATTAGGTCTATTCTAGTGATGGCAGCATGCACACAATTATTGGTCCTTTGTTGCTTTTCTGCAAGTTCTACCAGGGGCTTAGTCAAGGTTGCATTGCTGATAGCTTCATTTTGGTCTTCTTTTGACTCTTCTTTGTTTTGATTAGAGATTTTCATTGTAGGCCTGGTTGATCTAACTGGATTTTCTTGCATTTGATTTTTCATGTTATTTCTGTTGCACTGTGGTTTGCCTATCACATTGTATGGGAAGGGAGAGCAGGACTGTGGTGTGGATGGGCAGGGGAAGTGGTGCCTCCTGGGGGATCTGGCCTGTGGTAGCTGGCAGGCAAGCAGAATGGCTGTGTGTTCTAGAGGTAGCACTTAGGTGGGTGAATCAGCCTGAGGTTAAGCACAGTGAGAAGGTGAAGCCAGCTGAGGCAGATGCCAAGCCCTCTGAGCTGTCATTTATTGGAATTCCAAAGCAACCTGAGCTCTCACCCAGTAATGTACCAAAGCTGCCCACACTGGTGGTCAGAGTGATGCTGAAGTACCAAGCACCGCAGCAGTCTAAATACTGGGACCAATAAGCAGTCTGAGCTTGCCCACAACAGGACAATGGTGGTCAGCTGTTGCAGCAGACGGGAAAGGATTTCCACCCGAGCTCAGGTAGGCTAGGTGGGTGGAATGGGCCCAGGCTCACATGTGAATAGGAGGCGGTGGAGCAGTAAGTGAGCAAATGAGCAGAGGGAGCAGCTAAGATTGCACAAGCAGTTATAAGCAGTGACTGTGGTGGGAAAATGGAGCCTGAGCTACAGCAGGCCAGCTGGCGGAGCCTGCCCAAAGTCACGTGTGGGTGGGGGAGGCGGAAGAGCAGGGTGATCCCCCCTGTGCAGTGAGACAAGTGGAATTATGCTGGCCTGGGTCTCCTTTCCTACAGTAAATGCAGGGTATCCTTAAGCTGGGACTTTGGGTCCGGCGGCTGCTTGGGTGGTTGGGGGACTCAGGTTACCTGTGAAGGAGGGAATCAGAAATTTCCTGTTTTTTTTTTCCCCTCTGTGCCCTCCCACTGGCAATCTATTAGAGATTTATCTCTGCTAAACGACCCAGTGAACCCTTAATGCCTTGCCTTTCTGTCCCAGGGCTGTGCAATGCAGTTAGGCAGTCGCCATCTTGGCTGGAAGTCTTCCCCTTTGATTCTTTTCTAGATATTAGGTAGATATGAAAAGTGTCTCACATACTGGAAGCCAGAAGATGATTATAAACTGCAGAGAGGAATGACATCTTTTAAAATCATTATTTCTGAAAACTTAGGAAGATTAAATACCTTTAGATAAAAATAAATGAATAATTAAGTACTCAAAATTTTCATAAAGATATTATAAAGGAAGTTGTCTTGTTAGACCTCTATAAAGGTAATCAATGTGCGGAAATAAGAACCACTGTAGAAATGCAATAAATTTTTTCAATTGTTGCATAAAAAGATAATAGTTAAGTTTATTTTAAACAAAAAATAGTATTGGATCTGTGGAAACCAAATCAAGTCTATTAATAAAACAGACATTTAGATGAAAATATATGAACTCCCTAGGGTCATGATAAGAATTATCACAGCACCTTAGAAGATTAGAAGAACTGAAATTTATTTTCATACAACTCTGTAAGATAGGAGAGAAATCTAAATTTTCACATTCAGACAGGACAACACCCCTCTGTATGCTTCAGTGAAGATTCTGTTTCTTGCCTTTCTCTTTCCTTCTAATTGTTAGCAGGAGTCAGATATTCCTTGGCTTATAGCTATAATCACAGTTCTCCCTCTATCTTCACACAATTGCATTTTATCTTTGTGTGCATGCAGCTTTGTCCAAAATTCATTATTCAGAGGCCTACTCATAATTCAATATGATTGAGTTAAATGCACAAAATAACAATTTCAACATAAAGTTCTGTGCATGGACTTAGGATGAAGATGAATTTTTTAGGAATGTTATGTGATATCATACAAATTACAAATGGATAGTAAAACCAATTTGGTATAATAGTTTAATATAAACAGCAGACTATTTAGAGATGTAAATTGTAATTAAGCCAATCACTAAAACATATTACCCATAAAAATCAATGAAATCAATGTTGAATTTCCCAAAACATTTAGATTATTAAGCACAGGGAAGAATACAAGAGAACATCAAGCCAATGCACAACTAAACAGTACAATAGAACACAACTATGACAGCTGTCTATTACAAATACAAATCACAATATTGAATGTGGAAATAATCTAGACATTTTAAAAGATATTTTCATAAAACATAGAAGAGCAAAGTTGAATTATATTCTATGAATGAAACAAGGCATGATATATAAAGGAAATTAAGTTCTATCATCATAAGTCCTAGTTGTCAATGTGATAGAGCTTATCTTCGACACAAAAACAAACATCTGGGCAAGTCTCTGAGAAATTTTCTAGATTAGTTTAACTGAGGTAAGTTGATCCACCCAAAATATGGGCAGCATCTTTCCTTGGCTAAAGTCCTATACTGAATAAAAAAGATAAAATTAGCTGATCACCGGTGTATATGTCACTTGGCATCACTACTATGGACTGAATACGACCAGCTGTGTCATGGTTTGGCAATCATGCCTTACCTGATAAAGAGAACTGGGAAAAAAAAAACGCAAAACAAAACCTTTCTCTTTAAGTTGATTTTTTTGTCAGGTATTATGTGGAAGCAAAAAAAAAAAAAAAAAGTAACTAGAACAAAACATTTTTACAGGGAAATGGGGACATTGTTGTGATAAATGTGAACATGTGCTTAATTAACATTTGGAAATGGTTTGCAGAAGAAATATGAAAGAATTTGGAAGTTAGGGCTATAAAAGTCATTGAATATTTTGATGGTGAAAGAAACACTGAAAGCAGACACCTGGGTCTGGAGGATTCAGAAGAAAGACTCCATCAGGAAATGTGTTAAAGGAATCATATGATATCCAGTGGAAGAACCATGCTGAATTTTTCCCACATGGAGAAACTAGGAATGAGGCTGAAATCAAACTTAGTAGACTAATTTGTTTGACAGAGGAAATCTAAAGACAGGATCATAACACTAAAGCTGGTGGTGAGGAAGCTACTGTAATTAATAGGGAGATTTCACCATCAAGACTAACCTCCAGCACTCATCATATACAGAGACCTGCACCATCTATGATAAACCCCAGCACTCATCATAGAGACCTGAACCCTCTATGATAAACCCACAGTACTCATCATAGAGAGACCTGCACCCTTTTTGATAAACCCACAATACTCATAGAGAGACCCACACCCTCTATGAATAACCTATAGCACTCATCATAGAGACCTGCACCATCTATTAAAAAGCACAGTACTTATCATAGAGAGACCTGCACCCTCTTCAATAAACCCACAACACTCATCATAGAGAGATCTGCACCATCAAAGATAAACCCCCAGCAGCCATGGAATAAATATGAAGATGAAATGAGGATAAATTTCTATACATGGCTTCATCTTTTGAAAAGACAAAAGACAAATTCAGTAGAAGAAAAAGAAAGCCTAAAATGTAGGGACTACATGCTTGAAAAATGCCTAGGGGAATGTCTCAACAAGGTTAACCTGAAACGCATACAGAGATTACTCACCTCTGGTCCAAGGGAATCAGGATACATCTCTAACTGGCAGCTGAACTTAGCATTATAATCTCTATGTGGTATGGTAGGGAGGCATGAGCAATAGAGTATTTAGGGTGGAATGAAGTTTTATCCCTGGCTGCAGAATGGCACAGAAGCCAGGCAATATGTCATAGTGGCAAAGTCCTGAGAGGAGAACTTAAGAAGCCACTGTGCCAAGCTTTGAAGATGTACCACAAATTGCAAAGGAGACCCCAGGATGTCGTACATTCCAGAATCTTGGGTGTTCTGCCAATGAACGAGTTTTACCATGAGCGATCCTATGTATGCCCAGGAGTAGAGCTGTGGGGTAGGATTATCTAAGTCCTTTGTAGCCCACATGATTCCATCATGGTCCCTGCTGCTGGACATAAGGCTTTGCGACTTGGAGTTTTCCCAACTATGTTTTGCTCTTGTTTTACTCTGACATTTCCTTTCTATGCTATCCATTTTGGATCAGGAATGTTTATACTACTGTGTGCTGGAAATGTGTAGCTTATTTTAGATGTTAGAGGAGGTCACAGTTCAGAATTTGCCCAACTCTCTGGAAACATTTTTTATTTGCACTTTTAAACATTGGAAGAGTTTTGAACACAATGGAAGGTTGAAGTTTGAAGAGGTTGTGCTTAAGTTTCAGTGTGACAAGGGTCGGCTTATAATGGTTAATCTCATTTACAAAATGGTGAGATTTTTAATCTATATGGAAACATCTCTGGCCATGTTTGTGAGAGAATTCTCAGATTATATTGACTGATATGTAAAGACTCAAATGTGGATGGCACCATTCCAAAGGCTGAGATAATGGAGTGTGTATAAAGGAGAAAACCAGCTGAGCAACAACCTTCATCTATCTATGCTTCCTGACTGTGGATGCAGTGTGACCTGCTGCTTCATGCCCCTACCACCACTCTTTCCCCACCACGGTGGGCAGTATCCTCTTGAAATGTAAGCTGAAATAAAGTCTTCCTCTTTAAATTGCATTTGTTAGGCTTTTTGTTGTAATTATGAGAAAAGTAACTAATACATATAGTAAAAATGAAAGACAGGAAGTTGATTGATCACATTGATGTAAATAGTCTAATAAAATATAAAAGAAATAGCATTCCTCCCAGAAATAAAATGTACTGATAAATTTGACATGCATCAATTGAGTCTTTGAAATATGAAGTATATAAAGAGGACTAAAGCCAAGTGCAATGGCTCACACCTTTAATCCTATCACTGAGGAGGCCGAGAAAAGAGGATTACCATGTGTTGCAGGCCATTCTATTATACAAAGTGAGTTGAGGGTCAGCATGGGCTAGAAAAAGACCCTCAAAAATTCTCTGGGGAAGTATGAACTTCATAGAAGTGTGGTTAACTTTATGGGCATAAGAAAGAAACCAGGGAGCCGGGCATGGTGATTCACGCCTTTAATCCCAACACTTGGGAGGCATAGGTAGGAGGATCGCTGTGAGTTTGAGGCCACCCTGAGACTACATAGTGAATCCCAGGTCAGCCTGGGCCAGAGCAACACTCTACCGAAAAGAAAAGAAAGAAACCAGGGACTCAGAAAGATTCGAATAAAGAGAGCACATATTTAAAGAAAATATAACTCATGGTATAGTAAGAGAGAGAGAAAACATAGTCACTAAAGTAGAAGAAAGACCACATACATCTAGATGTTTCTGTTTATAATGTATACATATGTGTGTGATTTAAATATTCAACAAGGCGTCTGCAGAGAGCCGTGGTGGAGGCTGGCTGCGGCGGCCAGGGCGGCAGTGGCGGCGGCGCCATGGCGGGACTCGCAGGATCCCTGCTGCCTTGGTGATCCTGGGCTGACAGCCAGAGAGCACAGCGGCTCGGCTCCTGGAGAGAGGGTAGAAAAAAGCAGAGGGCAGCCACCTGCGCCCAGTGGCTCCTATTAGGTCGGTTCCTGCAGCGGTGGCTGGCAGCCTTGGTGAAGGCCCTGCCTGGCAGAGATCATGTATTGCCTCCAGTGGCTGCTGCCCGTCCTCCTCATCCCCAAGCCCCTCAACCCCGCCCTGTGGTTCAGCCACTCCGTGTTCATGGGTTTCTACCTGCTCAGGTTCCTCCTGGAGCGCAAGCCTTGCACGATCTGTGCCTTGGTTTTCCTGGCAGCCCTCTTCCTCATCTGCTATAGCTGCTGGGGAAACTTTCCTATACCACTGCTCTGATTCCCCGCTTCCAGAATCTGCCCATGACCCTGGCGTTGTGGGCACCTAATGGCTGCCGAGTTAGCTTTCTGAGGAAGCAGATGACGGGAGGGGAGGCATTGACATAGGTCATAAAGCATTGGAGTGCCACATTCCTGACGGCGCCTTTTTGGCCTGTGATGTTTTATCCTTATAATGTGAATAATGGCACTGGCTGGGTGCTTTTATTGTAGAGTCCTGTAGTAGTGGTGGTCTTGTGGTTGTGTGTTCTGTCACCATCTGGGTCCTTGATGACAGGATGGCTCATCACTGCAAGGAGTCTACACCCATCCTGATCAACTACCCTGGTGTGACCGGGGCAGATAAAATGCCAGTCTCACTGTCACCTCCATGACCCCTCCTTCCCTCCTCAGCCCCTCTCCTGATTTCCCTTTAGTTCTCTCCTCTTCCTTTCCTTTTGGGGGTGCACCTGTCCAAGACAGGACTTGTCTTTGCACTTATCTCAAATTTTAAGAGATTGCTGACGCCCGAGAGCCTCGCTTTTTCACCCTCCTTTCCCTGTTCAGCAGGCGAGGCAAAATCATGTCTCAGCTGTTTGTTGTCCAGAGACCTCCGGTATTTCCTCTGCCTCATTTTTTAAAGAAAGAAGCAACAGAGCGATGTTGCTCTTTGACCTGGGTGTCTGGACTCATGGCCCAGCCCGACCCTCCCCTTCGCCCTTCCTCCTGCCTCTCAGTGGTCCTGAGGGGCTCCCTCATGTCTCCTACATGCTGTGTGGGAGGGAGTTAGTCTTGTGTTCATGGACCCAGCTGAGTGAATGGAAAGTGCCGTGTGTTTCATAGCAGCCACGATCCCCTTGATAGGTGTTTGGGTATTTTTTGATGTGCCCTGTGTATGTGTCTGTGTGTGCGTGTGTGTGTGTGTACACAAATATGTGTGTCTATTCCTTTTGAAGAAGCTTTACCGAACGTGTTCTGATTTGAGGGTTAGTAGTAGCTAGCCATAGTAGGTCCTACCCCAGTTTTTATTTAGCATGGGGATTGCGGAGTGACTGGCACAGTGGACTCCGGGATGGTTCAGACAAGAACACGGGGGAGCAGCGGCCATCGTCTGCCTGCCAGGAGCCTCTCCGTTCCTGCGCACATAGACTGACTGCACACTATGAAGAGTACACGGGAAGACGTTGTGACTTGTCACTTGCTTTTTATTTTCTCTGCACTTCAATGACAAGTGTTGACAAATGAGACTTTGTCCTGGCCCCAGCCCACTGGGGATCTGCATGGTTGTCCTTCTAGTGGGAAGTGTCCCTCTCTCTTGCCTGCAGAGGGAAATCAGTGTGGTCCAGACAGAAGACAGAGCTGGAGGCAGGCTCTGAGGGGATGGGAGGGGAGGCCGCACTTGTGAAACACTTGGACTGCTGTTCTAGAGCTTTCATTTCTGATGTGTTCGTTGCACAGCTGTTTAAAATGTTTAATAAAGCTTTATAAACTTAAAAAAATAAATATTCAACAAACTTAAAGTGAACCATGGAATAGGGATAAAAACTTTCACACAGAATTGTTTAAATATTGAAGGAACAGAGATTATACAGATATATATACTTGAAATCAAATTGGGGCAAAAAGAGATGTTAGAATAAGGCCAAATCAAATGACCAGTTAAGTTTTCCTTCTTTAAACCAATAGAGACAATCAAAGAAAAGTGATGGTATGGTAAAATTCTGGATAATAAAACTATGCAAAACACCATCAATCAACAAATAAAGTCAGTGTTTTTAGATTAGGTGACTGGGCATGACATGGTTACAAACATGTATAGGATAGCTAAAAACCTTACATCTTGTGATTGTGGCCAAACTATGGGAAGAGAAAGGAGACCACTTTTGTGCATACTCATTTACAGTAGTGTTGAAGAAGAGATTAGCAAAACAAGTGCCTGCAAGGCTTGTTCACTGCCAAAATTCATTACCTTCCAAGCACAGATTGCTTTTTGTCCGACTGTAAGTACCAGACAGATTTGGTAGAATTACAATGTGGTCATTTTGTACATACCACCTGCAGTGGCATAGCTCTGTTGGTGTGAGGAGCCATCGAAATCTGCTTTACTTGAGTAAAGAGGCCAGGACTGTGTCTGCCCTCCTGGCATTGCCAGTCCTTAATATCAGAAATACTGGAAAGGATTCACCCCAGCAATAATCATCACAGTGCCTGACACAGTGAAAATAAGGACAATACTACACCTGCAAACACTTTTTTTCTAGTCCAACCTATTTGAAATTCAGAAAGAAAAGTTCCCCATATTATGTGCCCCATATCAATTAATTTGAAAAATGCAAGCAAGTGGGCAGAAAAAATAGACATCTTCATCCTCTACTTTATTGGGTGCCCCGGCCAGCGGGGCTTCAACGGGAGCACGGACCCCAGAGAACCTGAAATGAAAGGGACAAGAGACACAAGGAACGGACAGCAAGACAAGAGTCTGATCAAGCTGCCAAATTTTATTTTTCTCAGGGTGCCTTTTATACAGCAGAACAGAGGAGTTTGTCAGCAGTTTAGGTATTGCTACAGTTCTGTTTCAATAGGGTAAGGTCCCGGCCCCAAGGCCACAAGACGTTCCACAGCTGCAGGATAAGGCCCCAGCCTCAAGGCCATAAGACGTTCCACAGCTGCAGGATAAGGCCCCAGCCTCAAGGCCATGGGATAACGACTCCCTCATTCTTTATGGGTGCATGAATTAACAAACAACTGCAGGCCTTGTGACTTTCCAGAACAGACAACTTATTACAAAATGGAGTCATTATTTAAGATGGAGGCACTTTTGCTTTCCTAGTGTCCACTGGTTCCCCACAATTGGGAAGGAAGAACTATTAACATATTATTCTTATTTTGAATAACTATATATTGTTTTATTTTTTATGCATGTGGTTATGTATCCATGCATGTATGTGGAGACCAGGGTCAACTGAGGGTGTCATTCCCAAGTATACATAGCTGCTTCTTTCTGAGTCAGGGTCTTTCACATTCCCTGGAGCTCATGGATTAGACTAGACTGCCTATACAATTAATTTCAGGGATCCTCCTGTCTCCACCTGTCTAGTGCAGTTTCATAGGTATGTGTTATAATGCCTTGATCTTACCCAGAACTGAAGTTTCAACTCAGGTACTCATGTTCATGAAGAAAGTACTGTATGGATTCAGCTAGCAACCCAGCCATTTATAATGTTTTAATAGTTTTCACTCATGATTATATCTTCTTTCCATACAAATTATCTGTTTCTCTTACATTCACCAATCTCTTCATTGTGTTATGCAAAAATTAACTCTTTCACATTTATTTTTTAAACTCTTGCTTTTTTTTCTAAAGCAGCCTAGCACTTTTATGTTTTTCTTATTGTTTTAGGAACCAAGATTCTCCATTATTTCATTACTACATTTAAATATGTGTCTTGTTCTAGAATCATTGTCATGCTTTCTCACATAATTTCCTCCCTCTCTTCCCCTGTCTTTATCTCCCTCTCTTGTCTGTCTGTCTGTCTTTCTCTCTCTTCAGAGCAATGGCAGGGATTAAGAGCCCAGGGGAATTCTGCTCAGTGTGAACTCTCTACATAAACACAGAAGTAATCTGTATCATAAGAAATGTACAAGTTGCACTGTAGAAATCAAGAAATATATCACTCTTGCAAATGTTTGTAAACCCCCTTAATAACTGAAACCCAAGAGGTTTAACTTGTGAAATGCCAGATAAAGGACTAAAAATTATGATACTAAATATTGTTGGGGGCCTCAAACATGAAAAAATAAATAAATGAATGAAATAACAAAGCTGATTCAGTACTTATACAAGAAATTCTACAACTTGATGGAGATATTGATCAAAGAGGTTCAGATCCTACAAAACAAGAAGAATCAGTGAAATTCTGGGAAGAAAAGAGCCAAAAACTTCAATTAAAAGGACCATCAGCAATGATCTAGATTAGTCAATAAAAGTGATACCCAGGATTAAATACAAAGTTGAGGAATTATATTCAAAGTCTCATAAAGTAAAAATGCAAGACTACCACCCCAAGGATATTTGTGAAACCTGCAGTTACATGAGGTAAAAGGAGTAGTGAGGTGAACAAAAGTCAAAGAAATCTACTTATAAAACTGTAGCAGAAAGGTTCCCAATTTTAAGGGAAAATGTGGACCTAAAATATAGGAAGTATTTATGACTACAAAAAAATCTCTTTTCATCTTATTCTAAATAACATCTCATGAATACACAAGAAACATGTATTGAAATGGCAAGAGAGAAGAGCCAAAGCATGTACAAAAACAAATTTATAAGAAATACATCAGACATCTCAAAGAAAAACATTGAAAACCAAGGGTGGTTATTTAAATTAAATTGGTTTCACTTGGGCTCATGTACTTTGAATACTTGGTCTCAGCTGGTGGAAATTTGGGAGAGTTGTTGAGTGTTTGTGAGCTGTAGCCTTGATTGAGTTATGTAACAAAGGAGTGGAACATGAGTTGTTTTAGTCCAGCCCACCCTGGGTACAGACCTTGCTTAACAGGGGCTACTTCTTTCCTGCTGCTCTGGAAATGTGATGCTCACATGTTGTGTGTTCTTCCGTGTGCTCTCACCATAGTGAATCTTTCTCTCAAAACTGTAAGATGAAATAAACCACTGCTTCATATAAGCTTCTTCTGCTTGGGTGTTTTCTCCCAGCAACAAGAAGGTAACTGCTACATGATAAAAGCATGGAGTGATATATTTCAAGCCCTTACAATAAATGTTACCAAAAATTTCTATATCCATCGAGGTTATCATTTCATATCTATGAAAGAAGCTCTCTAAGTTAATTACAAACTAAAGTCATTCTTAATTGGGAAGAAAGTATTACAGAAGAAAATTAAAGGGAATGTATACAAAGAAGAGATATAATATCACAAACATCACAGCTTGGAAAAGAATAAATTTCAAAAATTACTAGACAGATAAATTTAAATAAGGAAATGAGCAAATTTTCAAGAATATTTTCAAATTAATAAGGAAGAAAGTTACTCATGACATTCAGAGGATCCTCAGGGAACAGTCTGAAAAATAGGACAATAATAAATTTGAAAAGAAAACTTAGACAAAATTAATAAAATTTCTAGTCATATGTCACCTACCAAAATTTAACCAAGTGGGTAAAAATGAGCTATGGAGAAAAATCATGAGACAAAATTCAACATTTTTTTCATGTTCAAAGGTTTTAAGAAACAATGAGTAAAGAATCATCACAACATAACAAAGCTTATACCATAGACATACAGTTAATGTTAAGGTGAAAACTGAAAGTACATTTTATCAAGTGAAGAGTGAGACAGGGCTGTCAACTCTTAAACTTCTAATTCAAATTAGACTGTGAAATCTTAGCTTGTATACTATTCCAAGAAAAGTAAATACAATGGATTTAAATAGAAAAGGGAAAATTCAAATTATCACTGCAGGCAATATGATCCTATACTTAAAAGAAGAAACAGTTACATGAGGAGATGCTTAGATTGTACACACAATTTCAGTAATGTAGCAGAATACAAAACCAAAATAGAGACTAGTACACCAATGGAGAATCATTGAAAACAAAAAGAAGAAAACAATTCCCTTTAAAATATCTTGTAAAACCTAAAAGTAAACTGAACCAAAGTTATTGAATACTTCCACAATGAAACCCTTTGGAAAGAGATTAGAAAATATAATATAAAACATAGACTTCCATTTTTATATATAAACAGAATTAGTATTATTAAAAAGGGTCATGTAACCAAAAGTAATATGCACATGTAATACATTTACTATCAAAATTTTAATAATATTCTTACATAAATAAAAATTCTGAGTTTGGTATGATAGTGCACACCTTTAATTCTGGCACTTGGGAAGCAGAGGTAGGAGGATCATCATGAGTTCAAGGTCACCCTGAGACTTCATAGTGAATTACAAGTCAGTCTGGACTAGAGTGAGACCCTATCTCTAAAAAACCAAATGGAAGGGGATATGATGGAAAATGAGTTGCAAAAGGGAAAGTGGAGATAGGGAGGGTATTACCATGGGATTTTTTTTTTCATAATCATGGAAGTTGTTTAAAAAATTTGAAAGAAACATAAAAAATTTAAAAAAAAACAAATAAATAAATATAAAATCTATCAATAAAAACAAAAATAATTCCAATTATAGCATACATAGGGAAAGACAAAAGAAAGTCCCAGCCTGGCGTGGTGGCACACGCATTTAATCCCAGCACTCAGGAGGTAGAGGTAGGAAGGTTGCCATGAGTTCAAGGCCACCCTGAGATGACAGAGTTAATTCCAGGTCAGCATGGACCAGCGTGAGACCCTACCTCGAAAAACCAAAAAAAAAAAAAAAAAAAAGAAAGAAAGCCCCAAGGCAATCTCTGACTTCAAACTGATAGCAACAGAATGGCCATCTCACAAGCCATTCTGTAGACTAATATAATAAAATGTATGAGCCAGAAATAAGCAACAGCAATCTAATTTTAAAAAAAGAGAAAGAGAAAAAATCACAGCTTCTTTAACAAGTGCTGCTGGGAAATTTGGTTATTTACATGCAAAAGACTGATAGTAGACTCTCAGTCTTCACCATGTTCAAAACAAATTCAGAGTGGACAAATGACTTTATTAAAAGTCCGTAAAGGATTTCTGGTTAAGATGGTGGCGTAAGAACCATGCCAAAACAGCCTAGAGGAAAAAAAGCCAAAAAAAAAAAAAAAAAAAAAAAGAAAAGAAAAAACAGTAAAATACACTCTTTTACTAAAAAGTGAAGTGTATAGGAAAGTAAAATGGCAGCAGAGAAGTAGGAGAAATCCAGAGCATCCAGAGCCCACATAGGCTGGCAGATGCAGCTCCAGCAACAGCGGCACCAGGTCCATGGGAACACAGCTGCCAGGCTCAGCTTGAGCCACAGGAAAAGACAGGTGAGAGGATTTTCCACTCACACTGGAGCTCTTCGTACACTCAAGAAACATGAAGGGAGAACTGCAGTGAACAACTGAGGAGCAGATCATGAGGTAGAGGACCACATGGACCAGCGAGAGAACTAGAGCCACCACTGACAGCATCTCCTCCCTCACTGCCAGTGCCGAGCTCCCATGAACAGAACAGTGATACAGCATCCCAGCCAGCCTACTTGAACCCACAGTGCACCAAAGAGGGACCCAAGCAGGAGCACAGCATAACTGAGACCAAAATCATCCCAAAAAGTAACTGGGATTACACCAGGTCACTACACACCAAATAAGCCTGATATATAGGCCTGATCTGGAAGTGCTCATTGCACCTTCCATATCAGGATAAATTATAAGTCAAACCTGATGGATGGTCAGATTTGCCATTCTTAAATAAGCTATATTGTGCTTGTTATTTGTGGCTTCTTGATTTATAGTGGCTTTATTTCCTCTTCTGTCTCACTTCATCACAAGCTTACTTGGAACACTCAACAGACCAGAAATCTTAACCTCATTATTGACAGGATTAAGGGTATGGGGCAACACACACCCTAAAGGACAGTGATTTGTTAGAGGATCTAGTTGTCATAATACCTATTCTTGCATAAATACTCTGTGCTGTTTTTCATTGAAAGTGTACATTGTTTACTTAAATTTTAGAATCTGCCTGTATTTTGTTCCACTCAGCACACTTGAATACTCTCATAGCAGACAAACCCAACACCTAGGGTCACTTTTTAGATACTCTGAGTGTCTTGAGAATCACACCTAGCACCTTAAGCTCCTACCATGAAGATATATAACATCAGATTGTTTGATACATCCAATAATGCTGCAGCTAGCTAGAAAATCCAAGCATTAAATTAATCCAAGATACAAAAATATATACATTATAACACAAGAAATACAAGTATTAATTCATCAGAAATGACCTCCGGTGAGAATGAGTTAGAGGAAATGCCTGAGGAAGATTTCAATTGAATGAATATAAATATGCTCAAAGAAGTCAAAGAGGAAATCAAAGGAATGAAAGAGGAAATCAAAGGAACCTAAGAAGATACAGAGCACCAATATAATGAAATAAAGAGGTCAATACAAGACATAAATAAGAAAATAGAAATAGTTTAGAAAAACCAGTCAGAATTACTAGCAATGAAGAACCCAGTCAATGAATTTAAAGAAAACTCTGTACAAAATCTAGCCAGTAGAATGGATGAAGGACAGGATAGAATATCTAAACTAGAAGACCAGGGGGCAGATCTAATACAGTGCAACAAAGAGAAAAAAAAAAAAAAAAAACTAATAGGAAAGTATGAATGGGAATTTCAAGATATGTGGGACACTATGAAATGATCAAACATAAGAATTCAGGTTATAGTAGAAGGAGAAAAATTTCACTGCAAAGGCATAGTAGGAATTTTCAACAAAATCATAGAAGAAAATGTCCCCCAAATTGGGAAAGAGCTGCCAATGCAGACACATGAATCCTTTAGAACACTAACCAGACGAAACCTGGAAAGAACCTCTCTTTGCTATATTATAATTAAACTATCAAACATAGAAACCAAAGACAAAACATTGAAAGCAATTAGAGAGAAAAATCAAGTTACCTACAAAGGCAAGCCCATCAGGATCACAGCAGATTACTCAACACAAACGTTGAAAGCCAGAAGGGGTTGGAGTGACGTATTCCAAGTTCTGAAAGATAACAACTGTTAACCAAGGTTACTTTATCCTGCAAAGCTATCCATTGAAATAGATGGAGAAATAAGGACATTCCACAACAAACGAAGGCTAAAGGAATATTTGTAGACAAAACCAGCTCTACAGAAAATACTTGAAAGAATCCTCCATGCTGAAGAGGAAGAAGACCACACATATAAGGAACCTGGAAAAAACAAACAATACTCAAATACTACTTAACACAAGAGAGCAAAGGTAAGACCGGAAGAACTACAAAAACGGCAAAATTAAAGCCAGGCACGGTAGTGCACTCCTGTAGTCTCAGAACGCATGATGCAGAGGTAGGAGTATCACCGTGAGTTCGAGGCCACCCTGAGACTAGTGAATTCCAGGTCATCCTGAGCAAGAGTGAGATTCTACCTTGAAAAACCAAAATAAATAAATAAATAAATAAATAAATAAATAAATAAATGGCAGAAATAAATACACACCTTTCAATAACATCCCTTAATATCAAAGGCCTCAATGCCCCAACCAAAAGACATAGGTGTGCAGACTGGATTAAAAAGCAGGAGCCTCCAATTTGTTGTCTCCAAGAAAGTCGCCTTTCTACACTGTCTTAGGGTGAAAGGTTGAAAAATGGTGTTTCAAGCAAATGGGCCTAGAAAACAAGCAGGCATTGCAATCCTAATATCTGACAAGGTAGACTTTAGTCCACCACTAGTTAGGAAAGATAAGGAAGGCCACTTTATATTGAATAAAGGCACACTCCAACAGGAGGACATTACAATCCTAAGCTGCTCACTTTGGACACTGTGTTGGTGTCTTGAGCCAGCTGTTCCAGATTGTGGGTCAGATGTTTGTTTCCATCTGGGATTTGATCATTATACTCTCATACATTTCATTTCTTATGTAAATAAAAATGTCATTGTGCCTTATGCCCTTCAATTATATCAGAGCTGCAGATCGTGGGGATGTCTCAGGCTGTGCAGTGTCCCCCACATGCAGAGTTGACTCAAAAGACATCAACGACAATCTGGAATTCTTTAAGGTTTGCTCCAGGTTTCACAAAAGATGTGGGCTTTAGCTTAGATAGTTGTGAATTTCAAATTAAATGAGGTAGTGTTTGATGTCACATGGATAAATCTGTGCAATGTCAAACTTCAATCTATTTCTGCTTTGGAAAATATTCAGTAGCTTGGAGCAAAAACATATGAGTAAGTAAATTTAAATATATGTTTTGCAATGTGGAAACTCTAGTATTTTGCAGATTACACATTCATCTCCACATGATAAATGAAAGTAACACAAAATTCACAAATTCTGGCCCCTCAACAGCTATGGGGGATTGCAGGATGGGCATTAACAAGCAGACCAGTGCATTAGAAGATATGGAATGCTGACATGTAGCCATCAAAGATGTACAAGAGAGAAAACGTCAATATTACATTTCCATGTCTCTGTTAAGAAATGACTCATGGGGTCCTTTCTGCTTCAGGTGGCATTAATAAATACATGCAGCGCAGAGCATGGTGAAAAGGTGGTGCTCATAGAAATCCTTTGTTCTCTTCTGCAATTGCATCTGAGGTCTTCAGAGGCAGAAACAAGCCATGCTGTTTGTTCACTAGCAGACATCTCTATGAACAAACCTTTAATCTTTTCTCAGAAGGGGAAAAATGAATCATTTCTGATTCATGGAAGATCCTCTTAAGTGCTGGTTAGATGAAAGCAAGAGTGTATGCTGCAAGTTCTAATCTTAATATTGACTACTCCCCTGAGGTACCTTCATGGTTTATTGCCAGATATTGACTGAGGATAGTCTATCATCCTTGCTAGATTCCATTAGAGAAAGTACAGGTGGAAGTTTGTGCACTGGCAGTATGGTGGGAAGAATACACAGCAGATGTTTATGTGTAATAGCCAACAGTTAGACATGGTTCACTTCATATGCAATTGCTCCTGAAGGACAATTCTTACACTAACTTCCATTGGCTAAGTATTTGCTATGCATTTTACTTAACTTCCCTATTTAAATGTGTTCCCAATTAATGTATGAGAGTACAGAATCTAAGGAAATTAAGACAGTTGCTCTTGAAGTGGATAGAAGTCTTGCATCTGATGTCAATATAAGTCTCACACTAAAGATGGTATGTGAGTGGGAATATACCCTGATTCGTTTGTTATTGGATTCAAGTGTCATTAGCATGACCTCTGGTTTCTGTCCACCCTGGACTTATGCAGGTGTCTGTGAGAACCCATGAAAAATGAGTTGCAAAAACTCATCTCTTCTCCAGGACATCTGCCAACCGGACCATTACTTCCTTGCTCTCATCCATGCCCTACGCAGAAGGAAGGGGAGGCATTGGGTCTCTGGTTCACTAAAGCATCATTTTATTTAACATAAAATGTGTCTTCAAAGCAGTCCTTTCCAAAAAGAAAGAAAATGAGGATTCTTCCCCAGTGAGAAATATTCTCCTTTCATCCTCAACTGATGGAAGAGCCCAGGAGAGGCTATGATGGCCTTGGTGAGATCTGAAGCCTTGGTATCTCTCTGCCTGCTATGGTTTGGTGAGAACTTCAGTACATGCTTCTGTGTCTTTATTACAGAAATGATACTGGTATGAGAGACAAATATTATGTGGCCCTGGGGGATCCTACTGCCCCAGGCCCCAGAACTCTAAACATCATACACTTGGATGACATGGAGAATCCAGGATGAGTGGAGACACTAGGCACATGCATAATGCCAACCCTGGTATAAAATTCAAAGGTAATATCCTCTACTATTGGATATTCCTTTCATTTTTCCCAAATCCTTAAGTCGCTTGCAAAGTCAGTACTTTGAGGACAATGCTGCCAGCCCTGCTGTCAACTTGGCATGAAGTCTGCTGATCTTGGACCATGGTGGTATAGCCTCTATGCTGACACAAAGGAAACACTGCCATGGGCATTACTTTATAGGAACAGAGAGCCCCTTCAGTGGCAATTTTAGTTTAGACTATATTTTTAAATTAATTTTTATTTTCATAAGTTGAAGCCATTAATGGGCACAGTATTGTCCTTGGGGTGCTTTTCCCATTGTCCTGATGCAGAGCAAGAGGCTCTTCAAACATGTAAAAATAGGGCATAAAACTATCATGTTTGGCTTTCTCACTCCTTGCATATACTCAAAGGAACTAAAATCAGCAGACTACTGCACATCACCTTAGATGTCCATCAACAGATAATGGATGGAGAAATTTGATATATGTATTTTACACACAACACACACACACACACGCACAATAGTGGTTATAACGGCTATAAAGAAGAATGGAATTGTGCCATTTTGAGAAAATGAACCAATGTGGGGATTGTCATGTTAGAGAAAAAAAGCTACAGTCATAAAGGTACAGGTGTTCTGCCATTGTATGATCTAGAGTTTACAGACCTCTCATGAAGAATTAGAACCAATGCTCCTTAAACTAATATATAGAATTAGACATGAACATACAGACATTTGTATGTAGACATGTATATGTCTATGACATGCAGGCAGAAGCAGTTCTTTAAACTTAGGAAGATAGTGTGAGGAGGGAATTTGGAAGGATAATCTGGGGGGCTATGAGTAAAATACAAAGATATACATGCATGAAAATGTTATACCCTTTTATTTGTATGCTAACTAAAAATCAAGAAAAATTCCCCTTTAGAGCACCTAATTTAATTGAGAACTTGGAGGGAGTGTATAAGTTGCTAAGCATTGATTTAATAAAATTTTATTAGACCTTTAATGCACCATTGTGAATAACATGCCATGTAATAATCTTCAATCTCTAAAGTAAGTATGATTATGTATAAGTAGGAATTTTCAACATCCTGCTATATATTATTAGTTCCATACCATAAGATGTATGTATTGTTCTTGCATATTTATCATTTTCCTGCAAGAAATGGTAAACTTGTATATAAACCTAACACATTTACAAAAGAATGGGGAAAATACAGAAGGAATATTTTTGAATCAGAAAATGTCTGGAAGTTTCCACATTGAGATTCAGGTTAAAAGATCTGAAAAATGACCAATGGGACTTCCAGCCAAGATGGCGACTGCCTAACTGCACCGGGCACATCCTGAGGAAAGAAAGGCAAGACATTAAGGGTTCACTGGGTCTTTTAGGGGAGATAAATTAGATTGCCAGTGGGTGGGAACAGAGGGGAAAAAACAGGGAATCGTTGATTTTCTCACGTGCGGGTAGCCCACCCCTCCCCTAAACACCACTGTACCCACAGTCCCAGCTTCAGGAAAATCCCGCATATACTGTAGAAAAAGTGTCCCAGGCCAACATAGTTCCACTTGCCTCACTGCGCAGGGGTGATCACCCTGCTTCCCCGGCCCACGAGTGACCTTGGCCAGGCTACACCTGCTGGCCCATTGGAGCTCAGGCTCCTTTGATCAATTGGCCCACCAGACGCAAGCAGCACCGCGCTGATCCCTGCTTGTGCAAGTTTAGCCTGTTGAGCCCATTTGCTCACTTACTGCTCTCACTGTCACACATTCACACGTGAGCCCAGGCCCATGGCAAGAGCACACTTGAGCTCACACTGTCTCTGTCGCTTGTGCCAGCTCAGGTGCCAGCCCCTCCTTGGCTGCCGAGCTGGCAGACAACCATTGTCCTGTTGCAGGTGAGCTCAGACTGCTTCCAGGTCCTGCTACTCCAGAGGTTGGGCAGCTTTGGTGCTTGGTGACTCAGTGTCCCTCCTACCATGAGCACAGGCAGCATTGGCACATTACCACATAAGAGCTCAGGCAAATTTGGTGCACCTGCCAGGCAGGAGCTCAGGCAGCTTTGGAAAGTGAGAGGCAAAGCACAGACTACCTTGCAACTCCTTCAGGCTGCTTCAGCTTCCCACTGTGCTTGAGCCCAGGCTGATCCACCCACCTATGTGCCCATAAACTGCAATGGGCAGACCACAGCGCAAAAGAAATAACATGAAAAATCAAATGCAAGAAAATCCAGTTAGATCACCCAGTCCTACAATGAACATCTCTAAACAAAACATAGACGAGTCATTAGGATCAGAACACCAAAATGAAGCTATGAGCAATGCAACCCTGATGAAGCTCCTGGTAGAACTTGCAGAAAAGTTACAAAGGACCAATAGTTGAGTGGATGCTGCCATCACTAGACTAGACCTAATAGATAAGAAAATGGAAGGAATTCAAAGGCAGTTAAGAGATATGAAGGAGACTGGAATAAAACAGGACCTCAAAAATCAGCTGGCAATGCTAAATGAAGACATAAAGAAATGCAAGGTTGTATTCCAAGAGTCATCAAGAAAATCAAAAATGATGTGAAAGGGAAGCTGGACAGAGGAATGGAAACTATACATAGAAAAGTAGGAGAAAATGCAAACCAAACGGGACAACTCCAAAAATCTCTAGAAGCTCTCAAGAATACAGTCAGCCATGTGGAGGATAGAAACTCTGATCTGGAAGACAAGATGGAAGAAAGAGTTAGAGATTTCAAAATGCTCAGTAAGTTCAAAAGTTTCTGTGAACAGAATAAGAGGGAATTGTGGAATACCCTTAAACGTCCTAATATCAGGATCATTGGAATACCAGAAGGAGAAGAAATCCAGACCAAAGGCATGGAGAAATTATTTAACAAAGTATTCAAAGAAAACTTCCCTGTCTCTTAAAATAAAGGCCCATCAAGATACAAGAAGCCAACAGAACTCTAAACAGACATTACCAAAGGAGAAACTCTCCAAGACATATTGTCATTAAGACTCTAAACATTGACACCAAAGAGAAAATCCTAAAAGCAGCTACGGAAAAGCACACACCACTTTCAAAGGTAACCCCATAAGAACTACTTCAGACTTCTCAATGGAAACCTTGAAAGCTAGATGGTCCTGAAATGAAACAGTACAAAGTCTAAGAACCTATGCCTTCCAACCCAAACTACTCTACCCAGCAAAAGTATCCTTCATAATAGATAGTGAAAGAAAAACTTTCCATGACAAAACTCAGCTTTACAATTACATGAACACAAAACTAAATCTACAGAGAGTATTTCAGGAAATTCTCCACAGAGAAGAAACAAATAAACAAACCCAAATGCCTAAAAGAAGCAGATCACAATTACCAAACTCAGAGTAGGCACAAAAAACTTCAAAGTCCATGAAAACAATAACCCACATATACCATCACAATATGGCAGGGATCAAATCAAATCTCACACTCATTACCTAAATATTAATGGCCTTAATTCACCCATCAAGAGGCACAAGCTAACATGAAGGATCAAAGAATTAGACTCCTCAATCTGTTGTCTTCAAGAAACCCACCTCATGAGTAAAGACAGACACCTTCTCAGGGTGAAAGGGTGGAAAACAATATTCCAAGCAAAGTGGAATAAAAAAATAAGCAGGTGTAGCTATATTAATATCGGATAAAATAGACTTCCAACAAAAAATAATCAAAAAAGACAAAGAAGGCCACTTCCTACTTATCAAGGGAACAATCCATCAAGAGGATATTACAATAACAAATCTGTATGCACCAAACACAAGGGCACCACAGTTCATAAACCAAAACCTACTTGACAATGAAACAGAAATAAGCACCAACACCATCATATTTGGGGACTTCAATACACTGGTATCAGTAATAGACAGATCATCCAAACAGAAACTCAACAGGGAAGGAAGAGAGCTCATAAAACCATAGATCACTTAGTCCTAATGGACATCTACAGAACTTCCCCTCCCAAGTCCACAGACTACACATTCTTCTCAGAAGCCCATGGAACATTCTCTAAAATAGATCATATACTGGGTCACAAAGTCTGCCTCCAAAGACTGAGGAAGAATGACATAGATCCCTGCATGACATCACATCACAATGCTATATTGCTAGAAATTGAAAACAAAAAACCCACCACGAAACCCAACAGCACCTGGAAACTGAACAGCACACTTTCAAACAATAAATGGATAGTGGATGAAATAAAAAATGAAATTGCAAAATTTCTAGAAATGAATGACAATGAGAACACATCGCACTAAAACTTATGGGACACAATGAAGGCTTCCTCAGGTGAAAATTCATAGCACTAAATGCCTTCATAACAAAGACAAAGAGATCCCAAATCAATAACCCAACCATCCACCTAAAGGCACTGGAAAACCAGGAAAAATCCAACCCAAAAAGCACCAGAAGGAAAGAAATAATTAAGATCTAAGCAGAAATTAATGAAATGAAAATGTAGAAAAGAATTACGACAATTGACAAAACAAATAGCTGGTTCTTTGAATAAATAAACAAGATTGACAAACCCCTGGCCAATATAAACAAGCAAAAAAAGGATAAACTTCAAATTAACAAAATTAAAAATTAAAAAGGCATGATCCCCACACACATAAGTGAAATTGGGAGAATCATCAGGACTCATTCCAAAAACCTTTACTCCAGAAAACTGGAGAACGTGGAGGAGATGGATAAATTCCTGGATGCATACCATCTATCAAAGTTAAATGCAGAGCAGATCACTCTCCTAAACAAACCTATCATACTCATTGACATTGAAAAAGTAATAAAAATCCTCCCCCAAAAGAAGAGTCCAGGACCAGATGGCCTCTCAGCTGAATTCTATCAAACCTTCATGGAAGAACTCAAACCAATCTTCCTCAAACTGTGTCACATGCTTGGAGAACAGGGAAAGCTACCCAACTCCTTTTATGAAGCTAGCATCACCCTAATTCCAAAACCAGGCAGAGATGTCACAAGGGAAGAAAACTACCAGCCTATTTCCCTGATGAACTTAGATGCAAAGATCCGGAACAAAATCCTTGCAAACCGAATCCAACAACACATCAAAAGCATTATCTGACTTGACCAAGTGGGATTCTTCCCAGGAACACGGTTGATTCAACATACGGAAATCTGTCAATGTAATACACCACATAAACAAGGTTAAACATGAAAACAACATGATCATTTCAATAGATGCAGAGAAGGACTTTCACAAGATACAACATCACTTCATGATCAAAACATTGGAGAAAATTGGCATGGTTGGTTCATATCTTAACAATATAAAGGCAATATACAAAGCTCCTAAGTCCCAAATATTACTTAATGGAGAGAGACTGGAGGAATTCCCATTAAGATCAGGAACAAGACAAGGTTGTCCACTCTTACCTCTGCTCTTCAATATAGTACTGGAAGTCCTAGCTCAAGCAATAAGACAGGAGAAGGAAATAAAAGGGATACAATTTGGAAAGGAAGAAGTTAAGTTAGCTCAATTCAGTGATAACATGACTGTGTATGTAACACACCTGAGACAATCCATCCCCAAACTCCTGAAGGTGATTAACTCCTATAGCATAGTAGCAGGATACAAAATTGATGCACAATAATCAGTAGCCTTTCTCTATGCAAATGACAAAGGTACAGAGAAAGAAATAAGGGACATGGTCCCATTTTCAATAGCAAAAAAAAAAAAAAAATAAAATAAAATACCTTGGAATAACGTTAACCAAGGAACTGAAAGATCTATACAACGAAAACATAAAAACACTCAAAAAAGAAATTGAGGAGGACTTGAGAAAATGGAAAGACCTCCCATGTTCCTGGATAGGGAGAATTAACATTGTCAAGATAGCAATCCTACCAAAGGCAATATGCAGATTTAATGCCATTCCAATTTAAATCCCAACAGTATTCTTCACCAAGATAGAAAAAATGATGTCAAATTTCATAAGGAAAGGCAGAAGGCCTCGCATATCCAAACATATCCTCAGCAAAAGAAATACCTCTGGAGGCGTCACCGTACCTGATCTAAAGCTATTTTACAAAGCCATAGTAATAAAAACACCATAGTACTGGCATAAATACAGGAGTACAGACCAATGGCATAGACTTGAGGAAGCGGACTTTGGGTCAAGCAACTACAGCTACTCGATATTTGACAAGGCCCTAACAATATAGGATGGAAAAAAGACAGCATCTTCAACAACTGGTCCTGGACAAACTGGACAACCATATGCAGGAAATTGAAACTTGATCCACATATTTCACCATGCACTACAATGAAGTCCAAATGGATCAAAGACCTCAATCTGCTCAAGATGCTGACATATGCAGCAAACATCTTGAGGACTAGACAATAGGATGTGTGGGGAAGGAGGGGAGGGCAACAGAGGGGTGGGAAACAGAAATCTGGACCTATACAGCAATGGTACCATAAAATTCTACATCCTAAAATGCAGACCAAATAGCTGAACCCTCACCAGGCCTTTAGAGGGAACACCTGAGCCAAAATACACTGGAGAGGGTATGATGAAGACTGACCTCAATTTTCTACAGTTTCTATCTCTTCCTCTCTCTCTCTCTCTCTCTCTCTCTCTCTCTCTCTCCTCTCTAACTCTTTTATATTACTTATCTTTTTCTTCCTTTTTTTAGTGGGCATGGACCTGTAACTCCCAGTACCAGCATGTGGCCTTCATCCACAATGAGCTTTTGATGAGAGAGACCTACAAGGTTTCCTAAAAGAAAGACAGATTTCTATCAGAGTATTTGATGACCTATCAAAGTTAGTGGTAAGACCCTACTACTGAAGGCACCTTATGTTGTTCACATGTAAAATGGAATGGCATGGCTGGAAGCTGGAAGAGAGTCAGTCCCCAGACAGTGATCTAGTGCAGGAATGTGCTACATGGCAACTGGGGAAAAAGACCAATATCAGTCCAAGAAACTCATGGCCTCACCTACTTAGCAGCAAATAACCTGTCATGATGCTCATACAAGTACAATAGTGGCACACAGCCATGGTTGGAAATCAACTGCTCTTGACTTTGCTATCTGATGCCCTCAGTGATATGGGACCCATAGCTGGAGCTGAGAAACAAGTCAGAACCATATCTAGGCATACGTCCGCTCTCCATTTATCAAGCTACCACCAATCGTGGGCTACAAGAGAGCCTACACCTATTAAATTCTCTATAAAAAAGCAAGGGTTATCTCATTTGCCCTGGTGCTAACTTACTCTCCGTTGGAGAATCTGTTTCTCTTTTTCAGATAGATGTAGATCCTAAGGAGGGAGCCAACCCATCATACCTCAAATAGAATGGAATAGACTTGAGGAACACCTTACCCCAATAAGGATAGCAAACATCAAAAAATCAAATGAAAATAAATGCTGGCAAGGATGTGGAGAACTAGGAACACTCATCCACTGTTGGAGGGAATGTAGGGTGGTACAACCACTTTGGAAAGCAATATGGAGACTCAAGAAAAAGCTGACTACAGAGATACCAACAGACCCAGTTATTCCCTTACTGGGCATCTACCCTAATACCTTCAAACCACAGGCCAGAGAGATTTTCTCAACCATGTTTGTAGTGGCTCAATTCATAATAACTAAAAGCTGGAATCAACCCAGATGTCCATACTAGAAGAATGGATAATTAAGATGTGGTATATCTACACAATGGAATTCTATACAGCAGTAAGAAAAAAAATGACACAATGAAATTTGAGGAAAATGGTTGAACCTGGAACAGAGCATTCTCAGTGAACGTACCCAATCACAGAAAAAAAAAAAAAAAAAATCGCCACATAGTCTCACTCATCTACAGCAACTAACCTGAATATACCCAAGATACCTTACATACCCAGACAGCATCTTGTGGACTAGATAATAGGATGGGGGTGGAGGGAGGGGAGGGCAACAGAGGGGTGGGAAACACAAATCTAGACCCAAACAGCAATGGTACCATAAAATTCTACTTCCTAAAAAGGCAGATTAAATGGCTGAACCTTCACCAGGCCCTTAGAGGGAACACCTGAACCACAAGACATTGGAGAGGGTATGATGAAGACTAACATTAATCTTCTGCAGCTTCCCTCCCTCCCTCTCTCTCCTAACTCTTGTATATTAGTTATCTTTTTCCTGCTTTTCTTAATGGGCACTTACCTGTAACTCATTATTTGATTATTAAATGTGTGGGCTTAATTTCCATAGCAAGACTTTAAAGACTCCATCAGGGGGAAAATGAAAGATCTGATTCAGGCTTATTTTCCATATTCCAAGCGCAAAGTTGACCTCAGAAGATAAGCAGTTCTTCAGCTGTGTTTGCTTGGTTTTGTCTGGTCCATATTCATGTTAGGAGGACACAGACAGTGGCTGGTAATATCCTTCCCTGATTGTGAGACACCCTCAGAAATGCACTTGCCTCGCACCTCAATGGAAGAGCTTGTCATTCTTTAACAAATTTTTCTAGTTCCACAACACTTTTTCCCAAGGCCACAGATGTGAGTACCTGGAGGGGGTTTCATGTTCAGGCTCTGCGAACACCTTTGTAGAAGTGCATAGCATTCCAAACTCTCATGGTGGGATGAACAGCAATTATGATTACTTTAATGCATGAATTTTCTCAGTAAACACATTTCTGGGGAGTGCCCACCATGTGCAAAGCCTGGACCCAGGTTCTTGGAACAACTATTATATCTTCATCCCATTCTAGAAGCTTCCTTTGTTGGGAGTTAGATATGTACGTCAATTTATTCGTTCTCTTTATTGGGTCTGAGAACATGGTGTACTGGCACACAGTCATGTGGTTGGAAGGAGAAAGGCACCACAGACCCTTGCATCACTCTGAGTGCATATACCCTCAGAGAACTGCATTCCAGGGACTTACCCCACATTGTCTCTACTCTCACAGTCTAATCCAGGTTTGGTTGTTTGACCCTAAGCTGTGTAGAACTCATTCTCTTATCTATGGGCCCTGGGTCTATGTGGCTTTGAGTCCCCATAAGACCTTCCCATACTCCTGACACCTACAGAGACTTCTCCTAGGGCTCCCTGAGATGCTGCTGGGTCTGTTGTGCACCAGTGCTTTTGCTCATCTTTTGTTTCATTTTAACTCTACCTTTGCCAGTGCTTAAAGTGATTGCATTTTATTTTTCCATAATTATGCCCATTGAGTTTCTCTTTCAATTCTCTTCCCAACTTACCTCTCTCTCTATGTTCATTACTGTGCAACACTGTTACCCAGACATTCAGATTGGCATGTAGCAAGCAGCTTAAATGAGGTTTGAAGGAGGGGTATAGTGCTCAGGTTCCCAGGAGCTGGAGATGGGCTAGTGCTCATGTGTGTATGTGACCACCACCCTGAAACTGTGCACAGTTACTGTCTGACTTCTAATTCAAAAAGCAAACAGATTTTTTTTCTACAAAAGAAATTATACACAATAGGAAAATTCTAAGAAAAATGTCATTTGTATTAGATTGTCTGAACCCTTTTGAGGCATTTTCAATTGCAGCTTCAGCAGGTTTTTCTAAAACTCTTTTCAGTTAGAGCATTCACTACAGTAAGCACTGTTGCCCAGCATGGCTGAGAGTTTGCCCTGTGTCTTCATGGGTAAGTAGCACTGTATTTCCATGTTCCCACTGACTGACTCCAGAGGTTTCCCCTAGCCAATACCACTGACATGTGGAATGTGTGGCCTTAAGGAACATATAGGACAGGAAAGGTTTAAGAAAATTTCAAGGATATAAAAGGGCCACTCTCTGGCATAAAGGCATGTGAGCCTGGTGACACTGGAAACATAGAATGTCTTTCATAGTTTGCATCTCTGGTATTTTGTAACCACTTAATACATCCAGACACTGTATTCCAAGATCAGATCAACTCTAAATATCATTCAAAATGTGAATTCTAACTTTTATTTAATACTTTACTGAAACAAGGCAGCATAACTGCCTTCATATTTGTAAAAATCCTGCTTGGTTATAAGTCATTTTCCCTTCATCTTATTCACCAACCTTCATTGTCAATAACTAGACTTTCCTGATTGTTTCAAATAGCAGATGACTGGTCTGAACTAACATTGATGAACACAAACTGCTGCTTGTATATCTATCATTTGTGTCCAGCTTGTGGCCTATGGGCTGCATTTAGCACCATATAACTATGAATATAGGACAAGACAAAATCCTAAACTTACTGAAACCATTCTGAGAGAGAGAGACAGAGACAGAGACAGAGAGAGTATGTTTGGTTAAAATATCCTCTTGATAAGTCAGTGTTAAAAGTGAGATAACAAAAGAGACTCCACTTTTCACATGTGCTTGATCTAGTTTTCTAACCCAGACCTGAGGCTATCATTTTTCAAGGCAATTCAAACTTTTAACATATGCCTTCCTGTAACTTTTAAAAATCATTTTGTTTGCTCCTTAGGTATTTGTCCTGCATTTAGGAACGTCACAAAAATCTAAAGTATGTGTTTCAGTTCATACAAATCAAAGTGTTCTATGCTTGGTCAAGATATTACTAGAGATCCAAGGAAACTATTAAATGTAGATGTAGATTGTGTATAAATGGTTTTAGAGAGGGAAGTTTAACCTCATACCCTATAGGGGTTATTTCACTGAAAATATCTTTCACATTATTAAGTAATATAAAAAAGGATTGTTAATGCATTTTGGAACAAAAAATTAGAATTGAGGTATTTGTTCATGTGGAATACTAAGGAGTATGCATTTTAGTCAGCAAAATGGCAGAAACTAAAAATGTACAAGTCTATAAATTAGATACTTAATATCAGCTTAACCGTTTTATGATTTATTTTCTAATTGTACATGTAGCACAAGTTAAATTGGATAACAAAAAAAAAATAATTACAACCCTCCCTTCAAATATTCCTCTAGTTCCTGGTTTAAATCAAGAATCTGAGCAATTATCTTTCTCAAGCAGTGTATTTAGTTAATATCCCTTATAACCTGATTTACATATATTATGATAATCTTTGACTGTGCATCTTAATATGTATGAAGTTAAGTGTTTCTTTAGCCTTCTCAATAGATGGGAAAGTAAATGAATTAACACTTTTATTTTGAGATGGATTTAGTGAATTATTAAATAAAATGCTATTATACACAAAGTGTCTTCCTCCAAATACATCAAATATTTTTCCTGCCAAAATTATAAGCAGTCACCTATGACTTAATGATGTTTTGCCTGTGGTGGCCTTCCAGAGCTGTAAGTAACTTTGCACTCACATTAAAGAGAATACACAGTCTTAGAGTTGAGCCAGCCAGTGGGATTTGGACTCAGAGATCTGAGAATCATCTCCCATTAAAACCAGCTGTAGGATACACAAATGCTGTGAGAGCAAGAACGATGATATAACAGTAGGAATTTGATGTAGGTGTGTTATGTAGGTCACATAATACATATACACAGAAATAATCGTGTACACGTACATAACTTGATGGATTTGTTATAAACCTAGTGACCTGCTCTAATTTTAGAGGACAAAGTTAGAAACCTTCCTTATACTTAAGGTACTTTTATTATTTATTATTTTTGGGAGGAGGGAAAGAGAGGGAGTGAGAGAGAGAACACAAGCCAGGCCTTCTTTGTCACTGCACATGAACTCCACCTGCATGAGCCAGTTTCTTCCTGTGGCTTTATGCAGATACTGGGGAATTGAACCTCGGCCACCAGACATTGCAAGGAAGCACTTTAGTCCCCCAGTCAGAACTTCCTTATATGTAGGAATGAGTGTGAGGGAACACCTGGATCTCACAACTAGTCACTGCCTGTGTTCCACCTGGACACCTTGGTCAGGCTGAGTCAGGACCCAGCCGAGGTCTGTGTTGTCAAGTCATGTCATAGCAGCATGGCTATGATTTATGAACCCTAATTATTAGTTACAGCATGTTGAAAGAATACATGAGAGCTAGCATGATGGCTCTGTGGTTAAAGGTGCTTGATTGTCTGGGTTCAGTTCCCCATTATTCACATAAAGCCAAATACAAAAAGTGGCACATGCATGGGGAGTTTGTTTGCAGTATCAAGAGGCCTGGAATGCTCTCTCTCTCTCCTCTCTCTCATTCTTGGAAAATAAACACCTAAGTAAAAATTAAAAAAAAAAACTAAAAGATATGTGATAGCTAGTAGGGTGTCTTGCTCCTATAGTTCCGTATGAGGGAGGCTGAATCCCAGCACTAGGGAGGCTGTGGATGGAGGAGTACTGTGAGTCAGAACCCAGCCTGATCTGTACTATTACACCTTGTTTCAAAGAAAAACAAACAGAAGATCAAGAAATTAAAGGAAAGAGATGTGACTTGGACTGCTCTTGAATGAAATGTTAGCCTAGGAAAACAGAAAGATGAATAGACATGTTTTCTGTTTTCATCCCATCTTGCCAGACTCTGTCTCCCTCCCTAGTCTTTATAATTTTATCTATTTATTTAGGAGGGAGAGAAAGACAAAGAGTATAGGCATGTTAGAGCCTCTTTCTACCATATACAAACTGCAGACATATGCACTTCTTTGTGCACCTGGGTTTACATGGGTAATGAGGAATTAAACCCAGATCAGCAGGCTTTGCAAGCAAGTACCTTTAAGTGCTTGGCCTTGTCCCCAGCCCCTTACTTTTTTGAGATAGTGTTTCATGTATCTCTGGCTACCAGGAGTTGTATATTATCTGAGGATGACCTTGAACTCCTGCCTCTACCTCCTCAGTGTTGGGATGACAGACCTGCACCACTATGTCTGGTTTATGCATTGATGAGTTTTGAACGGAAGGGTTTGTGCATGTGAGTCAAGCACTCAACACTCTGAGTTACATCCCCAGCTGTTTGTAGAAATTATTTTTCTGAATGTTTCTCAGCACGTGTGTGCAATGTGTTGTGATGTGTGTATGCACATGTATGTGCCCTTTTGTCACCTGCAGCAGAGGTTTCTCCTTTACAGTGATTCAGTGGAACACCATATGTCCTGCTCCATCGTTCTTCTGCCAGGCCTTGTGTTTGGAGTTAGAGTCTCCTATTCCCTGATTCTTGAGCTTTCATCTCTCTGCTGATTCTTGGGTCTATGATCAACTGCTGGACTGGAGTGACAAACGTATATGGCCACACTCAACTGTTTCACATGGGATCTGGAGATTTGAACTTCAGCAGTCTCAGGGTTCCTCAGGCCCTTATGATTGTGCAGGAATGCACATAACCACCAAATTTCCAGCCCTTCTTCCTCTCTCTTTGTTTTGAGACACTGTGTCACGTAGCCCTGGATGGCCTTGGACTTGTTATGTAGGCAAGGCTGGCCTTGAACTCCTGATTCTTTTGTCTATACCTCTCAAGTGCAGGATAACAGACCTGTAACAACACACTGGATTTATTTTCTATTGATTTATGTAATTTATTGTGAGGGGAAAGATTTTATGATCTAGGGTCTCACTCAAACCTCGGCTGACCGGGAACACATACTGTAGTCCCAGGCTAGCCTCAAACTCAGAGTGATTCTCCTACCTCTGCCTCCTCAGTGCTGAGAGTAAATGCATGCACCACTAGGACCAGATTATTTTCTGTTTTTATGATAATTTCATCATATTTTTGTAAAAATGTTTGCCCTTTTCTCCCTCTTTTTGGTAAGAGGGTAAGAGAGCAGGCATCACTGAGCAAATGAAGTTAGCTATACACCGTAGACCCTACTAGTATAGTCTCAACAGGGTCAATTAAAGAACCCTACCCTTTGAGGTTAGCTGTGTTGTCCCATCAGGATGTCTGGCTTTACGTTGTGTGGGAAATGTGAGGGTCAGGAGCTTGGGGTCTCTGGCCATGCATGTCTGACCTAGGCGGGATTTTGGAGCCTTCCTCTAGTGACATCTAAGAAGTTTCTTCCCAAGATTCAGCTGCTGTTCTTTTTTCTTCACAGAGAGACTTGTGGCCTCTGCCCCTGGGGGATTCTGGAGCTGATGGTGCCAACAAGCCCTGGCAAAATGCTACCATGCATTCAGCTGGGTGTGGGTATGTATGGTTCACTGACAAAAGCAGTGATATTTGGTATGTGTGATCTTAGGGCAGTGCTGACCTTAGTTACTACAAAAGACTGTGAGTAAAGTCAGAAATACACTTCATAACCAGAGAATTATGGATACAAACCACAGGAAGTTTATGTGTGTGTGTGTGTGTGTGTGTGTGTGTGTGTGTGTGTGTTTGTGTATGTATGCACATAAACATATGAATGAGTATATGCATGTGTGTAGAAGGCCAGAGGCCAACTTTGAATATCATTTCTCATAATACTCTCCACCTTTTTGTGAGACAGTTCTCTCAGTGGTTGGCAGCTTGCAATGTAGGCTGGAGTAGTCAGCCAATGAGCTTCTGAGATTCCTACTGCTAGCTAGCAGTGGGAGTACAATTTTGCACAACCATACTCAGTTTTTTTAAGTGCATGTGTGTGTGTGTGTGTGTGTGTGTGTGTGTGTGTGTGTGTGTGTAGGCATGTGGTGTGTGAATGTGTGTATGGGTACTGCGCATACCACTGCATGGCATGGAGGTTTGGAGTGTTTGACTTCTGCATGTACCATGCTTGAATCAAGGTCTCCCTTGTTTTTTCTATTCCAGTTTAGCTGGTCTTTGAGTCTCCAAATTTTCCTGGTTCCACCTCACATTGACATATGTATGTTGGGATAACAGATATGTGAGCCATTTTGAGTTTGGCTTTATGTAGGTGCCAGGGAATGAAACTCAGGCCAGCAAGGTTGAAAGCAAGCATTTTACACTGGCAGCATATCTTCAATTTCAGTTTTTATTCCTTTCCTTTTTTGTATGTGTGAACATAGGCAAGAGGGTATTCCTTTCAGTGTCCATCTTGTAACACTCATCCGTGTATTACTTTCCTTGAGATGGAGTCTTTCCCTCAAGCTGCAGCTACAGTCCATCAAGAAAACCCAGCTACTCTTGATCACCACCTTCCACCCACCATGGGCTGGGGTTACATATATTTTTACCCATATTCACCTTTGTACACAGGTTCTGAGGAGTCAGATTGGAAGTTTATAGCTTGAACTTTTCTCATGCTTTAGTGGCAAAGGCTCTAAGCTCTGAGCCATCACCATGCCCCACTTTTTTTTCCTTCAAATTTTTGTTAACATCTTCCATGATTATAAAAAAGACAAACCCGTGGTAATGCCCTCCCCCCCTTTCCCCTTTGAAATTCCATTCTCCATCATACCCCCTCCCCATCTCAACCAGTCTCTCTTTTATTTTGATATCATGATCTTTTCCTCCTCTTTTTTTTTCATTTTTATGTTTTTTCTTTCTTTTTTCTTTATTAGTCAGTTCTGCATTCAGCAAATACAGTCAGTTTGGTACCATTATTAGGCTCATCCGTGACCTACCCCCTCCCCTTGGCCCCTCCTTGTTGAGGAATACGGGTCATGCATTGTGCAGTTAGCCCACTTTTATGGATAAGCTAAATGTCTCTGCATATCATGACCCAACATGTGACTCTGATATTCTTTCCGTCCCCTCATCCGCAAAATTTCCCTGAGCCATGTTGGGTTCATTTTTGGTCTGCTTCAGTGATGAGGTGTTGGGGGCCTCTGAGGCTCTGGCTCTCTGATTTGGTAGGAGTTGATTTTACTCTGTGTTGATCGCCTTCCGCCTTGTGGTGGTATCCGGTTCATCAGGAAAACAGCCCCCTTGCTTGTTTCTCCAATTTTTCTTAGTTTCAGCCGGGGCCCTTTTGAGGTATGATGGGGTGGCTCTCTCCTTAGGATCTACATCTATCTGAAAAAGAGAAGCAGATTCTCCAACGGAGAGTAAGTTAGCACCAGGACAAATGAGATAACCCTTACTATTTTTTTAACAGAGAATTTAATAGGTGTAGGCCCTCTTGTAGCCCACAATTGATGGTAGCTTGATATTGGAGAGTGGGCTTATGTTTGGATCTGGTTCTGACTTGGTTCCCAGCTCCAGCGATGGGTCCCATACCAGTGAGATGATCAGTTAGTCAAATTGAGAGCAGCTGGTTCCTCACCATGGCTGTGTGCCACCACTGCACTTGTGTGGGCATCACAACAAATTATTTGCTGCTAAGTAGGTTAGACCAGGCGTTGCTTCTACAGATATTGGTCAATTTCCCCCAGTCGCCCATGTAGCACCTTCTGGCACTAGACGCGCTGACTGTCTGCAGACTGACTCTCTTCCAACTTCCAGCCATGCCATTCTATTTTGCATGTCAATCAAATAAGGTATCTTCAGCAGTAGGGTCTTACCACTAGCCTTTCGTGGGTCATCAAGTACTCTGACAGAAATCTGTCTTTTAGGAAACCTTTTAGGTCTCTCTGACCAAAAGCTCATTGTGGATGATAGCCCCATGCTGGATCTGGGAGTTACAGATCAGTGCTCACTAAAAAAATTAGGAAAAAGCTAATTAATATACAAGAGTGAGAGATAAGAGAGAGAGAGGCAGGGAGAGGGGAAGTGAGGGAGGGAAGATGTAGGAGATTAAGGTTAGTCTTAATCTAACCCTCTCCAGTGTCTTCTGGTTCAGGTGTTCCCTCTAAGGGCCTGGTGAAGGATTAGCCATTTCTTCTGTCTTTTAGTAAGTAGAAGATTATGCTACCATTGCCGTTTGGGTCTAGATTTGTCTTTCCCAGCCCTTTGATGCCCTCCCCTCCCTCCCCTTCCACCCTAGTGTCCAGTCTAGGAGATGCTTGCTGGGTATGTAAGGTATCTTGGGTAGATTCAGGTTAGGTGCTGTAGATGAGTGAGACTATGTGGCGATTTTTTTTTTCTGTGATTGGGTAAGTTCACTGAGAATGATCTGTTCCAGATTCAACCATTTTTCCTCAAATTTCATTGTGTCGTTTTTTCTTACTGCTGTATAGAATTCCATTGTGTAGGTATACCACATCTTAATTATCCATTCTCCTAGTGATGGACATCTGGGTTGATTCCAGCTCTTAGCTATTACAAATTGAGCCGCTATAAATATGGTTGAGCAAATCTCTTTACTCTGTGGTTTGAAGATATTAGGGTAGATGCCCAGTAAGCGAATAACTGGATCTCATGGTATCTCTATACTCAGCTTTTTCAGAAGTCTCCATATTGCTTTCCAAAGTGGTTGTACCATCCTACATTCCCACCAACAGTGGATGAGTGTTCCTACTTCTCCACATCCTTGCCAGCATTTATTTTTATTTGATTTTTTCTGTTTGCTTTCCTTATTGGGGCAAGGTGGAATCTCATAGTTGTTTTAATTTGCATTTCTCTGATGATTAGGGATGCTGAACATTTTCTTAAGTGTATGTTTGCCATTTCTATTTCTTCCTCTGTGAACTGCCTGTTCAGCTCTTTGCCCCATTTTGTGAGTGGGGTGTTTGACTTCTTACTGTTTAGATTTTTGAGTTCTTTGTAGATTCTAGAGATTAGGCCTCTATCAGTTGAATAACCCACAAATATTTTCTCCCATTCTGTGGGTAATCTATTGGCTTTCCTTATTGTATGCTTGTCTGTAAAGAAACTCTTCAGCTTCATGTGATCCCATTGGTTGAGTGACGTTTTAAGTTCATGAGCTACTGGGGTTTTGTTCAAGAAGTCTTTTTCCATTCCTATATAATGGAAAGTACTTCCTAAATTTTCTTCCAGTAGTATTCGAGTTTCTGGTCTTATATTTAGGTATTTGATCCATTTGGACTTGAGTGTAGTGCATGGTGAAATGTGTGGGTCAAGTTTCAGTTTCCTGCATATGGTTATCCAGTTTGTCCAGCACCATTTGTTGAAGATGCTGTCTTTTTTCCAGCCTATATTGTTTAGGCCTTTATCGAATATCAAGTAGCTATAGTTGCTTGACCCAAAGTCAGGGTCCTCAAGTCTATTCCATTGATCAATACTCCTGTTTTTATGGCAGCACCATGCTGTTTTTATTACTATGGCTTTGTAATATTACTTTAGATCAGGTATGGTGATGCCTCCAGAGGTATTTCTTTTGCTGGGGATATGTTTGGATATGCGAGGCCTTCTGCCTTTCCATATGAAATTGAGATCATTTTTTCTATCTCTGTGAAGAACAAGGTAGGGATTTTAATTGGAATTGCATTAAATCTATATATTGCCTTTGGTTAGATTGTCATCTTCACAATGTTAATTCTGCCTATCCAGGAACATGGGAGGTCTTTCCATTTTCTCAAGTCCGCCTCAATTTCTTTCTGGAGTGTTTTTATGTTTTCATTGGATAGATCTTTCACTTCCTTGGTTAACGTTATTCCAAGGTATTTTATTTTTTTTGTTGCAGTTGAAAATGGGACTATTTCCCTTATTTCTTTTTCTGTATCTTTGTCCTTTGCATAAAGGAAGTTATGATTTCTGTGCATTGATTTTGAATCCTGCTACTTTGCTGTAGGAGATAATCACCTTCAGGAGTTTTGGGATGGAGTCTCTTGGGTCTCTTACATATATAATCATGTCATCAGCGAATAAAGCTAACTTAACTTCTTCCTTTCCAAATTGTATCCCATTTATTTCCTTCTGCTGTATTATTGCTTGAGCTAGGACTTCCAGTACTATATTGAAAAGCAAAGGTGAGAGTGGACAACCCTGTCTTGTTCCTGATCTTAATGGGAATTCCTCCAGCCTCTCTCCTTTAAGTATTATTTGGGCCTTTGGAGCTTTGTATATTGCCTTTATTAAGTTAAGATATGAACCAATCATGCCAATTCTCTCCAATGTTTTGAACATGAAGTGATGTTGAATCTTGTCAAAGGCCATTTCTGCATCTATCGAAATGATCATGTGGTTTTTATGTTTAACCTTGTTTCTGTGGTGTATTACATTGACAGATTTCCGTATGTTGAACCACCCCTGTGTTCCTGGAATGAATCCCACTTGGTCAAGGTGGATAATGCTTTTGATGTGTTTTTGGATTCGGCTTGCAAGGATTTTGTTTAGGATCTTTGCATCTAAATTCATTAGGGAAACAGGCCTGTAGTTTTCTTTTCTTCTGGCATCTCTGCCTGGTTTTGGAATGAGGGTGATGCTAGCTTCATAAAAGGAGTTGGGTAGCTTTCCCTGTTCACCAATTGTGTGGCACAGTTTGAGGAAGATTGGTTTAAGTTCTTCTATGAACGTTTGATACAATTCAGCTGAGAAGCCACCTGGTCTTGGACTCTTCTTTTTTGGGAGGTTTTTTATTGCTTTTTCAATCTCCATGATTGTGATGGGTTGATTGAGGTGATTAATCTGCTCTGTGTTTAGCTTTGGTAGATGGTATGCGTCCAGGAATTTATCCATCTCCTCCACATTATCCAGTTTTGTGGAGTAGAGTTTTTTTGAAATAAGTCCTGATGATTCTCCCAATTTCACTTATGTCTGTTGTGATCTCTCCTTTTTCATTTTGAATTTTGTTAATTTGAAGCTTCACCTTTTTTTGCTTGATCAGATTGGCCAGGGGTTTGTCAATATTGTTTATTTTTTCAAAGAACCAGCTCTTTGTTTTGTCAATTGTCTTAATTGTTTCCTTCGTTTCCAGTTCATTGATTTCTGCTCTGATTTTAATTATTTCTTTCCTTCTGGAGCTCTTTGGGTTGGATTTTTCTTGTTTTTCCAGCGTCTTTAGGTGAATGGTTAGGTCATTGATTTGTGACCTTTCTGCCTTTTTTACGAAGGCATTGAGTGCTATGAATTTTCCCCTGAGGACCAGCTTCATTGTGTCCCATAAGTTTTGGTACGATGTGTTCTCATTGTCGTTCAATTCCAGAGATTTTGCAATTTCTTTTTTTATTTCATCCACTATCCATTTATTCTTTAAAAGTGTGCTGTTCAGTTTCCAGGTGCCTTTGGGATTCTTGGTGGGTCTTTTGTTGTTGATTTCTAAAAATATAGCATTGTGATCTGATATCATGCAGGGAATTATGTCAATCTTGCTAAATATGTGGAGGCAGTCTTTGTGACCCAGTATATGGTCTATTTTAGAGAATGTTCCATGGGCTGCTGAGAAGAATGTGTAATCTGTGGATTTGGTATGGAAGATTATGTCCGTTAGGTCTAAGTGATCTATCGTTTTGTTGAGCTCTCTTACTTCCCTGTTGATTTTCTGTTTGTATGATCTGTCTATTACTGATAATGGTGTATTGAAGTCCCCAGCTATGATGGTGTTTGGGGTTATTTCTGTTTTGTTGTCAAGTAGGTTTTTCTTTATGAACTCTGGTGCCCCTGTGTTTGGTGCATACAGATTTGTGATTGTAATATCCTCTTGATGGATCGTTCCCTTGATAAGTAGGAAGTGGCCTTCTTTGTCTTTTTTGATTATCTTTGGTTTGAAGTCTATTTTATCCGATATTAATATAGCTACACCTGCTTGTTTCTTATTCCCATTTGCTTGGAATACTGTTTTCCACCCTTTCACCCTGAGGAGATGTCTGTCTTTAATGGTGAGGTGCGTTTCTTGAAGGCAACAGATTGAGGGGTTGAATTTTTTGGTCCGTCCTGTAAGCTTGTGTCTCTTGATGGGTGAATTAAGGCCATTAATATTAAGGGTAATGACTGTGAAATTTGATTTGATCCCTGCAATATTGTGATGTTAAGTGTGGGTTGGTGTTTTCATGGACATTGAAGTTTTTTGTGCCTACTCTGAGTTTGGTTATTGTGATCTGTTTCTTGTAGGCAATTGTGTTTGATTATTTTTTTCTTCTCTGTGGAGAATTTCCTGAAATACTCTCTGTAGGTTTGGTGTTGTGTTCATATAATTGTAAAGCTGAATTTTGTTGTGGAATGTTTTTCTTTCACCATCTATTTTGAGGGATACTTTTGCTGGGTAGAGTAGTTTGGGTTGGAAGCCATAGGTTCTTAGAGTTTGTAGTGTTTCATTCCAGGCCCTTCTAGCTTTCAGGGTTTCCATTGAGAAGTCTGAAGTAATTCTGATGGGGTGACCTTTGAAGTTGGTGTGCTCTTTTTCCCTAGCTGCTTTTAGGATTTTCTCTTTGGTGTCAATGTTTAGAGTCTTAATGATAATATGTCTTGGAGAGTTTCTCCTTTGGTCCAGTCTATTTGGAGTTCTATTGGCTTCTTGTATCTTGATGGGCCTTTCTTTTAAGAGGCTGGGGAAGTTTTCGTCAATTATTTTGTTAAATAAGTTGTCCATGCCTTTGGTCTGAATTTCTTCTCCTTCTGGTATTCCAATGATCCTGATATTGGGACGTTTAAGTGTATCCCACAATTCCCTCATGTTCTGTTCAGAGGAGGTATTGAACTTACTGAAATTTTTGAACTCTCTATCTGTTTCTTCCATCTTGTCTTCCAGATCAGAGTTTCTATCCTCCACTTGGCTGACTCTATTCTTGAGAGCTTCTAGCGAGTTTTGGACTTGTTCAATTAAGTTTGCATTTTCTATTACTTTTCTATGTATAATTTCCATCCCCTGTCAAGCTCCCTTTTCACATCATTTTCTGATTTTCTTGATGATTCTTGGAGTTCATCCTTGCATTTCTTTATGTCTTCATTTAGCATGGTCAGCTGATTTTTAAGGTCTTCTTTTTTTTCATTTTCCCTCAAATCTCTTAACTCTCTTTGAAATCCTTCCAATTTCTTATCTAATCCTTCTAATTTCTTATCTATTAGTTCTAGTTTTGTGATGGCAGCATCCACACGATTGTCGGCCCTTTGTTGCTTTCCTGCAAGTTCTACCAGTAGGTTGGTCAGGGTTGCATTGCTCATAGCTTCAATTTGGTGTTCTGGTCCTATTGGTTCTTCTATGTTTTGGTGAGGTGTATTCATTGTGGGACCGGGTGATCTAACTGGATTTTCTTGCATTTGATTTTTCATGTTTTTTTCTTTTGCGCTGTGTTCTGCCCATGACAGTGTATGGACTGGTAGGTGGGCGTATCAGCCTGGGCTCAAGAACAATGGGAATCTTATGCAGCCTGGGGAGTTGCCAAGAAGCCTGGGCTTTGGCTGTCACTTGCCAAAGCCGCCTATCTACTGCCTGGCAGGGGCGCCAAAGTTGCCTGAGTTCTCAAGCGGTAATGTGCCAAAGCTTCCTGCATTCGAGCTAGGAGTGGTACTGAGACACCAAGCACTGAAGCCTCCCAAACTCTGGCTGGGAACGCTGGGATCGGAAGCAGTCTGCGCTCCCCTGCCACAGGACAAAGGCGGATGGCCGGCATGGCAGACAGGTAGGGGATGGCACCTGAGCTGGTGCAAGCAAGAGACATAGTCTGATCTTGTATGGCACCTGCTGTGGGACTGGGCACGCTCAGGAAGTGGGCGAGTGGAAGAGAGTGCAGAGCAGTATAAGCTTCCACGCTCATGGAACAATTGGCGCTCGGTGGCAGCCGTGCGGGCTCATGTGGGCTCCGGTGCAGCAGAGGCTGCCAGCGCAGCAGCAGGGTTGGGGCGGTGCTGTGAACACGGCAGTTATTTGGGGTGAAGGGTGCCTACCAGCCCGCGAGAAGATCCGCGATTCCCTGTTCCCCCGCCTCTGTGCCCCCCCCAGATTTCTCTCCCCTAAAAGCCACTATATACCCTTAATATCTTGCTTTTCTTTCCCCAGGATTTGCAGCACAGCTGGGCGGTCGCCATCTTGGCTGGAAGTCTATAGTTTTCCTCCTCTTATGATGGTCTCATGTACATAGTGTCAGGCACTGTAGGGTCATGGATATCCAGGCCATTTTATGTCTGGAGGGAGCACGTTGTAAGGAGTCCTACTCTTCCTTTGGCTCTTACATTCTTTCCACCACCTCTTCCACATTAGACCCTGAGCCTTGGAAGGTGTGATAGAGATATTGCAGTCCTGAGCACTCTGGTCACTTCTGTCCATCTTTCTAATGGAGCTTCTGGGTCTTGAACTTAGGACTGCATGCTTATGAGGCACACACGTTAATGATCAAGCTGTCACCCGAGCCCAGAGAATACTTTGGCGGGCCCAATGTTTCTGGTTGGATTTTGTATTCCTCATTGAATCTACAGTCCAGGTAATTTCTGTACTTAGTTGAGTAGTGGTTCAGCTCAATAGTAGAAATGCTGGATCAATATGGGCTTAAATCTAATATAAACGTACCACTTGAGGGACTTAGGGAAAAATTCTTTATGTGAAGAAAGGGAGAAGTCATACATTTTATTTTGAAGATTGTATACAGATCAAAACACTTCAAAGATCATTGCATGGCACGCTATTGTTTTTGTACACAGAACACGCCATACTCTTGAGTCCAAGGGCTCATATTACTCAGTTTTATTTAAAGTTGAAATGGGGCTTGAAAAGATGGCTTACAAAGTATTGTTCTGCAAAGCCAAAAGACCAAGGTTCAATTCCCCAGGACCCATCTAAGCCATATGCACAAGGGGCACATGTGCCTAGAGTTTGTTTGCAGTGGCTGGAAGCTCTGGGGCACCAATGCTCGCTTGTTCTCTCTCTCTCTCTCCTCTTTCACTCTCTCTCAAATGAATAAGTCAAATTTAACAACTTAAAACTAAATAAATAATTAAATTTGAAGTAGGGGAATTTGTGGCTGGAGATGAGAAAGTAGAAAGAAGGATGGTGCATAAATTTCACTTCAGTGCCTTCTTCACAAAACAGTTCTGGAATTCTTCCAGTGAATCAGAGTTGAGCCAGCATCTGCCATCACAGTTCATTAATGAGCTCATGGACATTATGGACAGATTGAGTAGTCAGTTCCTTAGGCCATTCACTTATCCCTTTACTTGGACTCATGTAGCAAGGGTCACAGACCATGGGCTTGTTGAGGGATCAAACATTTTTGCTTTTTACTAGACAAGATGTTATTGTATAATGCAATCCATTCCCACCCCACCTTCCAAACAAACAAAGAACTGTTATCGCAGTGCAGGTCTA
>CM070791.1:5112957-5152909 GCA_036346955.1 Dipus sagitta | reverse complement strand
TTGGTTCAACATACGGAAATCTGTCAATGTAATACACCACATAAACAAGGTTAAACATAAAAACCACATGATCATTTCAATAGATTCAGAAAAGGCCTTTGACAAGATACAACATCACTTCATGATCAAAGCATTGGAGAGAATTGGCATGGCTGGTCCATATCTTTACATAATAAAGGCAATATACAAAGCTCCAAAGGCCCAAATAATACTTAATGGAGAGAGACTGGAGGAATTCCCATTAAGATTAGGAACAAGACAGGGTTGTCCACTCTCACCTCTGCTTTTCAATATAGTACTGGAAGTCCTAGCTGAAGCAATTGGAGAAGAGAAAGAAATAAAAGGGGTACAATTTGGAAAGGAAGAAGTTAAGTTAGCTCTATTCACTGATGACATGGTTGTATATGTAAGAGACCCGAGAGACTCCATCCCAAAACTCCTGAAGGTGATTAACTCCTATAGCAAAGGAGCAGGATAAAAAAATCAATGCAGAAGAATCAGTAGCCTTTCTATATGCAAATGACAAAGATACAGAGAAAGAAATAAAGTACATAGTCCCATTTTCAATAGCAACAAAAATAATAAAATACCTTGGAATAATGTGAACCAAGGAAGTAAAAGATCTATACAACAAAAACATAAAAGCACTCAAAAAAGAAACTAAGGGTATTTGAGAAAATGGAAAGACTTCCCATGCTCCTGGATAGGCAGAATTAACATTGTGAAGATGGCAATCCTACCAAAGGCAATATATAGATTTAATGCAATTCCAATTAAAATCCCTACAGTGTTATTCACAGAGATAGAAAAAATGTCTCAAACTTCATATGGAAAGGAAGAAGGCCTCACATATCCAAACATATCCTCAGCAAAAGAAATACCTCTGGAGGCATCACTATACCTGATATAAAGCTATATTACATAGCCATAGTAATAAAAACAGCATGGTACTGGCATAAAAACAGGAGTATAGACCAATGGAATATACTTGGGAACCCTGAATTTGGGTCAAGAAACTATAGCTACTTGATATTTGACGAAGGCCCTAACAATATAAGCTGGAAAAAAGACAGCATCTACAACAAATGGTGCTGGACAAACTGGATAACCATATGCAGAAAACCGAAACGTGATCCACACATTTTGCCATGCACTACACTGAAGTCCAAGTGGATCAAAGACCTCAATATAAGGACAGAAACTCGACTACTACTGGAAGAAAATATAGGAAGTACTTCCCATGATATAGGAATGGAATAAGACTTCCTGAAAAAAAAAAAAAAACCCAGTAGCTCAAGATCTTAAACAGTCACTCAGACAATGGGATCACATGAAGCTGAAGAGTTTCTTCACAGACAAGCATATCATAAGCAAAGCCAATAGATTACCCACAGAATGGGAGAATATATTTGCAGTTTATCCAACTGACAGAGGCCTAATCTCTAGAATCTACAAAGAACTCAAAAATATAAACAGTAAAAAGTGAAACAATGCACTCACAAAATGGGGCAAAGACCTGAACAGACAGTTCACAGAGGAAGAAATACAAATGGCAAACACACACTTAAGATGATGTTCATCATCCCTAATCATCAGAGAAATGCAAGTTAAAACAACTGTGAGATTCCTCCTTACTCCAATAAGGATAGTAAACATAAAAAATCAAATGAAAATAAATCCGTGTGAGGATGTGGAGAAGTAGGAACTCTCATCCACTGTTGTTGGGAATGTAGGATGGTACAACCACTTTGGAAAGCAATATGGAGACTCCTGAAAAGGCTGACTATAGAGATACCAACAGATCCAGTTATTCCCTTACTGGGCATCTACCCTAAAACCTTCAAACCACAGGCCAGAGAGATTTGCTCAACCATGTTTGTAGCGGCTCAATTCATAATAGCTAAAAGCTGGAATCAACAGAGAAGTCCATCACTAGAAGAATGGATAACTAAGATGTGGTATATCTACACAATGAAATTCTATACAGCAGTAAGAAAAAATGACACAATGAAATTTGAGGAAAAATGGTTGAACCTCGAACAGATCATTCTCAGTGAAGTTACCCACTCACACAAAGAAAATCACCACATAGTCTCACTCATCTACAGCACCTAACCTGTAGCTACCCAAGATACCTTACATATCCAGCAAGCATCTCGTGGACTAGACACTAGGATGGAAGGGGAGGGACGGAAGGGCATAGAAGGGGTGGGAAACACAAATTTAGACCCAAATGCATTGGTACCATAAAATTCTAGTTCCTAAAAGGCAGACCAAATTGCTGAACCTTAACCAGGCCCTTACAGGGAACACCTGAGCCACAAGACACCGGAGAGGGTATGATGAAGACTAACCTTAATCTTCTACATCTTCCCTCCCTCCCTCTGTCTCTCCCTCTCCCTCCGTCTCTCTCTCTCTCTCTCTCTCTCTCTCTCTCTCTCTCTTCTCTCTAACTCTTGTATATTAGTTATCTTTTCCCTTGTTCTCTTAGTGGGCACTGACCTGTAACTTCCAGTACCAGCATGTGGCTAGTATCCACATTGACCTTTTGATCAGAGAGACCTACAAGGTTTCCTAAAAGACAGACAAATTTCTGTCAGAGTACTTGATGACCCACCAAAGCTTAGTCGTAAGACCCTACTGCTGAAGACACCTTTCGTGGTTGACATGTAAAATGGAATGGCTTGGCTGGAAGTTGGAAGTGAGTCATTCCCCAGACAGTCATCGCTTCTAGTGCCAGAAGGTGCTACATGGACAACTGGGGCAAAATGACCAATATCTGTCTAAGCAACGCATGGTCTAACCTACTCAGCAGCAAATAACCTGTTATGGTGCCCACACAAGTGCAATAGTGGCACACAGCCATCGTGAGGAACCAACTGCTATTGTTTTTGCTAACTGATCCTCTCAGTGGTACAGGACCCATAGCTGGAGCTGGGAAACAAGTCAGGACCATATCCGAACATAAGCCCACTGTCCATTATTAAGCCAGCATCAATCATGGGCTACAAGAGGGCATACACCTATTAAATTCTCTATTAAAAAAAAGTAAGGATTATCTCATTTGTCCTGGTGCTAACTTGCTCTCCGTTGGAGAATCTGCTTCTCTTTTTCAGATAGATGTAGATCCTAAGGAGAGAGCCACCCCATCCTACCTCAAAAGGGCCCTGGCTGATACTAAGAAAAATTGGTGAAACAAGCAAGGGTGCTGTTTTCCTGATGAACCGGATACCAGCAGAAGGGGAAGGAGATCAACACAGGGAAAAATCAACTCCTACCAAATCAGAGAGCCAGAGAGCCAGAGTCCTAGACCCCCCCAACACCTCGTCACTGAAGCAGACCAAAAATGAACCCAGAATGGCTCAGGGAAATTTTGCGTAAGAGGGGGCATGAAGAATGTCAGAGCTACATGTTGGGTCATGATATGCAGAGACATTTATCTTACCCATAATTGTGGGCTAACTCCAGAATGCATGACCCATATACCTCAACAAGGAGGGGCCAAGGGGAGGGGGTAGGTCACGGATGAGCCTAATAATGGTACCAAACTGACTGTATATGCTGGATACAAAACTAATTAATAAAGAAAAATGAAAGTGAAAGTAAAAAAAAAAATTTTAAACCAAAAAAGAAAAAAGTCAGAAGGGCTTGGAATGACGTATTCCAAGTTCTGAAAGATAACAACTGTCAACCAAGGTTACTTTATCCTGCAAAGCTATCCATTCAAATAGATGGAGAATTAAGGACATTCTATGACAGAAGGAGGCTAAAGGAGTATTTGAAGACAAAACCAGCTCTACAGAAATTACTTGAAAAGGCGCTCCCTGCTGAAGAGAAAGAAAAGCACACATATAAGGAACCTGGAAAAAACAAACAATACACAAATACTACTTAACACAAGAGAGCAAAAGTAAAACCAGAAGAACTGCAAAAAAAAAAAAATGGCAAAAATAAATACACCTTTCAATGATATCTCTTAATATCAATGGCCTCAATGCCCCAACCAAAAGACAGAGGTTTGCAGACTGGGTTAAAAAGTAGGATCCTTCAATTTGTTGCTTCCAAGAAACCCACCTTTCTACAAAGGATGGACACTCTCTTAGGGTGAAATGTTGGAAAATAGTGTTTCAAGCAAATGGGCCTAGAAAACAAGCAGGCATTTATATCCTAATTTCTGACAAGGTAGACTTCATTCCAACATTAGTTAACAAAGATAAGGAAGGTCACTTTATATTGATTAAAGGCACCCGCCAATGGGAGGACATTTCAATCCTAAACATATATGCACCTAACATGGGGGCTCCCAACTTCATCAAACAAATGCTATTAGAATTAAGGTCATAGATAACTCCAAACACAGTGGCAGTGGGTAACTTCAACACCCCACTCTCATCAATTGACAGGTCATCCCATGAAAAAATAAACAGAGAAGTATCTAGATTAAATGAGGTCATACTGTTCATGCAGGGAACCCAGACTGGAGAGGTGGGAGGATCCTGGAAAAGGGGGTCTGGCCTACTCACTCCAGACCACTGCGTCCTCCCACATATTTTTGTGCAAGGAACCCAGACTAGGAAGGTATGATTTTTTTTTTTTTTTTTTTTTAGGCAGGTTTTAGCTCTAGCCTAGGCTGACATGGAATTCCCCTCCCAAGTTCTGGGATGAAAAGTGTGTGATGGAATAACTGAGAGGTGAAAATATAGTTTAGATAATTGGGTTTCTTTTTTAGTTCTTTTTTAGTTAGTTTAAAAGTTAATTGTCATACTGAGAGACTGGCATAAATTTTATGAAAAAAAAATGTGGGTGCCAGATAGCAGCTTCTTCTCAGGATCAAGATAGTGTGTACTATGGCCAGGCTGACTAGATTGCCCATCCAACATGTCTTAGGAGAGGATCATGCATGATTTAGACATTTTCTCCATCAACTGCTGTCACCCACCCATGTGCCACATGACTTGGATTTTACTGAGTTCCCACACTAAGAAAAACAAACAAACAAACAAACCAAAAAAAAAAAAAAAAAAAACATCTGGGGATGGATGGAGAGATGTTTTAGTGGTTAAGGTGCTTGCCTGCAAAGCCCAGGAAGCAATGTTCAACTTCCCCCATCCCATCCCACTTGTTAGTGCAAGCATCTGCAGTTTTATTGCAGTGGCTGAAGCCCTAGTGTGCCAATTCTCCGTTACTCTTACTCTATCTAAAAAATAAAAATAAAAACGTTTGATAGATCCTTTGCCTGACTTTGATTACTGCCATGGTCCAGCCCTGGCTTGAAGAGAGTCCCCGAAGAGAGGTGTGAAAGGGAGCGGCTCAATAATGACTGGAAGTCAAGTTCTGGTGCAAGCTGACAGGTTAATGTTGAAGGCAGCTGAGTTTTTCCATCTTTCTCTGCTTCTCTCTCTCTCTGCTGCCACAGCTCTTAGCCTCAGTCTTTTATTTTCTGATCATGTCATGCAAGAACAAACTTCAAGAAAGGTTCAATTTCACAGAATTCATAGAAACTTTTGTTATTCCTTTTCATCAAACAACCCCATAATTATTCACCTCAAGTAAAGTCATCAGGCCCCTATAATGATTAACTGTTTTCACATTTCCCCATGTATGTGTGGTCAAGCACTTGTGATTTCCTGAACTTCTACTTTAAATTACTATATTAGAATTGAGAGGCAAAACAGCTACAAATGGTGGTTCCCATCATTAATCACTGATCCCGTAGATCCATTTATCCTTCAATCATTTATTTTGAATTTTCCTTTTCACATCACTCCAATACTTAGACTTTAGTCCCCCAGATTGAACTCTTTCTGACTTTGGTTGTTTTTCTGTAAGGATTCTTGGTAAAGAGTCATAGTTTGCTGCAATTGCCACCATTTAGAACAATTAGTCATAGAACAATTTTCACATTGTTCCAGGAGGTTCATTGTGTCCTCCTAACTGTACTGTACTCCATGCTTGACTTTAATTAAGGCCTTTAAGGAAAATAATTATCTCCAGCCCATTTTCTTGTTTTCCAATTCTATGCCAGATCCTCTTTCAGATACATTGACCAACACTTCACTAACACCAATTTTTACTGGAAAAGTAAACTTAGAGATTGGGACACCAAGTGAAACACAGAAAAAGACAAACATTATGTAGAAAACCACAGATTTCTGTAGCGTAGAAAGCCAAAGATTTTTGTGTAGAGGGGCCACGTTGGACTTCAAGGAAGAGACACCTGGGCTGGAACTGTGTCATGCAGCTCTGCAGTGCTCGATTCCTCATGATCCTGAAATGGCATGCTTCCATCTCCAGCAGATTACTAAAGTAATGAAGAAAAAAATGTTTGAAGTAAAAATCAGTTTTCATATTCAAAAATAATCCCATTTTTCATGTGTGTGAATTAGGTACAAGGACATTTGTTTGTTCATGTGTGTGTGTATAAATATTTGTGTATGAGGCTATGAATGTGGACCATGCTTCTGTGATATAGGGTGTGTCTGTGTGCACATGCATGCATGTTGACATTCATATGAGGGGTGCATATATGGGTATGTATCTATGTATGTGTCAATCTCTATTTGCCTATGTGTGGTATGTGCATAAAAGTGCATACATTTATAGATGTGTGTACATTCATATGTAAGTCTGTGGGTACTAATATGTGTATATTGCATGCATTCCATGATTTTGTATGCATATATTGTCTATTCATACATGTGTATTTTGGTATGCATACATATCCATGTGTGTAATACATATCCATGGGTATTATACATTTACATGTTCATGTGGGTCATATATACTCATGTGTGTTATACATTTTGTGATACCTATTCGTGTGTGTTATACATATTCATTTGTGGCATACCTGTTCATGTGTTTTATGCATATTCACGAGTGTGCTCAAATGTGTATGTGTGCCCTTAAGAGGTATGGTGTTTCCATATCATGTGTGCCTCTGTGAATGGAAGACTCAGTTGACACTGATTCATTTGTCTATTTATTTATTTATGTTTGTGTGTATTTGTGTGTGTGTGTATGTGTGTGTGTGTGTAATGAACTGTCTGTGAAATTATAGTTTTGCCATACAATGGGGACTGGTTTTTTTTTTTTTTTTTTTTTTTTCTGGTTGTTAACTTGAAGGGATTTAGCATTGTCATGCTCAAAATCCTTGAGTCATGCCTGTGAGGGAATTTCTAAGCTAGGTGGGAAGATTCAGCCTAACTGTGGGTGGTTTCATTCCATGGGTTGGGACCCTGGACTGCACAACAAGAAGAAAACAGGCCTAGTGAGATTGCTCAGTGGTTAAGGTGCTTGCCTGCAACGCCTACTGACCTGGGTTCAATTCTCCAGTACCCTTGTAAAGCCAGATGCTCAAAGTGGTGCATGTGCGTGGAATTTGTTTCCAGTGGTCAGAGGCCCTGGCATGCTTATTCTATCTCTCTTTCTCTTTTCTTTATATTTCTCTGTGCTTGTAAATAAATACATAAACAATAGATGTTTAAGGGCTGGAGAACTGGTTCAGCAGTAAAGGCATGTGGCAGTCAGGTTTGCATTGCTGGTGGAAATCACATGACCAAGAGCAGCTTGAGGGGGAAAAAGAGGTTTATTTTGGGTTTCAGGCTCGAGGGGAAACTCCATGATGGGAGGGGAAGATGATGGCATGAGCAGAGGGTGGACATCACTCCCTGGCTAACATAAGATGGACAATAGCAACAGGAGAGTGTGCCAAACACTGGCATGGGGAAACTGGCTATAATACCCATAAGCCCACCTACAACAATACACTCCCTCCAGGAGGCATTAATTCCAAAATATCCTTCAGCTGGGAACCTAGAATTCAGACAACCTAAGTTTATGGGGGACACCTGAATCAAGCAACCACAAGACATTTGCCTGCAAAGTCTAAGAACCTAGGTTCTATTCACCAGTAACCATGTAAGTCAGATGTACTAGGTGGTGCATGCATCTGGAGTTTGTTTGCAGCAGGTAGAGGCCCTGCTGCTCCAATTCTCTCTCACTTAAATAAATAAATAAATAAATAAATAAATAAATAAATAAATAAATTAAGAGATTAGTTATCTAGAAACATGACTTAGCAGTTAACATGCTTATCTGTGAAGCCTATGGACTAGGTTATATTCCCAAGTACCCACATAATTCAGATGCACTAAGTGGCACATACATCTAGCATTCATTTGCGGTGGCTGGAGTCCTGGCTTGTCAATTCTTCCCGCCCCTGACCTCCCCTCCCTGCTGTCTGCCTCTTTCCCACTCTTTAAAAAATAAGTAAAAAAAAATAAGAGATTATCACCATCAGAGATAAGGCAACTGCTTTGGTTATCAAAGGGACAAGAAGAAAGATGTCCTGAATGCAAGACTGAACCCACTGAAGGCTCAAGATATGAAAATATGAGTTAGATCTGAAAGAACAGTGTTTGAAGGTGGACTCTCTGCTCCCCACTGTCAGCATACAGAACCTATAACAGCTATAGTCCATGGGATGCCAGCTGTCATTCCAACCTGCCACATTACTTGTGTGGCACTGGGTTGGGAAGCAAGAAAACTGACCTAGAATACACTATGTAGTCTCAGGGTGGCCTTAAACTCACGGCTATCCACCTACCTCTGCCTCCTGAATACTGAAGTGTGTGAATCTTTGAATGTGAACCCTAAGTTGCAATGGAGACCATGGAATATTGCAGGTGTCATGACCATAGGGCATACACACACACACCAAAATAAAAATGTAAGAATAAATGTGGGCATGGTGATGTACACCATTATCCCTAGCACTCATGAGCCAGAGAGAAGAGAATCACTGTGTTCGTGGCCTCCCTGACACTGCATAGTGAATTCCAGGTCAGCCTGGGCTAGAACAAGACTCTACCTTGAAAAAAAAAAAGAAAAAGCTTAAAATGACTAAATTTGCACTGTTGAGAAAATACTATCTGTATTAGCTTCTTAGGTAAAATTTTTGTGTTTATTTTGGCTGAGAAAATTTGGGAAAAATATATTTAGTTCATTCAATCCACCACAATTTCTCATTCTGTCAAATTTCTGCTGTGGAGTTAAACATTTGATTGAAAGAAGGAGGTTATATGCACACATAAAATTATTTTTATTTTATTGCAAGCAGGGGGGCGTGGAGAGCCTGTGCACATGTGCCACTTTGTGCATCTGGCTTTACGTGGGTACTGGGAAATAGAGCCCAGGTTGTTAGTCTTAGCAAGCAAGTGCCTTAACCCCCAAGCCATCTGTCCAGCCACTATTTGTACTTTGTACCTTGGGTAAATTCCAGTTCTCCTTCACATTTCTCAATTTTGATGAATCACTCTTCAATTCCAGATTCCCACAAGACAACATGTATTTGTTATTTTTTTACCATATTTGGTTTTTATTGATTGATTGATTGAATACTATGAAAAATACTTGGCCAGAACAAACTTTGATACAGTCCAAGACCCTGCCCACAGTTAAATTTGTTCTTTCCATCTCAATCGATCTACTCAGTTAATCATGTGCATGTACAATTGGCAATTATACATCCTGCCAAGCATGTCTTAGAAGTTAACTTTCCTGGGGATGGAGAGCTGGCTTAGCAATTAAGGTGCTTGTCTGCGAAGCCTAAGGACCCATGTTGGACTCTCCAGATCCCTAGTAAGCCACATGCACAAAGGTGAGGCAAGAGCAAGGTTGCACATGGCCACCAGCTGGCACAAGCATCAAGAGTTTTCTTTCACTGGCTGAGGCCTTGGTATGCCAATTCTCTCTCTCCTTCTTTCTCTCTCTTGCATGTTCCCTCTGTATCTCAAAAAAAAAAAAATACAAAAAAGAAAATAAAACTTTCCTTAGTCAGCTCTTATATGTGACTTCTTTCCTTTCCTCATATTTCATCTTTATTAGTGCATATTAATTACTATTGTTACTATATATTAGTTATAGTTAATATACAATTAATTGTATATGATAGTTTACTTGTGACTTTTTAATTTTATTTTAATTTACTTATTTGAGAAAAGTGGCAAACACAGAGAATGGGCATGCTAGGGCCTCCTGTCACTGCAAATGAACTGCATATGCATGCCCCATCTTGTGCATGTGGTTTTATGTGGATATTGGGGAATTGAACCTGGGTCCTTAGGCTTCACAGGCAAGTGCCTTAAGTGCTGAGCAATATCTCCAGCCCGCACTTGAAGTTATTTTGCAAAAGCTACTTGCATCTTCTTCCTCATTTATTCTTTGCTGCCATACTATAAGAATGGGCTCTATTCCATCGTTTCATAGGTATGGACTCTTACATTTTAATTTTGCACTTTTGCCTATCATCCAACATTCTGTCATATATTTGTAATGTGCTTTAGAATGTACTTTATTTGTTTTCTTATATTTATTTATTTTTTAGAGAGCGCAAGAGAGACAGAGAGAGGGAGAGGAGAAGAGACAGAGAGACAGACAGGCAGACAGACAGACAGACAGACAGACAGACAGAGAATTGATGTGCCAAGGCTTCAACTACTGCAATTGAGCTCCAGATGCTTGTGCCACCTACTGGCCATGTATGACCCACTGCTTGCCTCACCTTTGTGCATCTGACTTATGTGGGATCTGGAGAGTCGAACATGGGTCTTTAGGCTTCACAGGCAAATGCCTTAACCACTAATCCATCTCTTCAGCCCTGGAATGTATTTTAAAGGCACTGATTTGTAAAAAAAATATATTACTGATAGTCACAGACAACTTTGCTCTCTACCTCTTCATGGTATTTTTATCTTGACAGGCATTTTCTGAGAAATACAGAAATGAGAGGAGATGTTGTAGGTGTGTGACCACAGCCGTATATTGGACAGAAGACATCTCTGTGGTTTCTCTTTTTCTGGGTCAGAAAAGTATATTTCTGCTGGTTGACTGGCCAGCTTCAGGGGACATTTTTCTAGTTCAGCACTGCTGGAGTTTGCATCCACTGTTTTAGAATATTTCACAAATTCTTCCTTGAGGGAATTAATGTTCTGATTATCAGATTTAAGTGTGCAACTGTGTTTAAACAATGGTTTATTTGACAAATTCCAGCAATGATTAGGGAAATGTACAATACTTATGATGTTTGTACATTTCTTTTGTGGGTTATCTGGTTTCATTTAAAAATATTTAATGTTTTATTTCTTTATGAGAATGAGAGAGAGAGATGGGCACACTAGGGCCTTCAGTCACTGAAAACGATCTCCAGATGCATGTGCCATCTTCTGCATTTGGCCTCTATGGGTCCTTGGGAATTGAACCTGCATCCTTAGGCTTTGGCCTCAAGGGCCTTAACTTCTGAGCAATCTCGCCAGCCCTTTTAAAATATATTGATTGCACATATTTGTGTGTGTGGCATGTGTACATATATGCATGCATGGGATATATTTTGAGGCTCAAGTGTGCATGTGTGTGTACACAAGTGAATATGCACATGCATGTGCAACTGAGGTAGATGTTGGGTATGTTCCTCAATTTCTTTCCTTCATTCTGAGGTTGGGTTGACCCCGGACGTCAGTAATAGGGGGGGGGGCTTATTGTAGCTGGCCAGATTACCCAGTGGATGACTCTTCCTCCACAGTGCTTGAATTACAGGCATATGAGATCCATTTGCCTGGATGCTGGGGATTCAAACCCAGAACCTCACACAATAGTGGCTAGCACTTTGCCAACTGAGATATTTTTGCAGACTTTTTGATTTTATTTACTTTAATTTTTAAATTCAAAAATGTTTTATTTATTTGAGAGAGATGAAAAGAGAGAGAGGAAGAGGAAAGGCAAGGGGAGATTGGGCACACCAGGGCCTTCAGCCACTGCAAAGGAACACCAGATGCATGTGCCAACTTAATGAATCATATCTCCAGCCTTATTTTCATTTTTAAATTCCTTTTTCTGTTATAAAAACAAATCAGATGAAAGAAAAATAACCATAATGAGGCAGCAGCAGCACAGTTGGTTAGATTGTACACACAGTCAGGAAGAAGAAGGGAAACAGGAAGTGGTGGAGTATCAATCAATCCTCAAGGCCCGCCTCTTCCCAGTGACACAATTTCTCCAGCCAGGCTCCACATCTTAAAGTTACTACCACCTTCCCACACAGTTCCCCTGCTGGGGACTCATTGTTAACACTGATAAGCCCATGAGGGTCATACTTCAGTTAGACTACAGCAGTGCAATCAATAAATTCTGGAATCTACTTATGCTAATAGCCATTTCTCAACTTTAATCAAAATTTTCTCATACATCTCTGGTGGGTGAATAAGACTAGCTGCATTTATTTAAAAAAAAATAAACCCTTTGAGGGACTGGAGAGAAGGCTTGGCAGATAAGGCACTTGCCTGTGAAGCCTAATGACCCAGGGTTAATTTTTCAGTACTCGCACAGTCCAGATGCATAAGATTGCTCATGCATCTGGAGTACAAATTGCAGTGGCTGGAGGCCCTAGTGCGCTCTCTCTCTCTCTCTCTCTCTTTCTCTTTCTCTCTCTGTCTCTTCCCCTTTCTCTACTTCTCTCAAATAAATAAAATATTTTGAAAAAAAAATCTTTTGATATTTTCTGGGAAAATAAAATAAGTAGTTTGGTGTCTTTCTCCATGAATGTTCATGTTTCACCAATATTCCTCTCATATTTTTCATGATCAAATTTTCTGTACTATACGTATGATAAGAATAAATGAAATTTAATCGAGATTTGGTGGTGCACACCTTTCATCCCAACACTTAGGAAGCTGAGGTAGGAGGATTGTGACCATGAGTCTGTGACCAGCCTGAGGCTACAGATTGAATTCCACGTCAGTGTGGGCTACAGTGATATGATACCTCAACATAACAAAACAAATAATAATGATGATAATATGTAATATTTTCTTGCCTTCTGATGTTTAAGTGGGCCACTGGGTCCATTAGCATTTTTCTTCCAGACCATTAAAGACAAATTTAAGTTAGGAAGACAAGATATCATCTACTTTTAAACTCTGAATCAGTATCTAGATTGGAAAAAAAAAATGTGTGTAGAAGGGGAGCCGTTTGGGAAAAGTAAACAGATGCAAGGTATAAAGTCCATTGTTAACACATATTACAGTGTCACACAGAAACTCAACATTTTGTACAAGGACTCAACTCAGGTACCATTTTGGCCAAAAAAAAAAAAAAAAAAAAAAAAGGGTGCTGCAGAAGTGGCTTAGCAGTTGAGGCACTTGACTGCAAAGCCTAAGGACCCATGTTCAACTCTACAGATCCCACGTTACCTAGATGCAAAAGGGTGAAACAAGTGCAAGGTCACACTTTCCCACTAGGGGTGGCAAGCATCTGGAGTTCATTTGCAGTGGCTGAGGCCCTGGTGCACCGATTCTCTCTCTCTCTCTCTCACTCACTTTCTCTAAAATAAAAAAATAAATAAAAATAGGAATGTGAAATGAGCCTTATGCTGTGTACCATAGTGAGATGGTTGGATAAAAATGATGTGGACATCTGCTCTGATGTCCGAAGCAGCATGTCAGTCTTATAAGATGCATCCTGGGTTAACCATATGTCTCCCTGGGTTGCATGCTTGTTAACATCCAGAAAATCCTGGCTTCCATCATCATCACCACCTGAGCTGGGTGTAGTGTTGTATGCCAGTAATCTCAGCATCTGGCAGGTGGGGGCAGAAGGGTCAAGAGTTTAGCGTCTGACTGGAGAGATTTCTCAGCAGTTAGAGCATTGGTCTGCAATGCCTAAGGACCCAGGTTTGCTTCCTCAGGACCCATGTAAAGGCAGATGCACAAGGTGGTGCATGTGTCTAGAGTTCATTTGCAGTGGCTGGAGGCCATGGTGCACACATTCTATCTCTATTTGACTCTTTCTCTAGCTCCTTGAAAATAAATTTTTAAAAAAGAAAGGGTTTACCACATTTCCCACACTTGTCTATCCATTTTTGCCTACAAACCTACTCTTTCCTTCATTTCCTTCTTGAAGAAGTGGCGTGTCTGCACCTGAAAACCTGGTGTAGCATCTATGGGCTCATACCTTCATGTTGTATGTGACATGAACATCAAAAGACCTTCTCAGGGTGGGAGAGATGGCACAGCAGTTAAGGTGCTTGCCTGCAAATCCAAAGGACCAAGTTCTGATTTCCCAATACCAATGTAAAGCCAGATGCACAAAGTGGCACATGGGTCTAGAGTTCATTTGCAGCAGGTGTAGGCCTTGGTACACCCATTTTATCTCTCTGTCCCTCTTTATCTATTTCATATAAATAAATAAGATATTAAAATAGACCTTCTCAGAAACCCATTGCTACTATGCAGATGTCCTCTCTAGAATGTAGATTTCTTCCTCCATCCTTAAGCCACTATTGATCGTCTCATTTTATTTTTATTATACAAATTATTATTTTTTTTTCTATTTAGGGTCTCATTCTAGTAAGGCTGACCTGGAATTCACTATGTACTCTCAGGGTAGCCTCAAACTCACAACCACAATCATCCTACCTCTGCCTCCCCTGTGCCAGAATGAAATGTCTGTGCCACCACACCTGGCTACCATATTATTTTAACGTGTATGTGTTCAAACATTCTCTCTGTCTCAGTGAACTTATTTTACATTATCTATATAAATTAAATAAAACACTGCATGACGTTTGTTGTTTGGCTTCATGCATTCAACACTCACCCATGGAGAAAGGAAAGTACTTCAGAGCGATTGTAAAAAACAATCTGAAATTTGGAGGGAAAAAGAGGTAAGGTAATGCATATTTTCAAATACTACCAAGACAGTCACGTGGAAGAGAGATCAGGTTGCTCTGTGAGCTGGCTAGTTTCAGGGGGGCAGAACCAGAGGCAAAGTGAAGCGATTTAGTCCTTAGGATATGCAAAATTCTGTCTTCAAGGTTGTATATGCATATCTCATTGGATCTTCAGAACAACTTTGTGAGGCAAATGTTCTGAGAGAACCGATGTAGACCAGTTCCCTGAGATAGCACAAGATCACATGGACAGGATAGGATGGGGCAGGACAGGGGCTGATTCCAAAGCCCATGTTAGTCAACTTCTCACTGTTGGGACAAAACACCTCACAAAAATCAGTTAAAACCAGAACGGGTCTAATTTCCGGTCACAGTCCATCGTGGCAGCAGTAGCTTGAGGCAGCTGGTCACATTCAGTGCACAGTGAGGAAGCAGAGTAATGAGTGCTGGTTCTCAGCTCTCTCCTTTTCCTTATGTCTAAGACCCTGGGCCATGTGCCTCCCACAGGCAAGGGGAGACTTCCAACTTAAACTATCCCAATCAAGACAATTCCTCATGGGCCTGCCCAGAGGCTAACCTAATCTAGATGATTGCTCACAGGTGATTCTAGATTCTGTCAAGTTGACCATCAATATAAACCACCACAGCCCATGACTCTAACACTGGGATCGTGGGAGATGGAGAGATTGCTTAGTGGTTAAAGCACTTTCTTCCAAAGCTAAAGGGCCCAGGTTTGATTCCTCAGGACCCACATAAGCCAGATGCACAAGGTGACACATGCATCTGAAGTTCAGTTGTAGCAGCTGAAGGCCCTGGTACACCCATTCTCCCCCCCCCCTCTCTCAAATAAATAAAAATAAAATTAAAAAAGAAAACCCTGGGGTCATGCTCATAGCCCCAACCTCAAGTGGCTTCCTTGTGAGAGTCACATCCCAGGCAGGGCACACATCAGGGCTCTGTGACTTTTTAACCATTTAACTAGGACATTGTAGAGAATCCAGGCATCAACAGAAACCAGTTATCTCCTGAGGCTCTGCAGTTGGGAGATTTGGGGATTCAAGGACATTCCAACAGTAGTGACATGTCAAATGGTTCTCAAAGAAGAGAAGCCTGTCCGTTTTGGCAGCTTCATTGCCACGTGCACAATGGACTTTCCTTTCTCCAAATGTCCAGTGTTTTCTCTCATGCCTGTGTCTCAATTATTTTCTTTCAGCCCAGGCTTCTTCCTCATCGTTTCCATCCTCCTTAAATGTAGTCCTTAAGTATAATTTTGTTTGTTTGTTTGTTTTTTTCAAGGTAGGGTCTCTCTCTAGCCCAGGCTGACCTGGAATTCACTATGTAGTCTCAGGGTGGCCTCGAACTCATGGTGATCTTCCTACCTCTGCCTCCCGAGTGCTGGGATTAAAGGCATGCACCGCCATGCCTGGCTTCTTCATATTTTTTTAATTCTTATTTTATTTTGTAAAATATTTTCATTTCTTTTAAAGGAGAGAGAGAGAGAATGGGTGCCCCAAGGGCTCTTGCCATTGCAAATGAATTCCAGACTCATGCCCGACTTTGTGCACCTGGTTTTATGTCGGTACTGAGGAATAGAACCCAGGCTATCAGGCTTTCTAAGCAAGCACTTTGAACACTGAGCCATCTCTCCAGCTTCCCTTCATGTCTTAACTCAGATGTCCTTTCTGTCTGGAGGCCTTTCCTGTACCCAAGGCTGGGCTCGCTCAACCTGCCTGATGCTGTCATGAACTAGAGCTCACCCGTCTCCGTATGTTATTGTTTGCATCTTTCCACTGTGCTGTAAACTCCATGGAAGGAGACACTGGGTAAGTCATTGTTTGTTGCTAAATTCCCAGTGCCTGCTATAGTGTCCACCCACAACAAATAGTCAATAAATGTTTTACCAAATAATAAAAAAAAAAACACTCACCCATGGTGTACAACAACCATTTCTTTATTTCTATATTTCAGTGCATAGATTAACCACCTTTTCTTTTTTCTTTTTTCTTTTTCTTTTTCTTTTTCTTTTTTTTTTCTTTTTGAGAGAGAGGACAGAGAACTGGCATGCCAGGGCCTCAGCCACTGCTCCTGAACTCCAGACACTGGCACCACCTAGTGGGCATATGCAATCTTACACTTGCCTCACCTTTGTGCATATGGCTGAGTGGTATGTAGATCATTGGTCCTTAAGCTTTGCAGGCAAGTGCCTTAACCACTAACCCATCTATTCAGCTCATACCAAACCACCTTTTCTTTATTTATCTGTTGATATACAATTTTCTTTCTATGTTCATTGGATATATCTGTTGCTACCACAAATACTCAGGTGCACATTTTCCCTTGAATTCCCAGTAGTGTTTTGGAGTACATATAACAGAAAATGTCCATTTCCTATGTCTGTTTTAAAATATTTATGTCAGAGAGAAAGAGAGATTAAGAAGCAGATGGAGACAAGAAAATGGGCACATCAGCGCCTGCAGCAACTGCAAACAAACTCCAGGTGCATGTGCCACCTTGTACATCTGCCTTCACATGGAACCCAGGGAATAGAACCTGGGTCCTTATTCTTCCCAGGCAATTGCTTTAAGTACTGAACCTTCTCTTCAGTCCATATGTTTTTTTTTTTTTAATTTGGTTATTCCACATGTACTTGAATGATTTCAACTACAAGCAAGATTGAATTTCTTTTCACCTAGATGTGTGGTCAAAAAAGCAATGATTTAAGATATTGGATATGGAGTTGATAACAGCTATGGCTTGATGACTAATTTTGATCCCGCACGTCTTGTTTGTTTAACTAACTCAAGAAAGATCCTAGGCTGGAGAGAGGGCTTAACATTTAAGGTGCTTGTCTAAAAGCCTAACGACCCAGATTCGATTCCCCAGTACCCTTGTAAAGACAGATGCACAAGGTAGTGAGTGCATCTGGAGATTGTTTTCAGTGGCTGGAGGTCCTGGCATGCCCATTTTCTCTCTATCTAATAAATAATAAAAGTAAAAAATATTTTTAAAAGATGTAACTTTGGACTTCCGGTAAAGATGGCAGTGTAGATACCATGCCAAAACAGCCTAGGAAGGAACCCCCACCCCACCAAAGAAACAGCAAAATACACACTTTTACTAAAAAGTGAGGTGTATAGGAAATTGAAACAGCAGAGGAGAAGTAGGAGAGATCAAGAGCATCCAGAGCCCTCAGAGGATGGCAGAAGCTGCTCTGGGGGGTGGGTCCATGCACGAGACTACAGCAGTGGCTTGGCTTGAGCCTCAGGGAAAACCAGGTGAGGGGATTTTCCACTCACACCGGAGCTCTCCGCAAACTCAAGAAAAGTGAAGGAAGAACAGCAGTGAACAATGGAGGAGCAGAGGTAGAAGAACACGTGGAACAGCGGGCAAACTAGAGCAGCATCAGCTCCCTCCCCCTTCCCCACCGCCAGTGCCCAGCCCTGGGGAACAGAGCAGTGGTCCAGGGACCCGGCCATGCCTACTTGAACTGTCAGAGCACCAAAGAAGGACCCAATCAAGAGCGCAGCTGAGACCAAATTCATCCAAAAAGGCAACTGGCATTACATCAGGTCAGTACCTGCCTAATTAACCTGATGTATACCTGAACCAGAAGTGCTAATTGGACCTTCCATATAGGGATAAATTATATGTTAAATCTGATGGATGGTCAAATTTGCCATTCTTAAATAAGCTGTATTTTGGGCTTGTTATTTGTTGCTTCTTGAATTATAGTGGCTTTGTTCACTCTTCTGTTATACATTAGGGAAGGGTTTCACCTGGTCACAAGCTGAATTGGAACCCTCTACAGACCAGAAATTTTAACCACCTTCTTGTCAGAATTAAGGGAGTGGGTAAGGCACCACACAGCCTAAGGGACAGACAGAGAATCTGGTTGTCATAATACCTACTCTTGGATAAATACTCTGTGCTGTTTTTCATTGAAATGTACATTGTTTACTTAAATTTTAGAATCTGCCTGTATTTCATTCCACTTAGCCTACTTGAATACTCTCATAGCAGGCACACCCAACACCTAGAGTCACATTTGTAGATACGCTGAGAGTCTTCAGAGCCACACCTTGTGCCTTAAGCTCCTTCCCTGAAGATATATAGCATCAGATTGATTGATACATCTCATAATACCCAGCTAACTGGAAAATCCTATCACTAAAATAATCCAAGATGCGAAAATATATACATTATAACAGAAGATGCACCAAAAATCAAGACAATATAAATCCACCAAAAAGTAGTAATGCATCAGAAATGACCTCCAGTGAGAATGAGTTAGAGGAAATGCCTGAGAAAGATTTCCAAAGAATGATTATAAATATGTTCAAAGAACTCAAATAAGGAATAAAAGGAGGCAAAGACACAGGACACCAATTTAATGAAATAAAGATGTCAATACTACACATAAATAAGGAAATAGAAATAATAAAGAAGAAACAGAATTACTAGCAATAAAGAACACAGTTAATGAAATAAAAAAACTCTGTAGAAAATCTCACCAGTAGAATGGATTAAGGAGAGGACAGAATATCTGAGCTAGAAGACCAGGTGGCAGATCTAATACAGTCCAACAAAGAGAAAGACAAGCTAATAGAAAAGTATGAGTGGGAATTTCAAGATATTCGGGATACTATGAGAAGATAGAACATAAGAATTCAGGGTATAGTAGAAGGAGAAGCATTTCACACCAAAGGCACAGTTGGCATCTTCAACAAAATCATAGAAGAAAACTTCCCCCAAATTGTGAAAGAGTTGCCAATTCAGATACAGTAATACTTTAGAACAACACCCAGACAAAACATAGAAAGAACCTCTCCTTGCCATATTATAATCAAACTACCAAACACACAAACCAAAGAAAAAATATTGAAAGCAGTCAGAGAGAAAAACAAAGTTACCTACAAAGCCAAGTCTATCAGATTACTCAACACAAACTTTAAAAGCCAGAAAGCTGTGGAGTGATGTATTCCAAGTTGTGAAAGATAACAACTGTCAACCAAGGTTACTTTATGCTGCAAAGCTTCCTATTCAAATAGATGGAGAAATAAGGACATTCCATGACAAAAGCAGGCTAAAGAAGTATTTGAAGACAAAACCAGCTCTACAGGAAACACTTGAAAGAATCCTACATGCTGATGAAAAAGAAAAGCACAATAGAAGGAACCAGGAAAAAACAAACAGTACTCAAATACTACTTAACACAAGAGAGCAAAGGTAAAACCAGAAGAACTACAAAAAATGGCAAAAATGAATACACAACTTTCAATAATAATATCTTAATATCAATGGCCTCAATGCCCCAACCAAAAGACATAGGTTTGAAGACTGGTTAAAAAACAGCATCCTTCAATTTGTTGCCTCCAAGAAACTCACCTTTCTACAAAGGATGGGCACTATCTTAGGGTGAAAGGTTGGAAAACAGTGTTTCAAGCAAATGGATCTGGAGAGCAAGCAGGGGTTGCTATCCTAATATATGACAATGTAGACTTCAGTCGAACATTAGTTAAGAAAGATAAGGAAGGCCACTTTATATTGATTAAAGGCACACACCAACAGGAGGGCAACACAATCTTAAACATATTTGCACCTAACGTGGGGCCCCCAAATTCATCAAACAAATGCTATTAGAACTAAGGTCACAGATAACACCAAACACAGTAGTAGTGGGTGACTTCAACCCTCCACTCTCATCAACTGACAGATCATCCTGGGAAAAAATAAACAAAGAGGCATCTGGACTAAATGAGGTCATAGAAGGAATGGACCTAACAGATATCTACAGGACATTTCATCCAAATGCTGCAGAATATACATTCTTTTCAACAGCAGAGGAATCATTCTCTAAAATAGACCATATATTAGGACACAAAGCAAATCTTAACAAATACAGGAAAATTGAAATAATTCCTTGCATTCTATCTGACCACAATGGAATCAAACTGCAAATCAATAGCAAGAAAGACTATAGAAATTAAACAACACATTACTAAATGATGAATGGGTCAATGAAGAAATCAAGAGGGAAATCAAAAAATTTATACAATCAAACGATGAGAGCACAACATACCAAAATCTCAGGCACACAATGAAGGCAACCCTGAGAGGTAAATTTATAGCTTTACGTGCCTATATTAAGAAATTAGAAAGGTCACTTCACCTTAAAGGCTTGGAAAAAGAAGAAAGCAAACCAAAAATCAGTAGAGGGGAAGAAATAATAAAGATTAGAGCAAAAATTAATGAAATAGAAACAAAAAAAAAAAAATCCAAAGAATCAATGAAACAAAGAGATGGTTCTTTGAAAGGATAAACAAGATTGATAAACCCTCAGTAAATCTGACCAAAAGAAAGAGAGAAGAGACACAAATTAATAAAATTAGAGATGGAAAAGGTAACATCAGAACAGATGCCAGAGAAATTCAAAAAATCATAGGGACATACTATAAAAGCATATACTCCAGAAAGTATGAAAATCTGAAAGAAATGGATGATTTCCTCGATTTATATGACCTACCTAAATTAAATCAAGAAGAGATTAATCACTTAAAGAGACCTATAACAAGCATGGAGATCCAAACACTTATCAAAATTCTCCCAAGTAAAAAAGGCCCAGGCCCAGATGGATTCACTGCTGAATTTTACCAGAACTTCAGGGAAGAGCTAAAACCATTGATTCTTAAGCTATTCCATGAAATAGAAAAAGAAGGAATTCTACCAAACTCCTTCTATGAAGCCAGCATCACCCTGATGCAAAAACCTGGCAAAGATAGAATAAGAAAAGAAAATTACACACCAATCTCCCTCATGAACATAGATGCAAAACTTCTCAATGAAATATTGGCAAACAGAATACAAGAATATATCAGAAAGATCATTCACCCTGACCAAGTAGGCTTTATCACTGAGATGCAGGGATGGTTCAATACACGCAAATCGATAAATGTAATACATTATATAAATGGATTGAAGGAGAAAAATCACATGATCACATCATTAGATGCAGAAAAAGCATTTGACAAAATTCAACATCCCTTCATGATAAAAGTCCTTCAGACACTGGGAATAGAATGAACATATCTCAATATAATAAAGGCTATTTATGACAACCCTACTGCCAACATATTACTAAATGGGGAAAAAACTGGAAGCATTTCCAGTAAAATCAGGAACAAGACAAGGGTGTCCATTTTCCCCACTTTTGGTTAATACGGTATTGGAAGTCTTAGCCATAGCAATAAGGCAAGAGACACACATAAAAGGGATGCAAACTGGAAAGGAAGAGATCAAGTTATCATTATTTGCAGATGACATGATTCTATATATAAAGGACCCTAACGACTCTACCAGCAAACTGTTAGAGCTGATAAAAACCTACCGCCATGTAGCAGGATACAAAATAAATACACAGAAATCAGTAGCCTTCCTTTATGCTAACAACAAACACACAGAGGTTGAAATCACAGAATCACTCCCATTCACAATTTCATCAAAGAAAATAAAGTACCTTGGAATAAACCAAACCACGAAAGTTAAGGATCTCTACAATGAAAACTTTAAAACACTCAAGTGAGAAATTGCAGAAGACACTAGGAAGTGGAAAACATCCCTTGTTCCTGGATTGGAAGAATCAATATTGTGAAAACGGCAATCTTACCAAAAGCAATCTACACATTTAATGCAATCCCCATCAAAATTCCAAAGGCATTCTTCATGGAAATAGAAAAACAATCCAAAAATTCATTTATAATCACAAAGAAAACCACGAATATCTAACATAATACTGAGCAACAAAAATAAGGCTGGTGGTATCACCATACCTGATTTTAACCTAAACTACAAAGCCATAGTAACAAAAACAGCATGGTACTAGCACAAAAGCAGACATGTAGATCAATGGAACAGAATAGAGGACCCAGAAGTAAGTCCGGGTAGCTATAGCCACCTGATATTCGATAAAAATGCCAAAAATACTCATTGGAGAAAAGACAGCCTCTTCAGCAAATGGTGTTGGGAAAACTGAATATGTATCTGTAGAAGGCTGAAATTAGGTTCTCCTTTCTCTCCATGCACAAGAATTAAGTCCTAATGGATTAAAGACCTTAACATCAAACGAGAAACTCTAAAACTGATGGAGCAAAAAGTAGGGGAAACCCTTCAACATATTGGTCTTGGCAAAGACTTTTTGAATACAACCCCAATTGCTCAGGCACTAAAACCAGAGATTAACCACTGAGACCTCATGAAATTACAAATATTTTGTACAGCAAAGGACACTCTGAACAAAGCAAAGAGGCAACCTACACAATGGGAAAAAAATTTAACTCAGAAAGTTAAATAATAAGAAATCAAACAAGCCAATTAAAAAATGGGCTATGGAGCTAAATAGAGAGTTCTCAAAGGAAGATATACGAATGGCATATAAGCATCTAAAAAAATGTTCTACGTCACTAGTCATCACGGAAATGAAGATTAAAACTACATTGAGATTCCATCTCACTCCTGTCAGATTGGCTACCATCATGAAAACAAAAGATCATAAATGCTGGCAGGGATGTGGAAAAAGAGGAACCCTTCTACACTGTTGGTGGGAATGCAATCTGGTCCAGCCATTGTGGAAATCAGTGTGGAGGTTCCTAAGAGAGCTAAAGATTGATCTTCCATATGACCCAGCTATAGCACTCCCAGGCATATATCCTAAGGACTCATTTCATTTACTTAGAATTATGTGCTCTATCATGTTTATTGCTGCTCAATTTATAATAGCTGGGAAATGGAACCAGTCTAGATATCTCTCAACTGATGAGTGGATAATGAAGGTATGGCACATTTATACAATGGAGTTCTATTCAGTTTTAAAGAAAAATGAAGTTACGAAATTTGCAGAAAAATGGATGGATCTGGAAAGTATTATACTAAGTGACGTAACCCAGGCCCAGAAAGCCAAGCACCACATGTTCTCTCTCATATGTGGATCCTAGCCACAGATGATTGGGCTTCTGTGTGAGAAGGGAAAAACTCAGTAGCAGAGGCCATTAAGCTAAAAAAAAAGAGATACAAAGGGAAGAGAAAGGAAGGGAGGCGGGTACTTAATAGGTTGGTATTGTATATATGTAAGTAGAAGAGTAGATTAATGGGGCGAAAAGGCCCCAAGTGAGGTCAGGGGAGGATATTGAGTAAAGGAAAGGTGGAGGGATGGGTAGTAAAAGTCTTAGCAGTTATAAATGAATCATATGGAGTCCTCCGGTTTTGGACAATGGAACACTCAGTAGCTGTCTATCATTGCTAGAAAATTTTCAGTGCCAGGGATGGGATACCTTCCAGTGACTGGTTGGCCAGGGATGTCCCTGATGCTCCCAAAACCTTATAGGCCATTACCGAGGCCTTTGGTGTCCCACTAGGAATCAATGGTAAGACCCTATTGCTGAAGACTCCACATACTTGGGCTGCAAGGCCACTGAGAAATCCTATTGGAACTGAGCTGAAAACCTCCTCCATGTAGACCAGCTGACAGAAAGCTAGAAGAAGCCATTCTACATGCAGTTCAATGGGAAAAGGAGATACCACCAGTGAAGATACTCAACAGTGGACATTGCAAGCCTTATAATTGGTCAGCCAGGCCAAATGAGCCAATGGGTGCAATCGTGGCATGTCTGCATGGTGGAAACCAACTGTCCACCAATTGGACTGGAGGCCTGCTCCAAGGGAAGGAATACATCCCTGATACTGCAAACTTAAAACAGGGGTAGTCATGAGCCCTAGGGGTGTAACATCTGTTGATGTCTGGATAAGTGTTTATACTATGCTTATCAAACTGCCCAGTAAGCACTTCTCTTAATATTCATACCCTTATATTAATGCTACTCTCACTTTGGGTAGAGAATCTTCTCTTTTCAGATGGCAGTGACCTTGGGACGACACAGAAGGTATCATGGTGCTGGAAAGAAGTGACTAGAGTACCGAGTAACATCTCAATCACACCTTCCATGGCACAGGGTCTAATGCAGAAGAGGTGGTGGAAATAATGTAAGAGCCAAAGGAAGGGTAGAACTCCTTACAACGTGCTCCCTCCAGACATAAAATGGCCTCGATATCCATGACCTCATAGTGCCTGACACTACCTACACAAGACCATCATAAGATGAGGGAAAGATCATGACATCAAAATAAAGGAGAGACTTATTGAGATGGGGAGGATATGATGGAGAATGGAATTTCGAAGGGGAAAAGGGAGGGAGGGAAGGTATTACAAAAAAAAAAAAGTTGTAACTTTTTTTTTTTTAAGTAGAGTCTTGCTGTAGCCCAGGATGACCTGGAAATAATTCACTAGGTAGTCTCAGGGTGGACTTCAACTCATGGCAATCCTCCGACCACTCCTGCCTGAGTGTTGGGATTAAAGAAATGTGTTACCACGCCCAGCAAGAGGTAAGTTTTTTTTTTTTTTTTTTTTTTTGTCAAAGTATGGTCTCACTCTAGCTCAGGCTGAACTGGAATTCACTGTATATTCTCAGGGTTTCCTCGAACTCATGGAGATCCTCCTATCTCTGCCTCCTGTGTGCTGGGATTAAAGACGTGTGCCACCATGCCTGGCTAAGCTCTAACATTTTTGCTCCTGGAATTTGTTTATAAAGAAGACACTCACAAACGTACCCACCTCTGTATCTCACATTCCACAAAATGGCAAAAAGACATGGGATTTTCTTAGCCAAATATTTATTTATCAGTTTCTCTCTTCAGCCACTCTTGCACACATGGGTTTCAGTGTCCTCCCTCTCCCGGTGTTGAATTAGTTTCAGTCCTCTTGGATGAAAACCCAGGGCAATTTTTTTCTTACTCTATTACCTCATCTTGTTTCTTTATCTCCTATAGCTCAGTGGTGTGATTCTCTAAATCATGGTTCCTAGGCTGGAGAGATGGCTTAGCAGTTATGTGCTTGCCTGCAAAGCCTAAGAACTCATGTTCAACTCTCCAGATCCCACGTAAGGCAGACACAGAAAGGTGAGGTAAGTGCAAGGCCCCAAATGCCCACTAGGTGGTACAAGCATCCGGAGTTTGATTGTAGTGGCTGAGGCTCTGGCACACAAATTTTCGCTCTCTCTCTCTCTCTCTCTGATTCTCTAAAATAAAAATAAATAAATCATGACTCTTTTTCCCTCAAAAGGAAAAAAATAAACAACAACAAAACAGTTGATTTACTCTAATGCCCTATCCTTCATCCCTTAATTGTCTATTTATTTCTCTATCTTCCATTTAATGATGCTTCTCTATGCCCTGTGGATCTGGCCTACTATGTAAACATTTTCAAGGAGAAACAAGTTGACAGGACATGCCTGGAGACATTTTGTCATGTACTATTGCAAACATACCACAGATGCACCTTGTGCATCTGACTTTACATGTATCCTGAGGATTCAAATCCAGGTCATTAGGCTTTGCAGTCAAATATCTTAACCACTGTTCCATATCTCCAGCCCTGTCTTTACCTCTTTATCTGCACTATATTGAGCCCATCAACATATTATCGTGAATGTGTAGGAAGGCAAAAAAAAAAAAAAAGATGAAAATTAGAAGTTGGAAAGAAGAAAGAGTTCAGTAGAAATGGAAGAGGGAAGGGGTAAAAGAGAAGGGGATTATGAACCAAATATATAATGAGGGAGCTGAAGAAATGGATCATCAATTAAGGCACTTGTCTGTAAAGCCTAACAATCCAGCTGTGATTCCTCAGGACCCAAATAAAGCCAAATGCACTATGACATGTGACATGTGACATGGCTGGAGGCCCATGAATACCCATTCTCTATCTCTCTCTCCTTGCAAATAAATAAAAAATATTTATCAAAATGGCACATGCATCTAGAATTTGTTTGCAGCAGCTAGAGGCCCTAGCATGCCCATTCTCTCTGTCTCTCCTTTGTGAATAAAAAATAAAATAGGGGGCTGGAGAGATGACTCAACACTTAAGGATAGTGAATTCTGGGTCAGTTTGAGCTAGAGTGAGACCTGACCTTGAAAAACCAAGAAAATAAAAATAGAGATAATAAATGTCTTCATTCTGCTGAAGAAATTCATTTAATAACTTAGAAAGGAACTGGCTGGGGTTGATTTCTATTCCAGAGTCTACCTTGCACTGGTATGTGTACTGCATCCCAGTGGGGGTTATCTTTTACTTGTTCCCTACCTCTGAGCCTCTGTACATCTGTCTTTAATTTACAATCACTCTTGCAAAACCTCACAGCATCATGGCTTACGATGTGCCTCCCAGCAGGCTGGATATATCTTTGGAGTCTGCCATCTGGGTAAATGACACACCACCAGACAACTATTCATAACTGGACTGTGGACAGTAGCCAGGTAATCCCACAATAGAGACACACAGCACTATTCTCACAGATTTAGAAAGTTAAAAATATGAACTCAGGATAGGAGTATCACTTGAAGTTCACACCAGTCAGATGGGAGTCCGAGAGCAACCAGCGATGTCATCTAGTGGGAAAGCCCTTAAGACTTGGTTCATGGTGGTGAATGAGTTGTATTTATCATTCTCTAGAAAAATGGAGGCAACAGGATGTTTGTATCAGAGGGGATTTCTTAGACGGAGGCCACACAGTCTCACAGTTGCTGCCTGCGGGCTAGAGAGCTGGGAAGCTGATAACTGGTCAGTCCAGCAGCTGGCCTGGCAGCAAGATGCAGCCTAATGCAGCCCTAGTATGAGGCCACACCTCGAAAGCCCTTTGGGGTTGGGCTGAGGAGTTGGAATCTGATGTCTGTAAGCAACAGCAACAGTACATTTGACCCAGTGGATGGAGTTTGTGCATTGGCAGGCCTCCGCTATCTTTAGCTTCCAAAGTTCCATGGGGCCCCCTTCTGCCCACATTCCCCGCAGCCTTCCCTGTCAGTCAGTTTTCTGACACCTCTGCCTTTCTTCTCAGGAAACACCCTCGCAGACACACCCTAAGGTGTGCTTGGCCTGTTTTGTAGGAATCTCTCCACACAGCCAAGTTGACAGCTAAGTTTACCCATCCTATAAGTGCTTGGGTTTTATTTTTAACTAGCTCATTAAATCAGCAGCCCAAACTGAGAAACATCGAGTCAGATGTTGTCTCACCAAAGTGTTCTGGGAGATGAGCACACTTTGCTGAGATGTAAATGCCTCTAGACTTAGAATGAGTCATCTTGTCCTCCTACCTACTGGACACTGACCCATCAGCGTCTTTCCAGCCTGGTGCACAGTGGGTGTGGTTTAAGTGAGCCATCGTCTCTGTTTTTTGGTAACAGGAAGGCTCAGGATTTGCAACTGCCAGCTCTGAGGCTCCCAGCAGTCTTTGCTGTTGAGACTGGTCACTTGGGAAGTCACTGAAGATGTGACCAGCAAGGTAGGAGACTTTCCCGACAAATTCCTTGTACACTCCCTGATTTCAAAGTCTTTCTTGTTCAGGGAGTGGCTTTGAGTGAGGACAGACAGTTTCTCTAGGGATACCCTTCCATAGTACCTCCGTCTGAATTCCCCCATCTTAATGACACACATCTCAGCTCCTTATCTTGAAGTCAACATTAGACTGTAACCATTGTCATTTAAGGTCCTGTAGGCCTTCATGAACAATGGGAATCTAACTGTTAACTTTAGGACAAAATTTTTCGACACTTTTCCTTCATATAGATTTAGATGAATTGTGTGGTATCATGCAAGCTTGTGTTTTAAAGAGATGCTGCCTGCATCTATTACTATTACTGGAAACAGTGCCCAGAGGAGGATAAACCATGTCACATGTAATAAGAAACAAATGACTTTTGATTGGGCATGCTGGCGTTACTTAATCCTAATTTGCAATTAATAAACACAATTCTGGACACAGTGTATGATTAACATTCCTTAGCTGTTAAAATAAAATCCATATAATTTCTCTAAAAAATATTTTTTCTTAAAATAAGGCTGGAGAGATGGCTAAAAATGTAAACTGGGGGCTGGAGAAATTGCTCAGTGGTTCAGGCACTTGCTCACGAAGCATAAGGTCCCAGGTAATTCCCCAGTAACCTCATAAAGCCAGGTGCACAAGGTGGCACATGCATCTGGAGTTCCATTGCAGTGCCTGGAGGTCCTGGCATACCCATTCTTTTTCTAGCCATATCTTTCTCTCTTGGTTTTTCTCAAATATATAAATAAATAAAAATTTATGAACTCACTGGGCATGGTGGTGTATGCCTTTAATCCCAGCACTCAGGAGGCAAATGTAGGAAGACTGATGAGAGTTCAAGGCCACCCTGAGACTACACAGTGAATTCCAGGTCAGCTTGGCCTACAGCAAGTCCCTACCTCTAAAAACAAAACAACAACAAAAATTATAAACTCATATTGGTTCATACTAGAAACTGATATATATATATATATATATATATATATATATATATATATATATATATATATATATATTTGGATTTTGCTTTAATCAGAGGCTACCCTGTTAGTAATTTCATCTAACTTGAACAAATTACTTTTCATTCAGAAACAAGATGCAGTAGTCTAATAAATTTTTTCAAATTTTAATATTTTCATTTATTTCTGAGCAGAGAGAGACTAACAGAGAATGGGAACACCAGGGCCTCTAGCTACTGCAACTGAACTCCAGAAGCATGTGCCACCTTGTGCATCTGACTGTATGTGGGAAATTGAACTTGGGTCTGTTAGGTTTAGCAGACAAGTGTCTTAACCACTGAGAAATCTCTCCAGTCCTAATATTGCTTATTTAATGAGGTATGCATGTTTTTGCAAAAATATCTTTGAGGGTGAATGAGAAGGCTGAGCAGTTAAGACACTTACCTATGGAGCCACAGAACCCTGTTTCAATTCCCCAGGACCCACGTAAGACAGGTGCAGAAGGTGGCACATGCATCTGGAATTCATTTCTAGTACCTGGAGGCCCTGGTGCACCAATTCTCTCCCCACCCTCTCTCATCAAATGAATAAAATAAAATATAAAGGTGTGATCCACCATTCCCAGCATGAAAAAAACACAACCAGAAACACAAAACATAAATCATTTCAGACATATATACCACATGTATGGATATATGCATACATAAGTGCACATACTTATGTATTTAGGTACATGCACATTACAAATAATATCATTACTCCATGTTCATAGCAAATTAGTCCCCCTCAAAAAGTCACTGGTATCAAAATGCACAAAAGTTCAAGCCCTTCATGCAAAATGGGATATTTCTACAGAATTGACACATGTCCTCTCATCTTTAAATCATCTATGTATGATTTATAATCCTTCATAGGGGCCTAGAGAGATGACTTAGCGGTTAAGGCACTTTTCAGGCACTTACCTATAAAGCTGAAGGACCCAGGTTTGATTTCCCAGGAACCATGTAAAACCTGATGCACAAGGTGTCACATGTGTCTGGAGTTCCATTGCAGTGGCTAGAGGCCCTGGTGCACCTATTCTTTCTCTGTATTTGCCACCCCCCCCCGTTTCTCTCTCATAAATAAATAAAATATTTTTTAAAGATAAATACAATTTTTTGAAATTTACGAAACAAACTCACTGCTTTATTGCTTTACATTACTTTAAGAATATAAAGGGAAAGCTCGTCTTGAAGCTGGCACACACTTATGATATGAGCACTTGGCACATGAAGTAGCAGGAGTGTCATAAGTTCAAGGCCAGGCGGGACTGCAAAGTGAGAGCCAGGTCAGTCCAGACTAGAGTGAAATTGTTCCTCAAACTGAATGAAATAATGCATTGACCTTTTTGTGTTTGTTCACAATAAACATATGTACAGAGGTAGTGAAGAGCTTGTCTTTATCTGTTTTATAAAACTTCAAGGAATGACTCCTCACTCTTTTGTGATTTCATTGAACAGTAATAATATAAGTGACAATTACTGTAAAGTGGTTAGAAATAGGAAATCTTGGGGCTGGAGAGATGGCTCAGTAGCACAGGAGGGCACACCTTTAAAAAGGATGGTCCTGGGCTGGAGAAATGGGGTCAGCATGGAAGGTGCTTGCCAACAAAGCCAAAGAGGCCAGGTTGGATTCCCCAGTGCCCACATAAGCCAGATACATAAGGTGGGGCATGAGTCTGGAGTTCATTTTCAGTGGCTAGATGCCCTGCAGTGCCTATTCTCTCTGTCTTCTCCCTGTCTCTCTGCTTGCAAATAAATAGATAAAATAATAAGAATACCTCAAGAAAGCAGAAAATCCAAGGCTGTGAAGGTCACAACACTAAATGAGATTTTTCCCACACTCTGTAGGACTCAGTGAACACTGCTAGGCAGAAAGAATGTGAGAACCCCTGTGTGGGATGGAGCACTTGGGACATTCATGACTCCACCATGGTTACTGGAACCTGCACAGGACCAGAAGAGTGGTGAGCCCATCAACATTGTGACAAGGAGGATGGAGGGTACAAAAAGAATGAGACATCAGAACATAGAATAGAATATCTTGATAAAACCAACCTGGGCTGGAGAGATGGTTCAGTGGTTAAGGCATTTTCCTGTAAAGTTTAATGACCTGGGTTTGATTCCCCAGAACCCAAGTACAACAAAAGATAATATGGTCTTCATGGTACTTGGCATCACACAAGACCCTTTAATGAAAACAAACTATATTTTAATTAATTATTTACTTAAGTATTTGCAAGTACAGAGAGACACAGAGAGAGAATAAGAGTGAATGGGTGTGCTAGGGCCTCCTGCCACTGCAAACAAACTTCAGATACATGGACCACTCTTTGCATCTGGTTTTATTTGAGCACTGGGGAATTGAACACTGGACATTAGGATTTGCAGGCAAGCCCCTCAACCACCTAGCCATCTCTGCAGCCCCAAACAAACTATTTTGGTACCAAAAGTGAGGTAGCTGGTGAGATGGCTCATCCATTAAGGCACTTGCCTGCAAAGCCTGAGTTTGATTCCCTAGTAGTCATGTGAAGGCAGATGCATAAAGTGGCACATGCACTGGTGTTTATTTGCAGCTCCTGGTGGCCCTGACTCTCAAATTTGATATGTTCTTTAATTTGATTTTATACAAATTTATTTAGTAGTTTTTACATGTCTGAATAGTCTGTAGTATATACATGTCTGAGTCTATATTCATGAGAGCATGATTATATTCCAAGTTCTGCCAGTTATTTGTATGCATTAAAAACACGTGGCTACAAGCCCAGAAAGCCAAAAATCGCATGTTCTCTCTTATATGTGGATCCTAGCTAAAAATGTATAGACTTGTGTGTGACCTGGAGTCAGTAATCAGTAGCAGAGGCCCATAAGATAGAAAAAGGCTATAAGGTAGGGAGGAGAGGGAAGGTTTTAAGAAGATGATATTGTATATATGTCAGAAGAACAGATTACAGGGAGGGGAAAGGCCTAGTCAAGGTCAGAAGAAGAGATCATATAAAAGAAAGATGGGGGGTCAATCAAAATTCAAGATATTCTGAATAAGACATATGAAAATCTACTTTTGTAAAATAATGGCACATCCAGAAGCCATAGATTGTTACTAGAAAGTTTTCAGTGCCTGGGGTGGGATACCTCCCAGTGAGTCATTAGCCAGGGAGGTCTATGTTCCCTCCAAAACATTACAGGCTATTTCCAAGGCCCTTGGTTCCCCATGAGACAGAGGTGGTAAGATTCTACATTACGTGCCTGAGTGGCAAAGTCCCTGAGAAATCGTGGTGGTGCTGAGCAGAAAACCTTCTCCTTGTAGCCCAGCAAACTGAAAGCTGGGAAATGCTGCACTGTATGCAGTCTTATGGGAGACAGAAGTGATCAGCAGTGAAAACTGTGGACACTGGAAACCTCAAGGTTGGCCAGACAGGCCAAATGTCTCAGCGAGTGCAATAGTCGCATGTCTGCTCTTGGGGTAACCAACCTCTCTCAAATTTGACTGAAGTCTCACTCTATGGGAGGAAATACATGCCTGGTACTGAAGACGTAATAAAAAGCCTATGGCAGGAGAGGTCATGAGCCTTAGGGGGTATAAAGCCTGCTCTTGTCTGGATAAATGCATATATTACTCTCACCAAATTGCCCTGAAATCACTACACTTAATGTTCATACTCATATATTAATCTTACTCTCACTTCTGATTAAAGAATCTCCTCTTTTCAGGTGGCAATGACCACTGGGATAACCCAGAAGGCAACATAGTGCTGAGAAGAAGGGATGGAGGAGTGTCCAGCACTGAAACATCTCACACCGTCCAAGGCTCAGAGTCCATTGTGGAAGAGGTGGTGGAAAGAATGTAAGAGCCAAAGGAAGGGTACCACTCCCTATATACAACTATCCAGACAGAATTTGGCCTCAATATCCAAGACTTCACAGTGCCTAACAACACCCACACAACGCCCTCATAATAGGAGAAAAAGATGACATCAAATTAAAAGTGAGACTAATGGACAGAGAAAGGGGATATGATGGAGATCAGAGTTATGAAGGAGAAAGTGGGGGAGGGGATGGTAGGGAAATACCATGGTTTGTTGTCTGTAAGTATAGAATTTCTCTCTCTCTCTCTCTCTCTCTCTCTCTCTCTCTCATATATATATATATATATATATATATATGTATATATATATATATATATATATATTATGTATACACACATATATGTGTGTGTGTGTGTGTGTGTATGGCAAGCTATGTATTTAAATTTATTAATTGGCTGGAGAGATCAATTTGTGGTAAAGGCATTTGCCAGTGAAACTAAAGGACCTGGTTTAATTCCCCAGGACCCACTTAAGCAGATGTACAAGTTGGCGCATGCATCTGCAGTTCATTTGCATTGGCTGAAGGACCTGGTGCACCCATTCTCCTCCTCCTTCCCCCTCAAATAAATGAAATAACTAAAAAATAAACTATAAAAAATACCTCTAAGTAGCTGGCGATGGTGGCGCACGCTTTTAATCCCAGCACTTGGAAGGCAGAGGTAGGAGGATCACAATGAGTTCAAGGCCAGCTTGGAACTACAGAGTGAGTACTAGGTCAGCCTGCCTAAAGAGAGACCCTACCTAGAAACAAACATACAGACAAAAAAAAAGGGAAAAAAAAAACAATGAAATAAAAATCTATGAAGATAATATGGATGAGGGCTTGGGAGGTGGTTCAGGTGCTTTCTTGCATAGCCTCCTGACCCAGGTTTGGTTCCCTGGCACCTACATAAAGCCAGATGGAAATTGATGCAATCAACTGTGATTCCACCATGCCTGTGCCAACAGGAGGCAGAGGCAGGAGAATCCTAAACTAACGGGCCAGGTGGTATAAAATTTCCTTGCAGTTTGAGAGTTTGTTCTCAGTGGCAAGAGACCTTGTCTCAAAGAGGGTGGCAAACAGACCTAGAAATTGTCCTCTGACTTTCACACATATACCATGGTATCTGTGCCCCCTGACACATACATACACGCACATGAATAAATAAAATAATGACAATTTGTCATATTTTCAACTTGATACTTTTTAACTTGACATATTGGTAGTAATCTAACTAAATTCTATATCAAGGCTGGAAATGTTGGTAGGTAAACCCTGTAATAGCATCACTGAATAAAGGAAAAGATATAATTTGATCACTACATAGCAGTAAAGATCTAGCTTTCCCCAGGACTTTTCTCCCATATTTTCTCTTTTAGCTGCTGTAAGACCTGAGGACACTTAATGCCTTTTTCATCCTTCTAAAAAATATTTTTATTTATTTATTTGTGAAAAGGCACAAGAAATATGGAGGAAGAGGGAGAGCATGGGTGCACCAGGGCCTCCAGCCACTCCAAACAAATGTCAGATGCATGCACCACCTCATGCATCTGGCTTACAGGAGTCCTGGGGAATAGAACCTGGGTCCTTTGGTTTTGCATGCAAGTGCCTTTGCTGCTAAGCCATGTCTCCATCCCCCCCAATGCCTACTTTATCTTAACAACCTGGTGTTCCAAACAGGACAGGGATGAAGTGAGGAAAGACTGTATTTGAAAGAGCGTTTTAGAGCTAGGGCTTTGCTGCTGGTGGTGGATATACAGTTCCAGATATGTGTTCTGCTATGACATGAATGAATGACACTTGCAAACCTACTTCATGTTCATGTCATTTGATTTTGTTTCCATATAGCATAATCTCTACCCTGTATTGTATTAATTAATACAATCATATATAGTTCTTTGAATATGTTATTGTAGTGGGGATCCAAGGGTCCATAGATGTTAGGCAAGCACTGTACCCTGAGCTAGAATACCAATTGCTTAACGACATATTATCTTTTTTTTTTCCAGTGCTGAAGAAACAACCAGGGCCTTGTGTTTGCTAGGCAAGCACTTATCCACTGAGCTAAATCCCCAACCCCTTAATGATGTTTTAAAAGGAGGGTTTGTGTGTATGAACATGTGTGTGCCATGAGGATGTCAGAGATCAACCTCAGGATGTTGGACCTTGCTTTTCACCTGGCTCCATACAGGATCTCTCTTGTTCACCAGTGAGTATTCCAGGATATCAGACCCACAAGCTTCTGGAATTCCCCAGCTCTGCCTCCCCTTGCCATATCAACATTGGGATTGCAGAAGTATGTGCCACTGTGTTTGGCTTTACATGGGTCCTGGTAATCTGAATTTTGTTCTTTAGGCTTGCACATAAAACACTTTAACAGCCATCTCTTCATTTCTGGTGCCTGATTATTGATCATCAACGTAAAAGTTTTAAAATTAGGGAAAAGCAAACATTCACAAATATAGCACAATTTTATCTTAGATATTTATTTAACTTTGAAATGCATGGCAATGGCAAAAAAATCTTAATTAGGGCCACTGTATAACTGTAATTCATATTTTATTAATTAAACTCTCTTTTTGAATCCAAGGAAACTTTATATTAAGCAGTTCCCACTGTAGGCCACATATTATTAGAACAAAGTAAGTTTCCCCAAGAGCCACAATGTGGAATGCTGTAATTGAGGAGCTGTATTCTGCTACATTCAAGGTACAGAAGACCATGCATCAAAGTAAAAGGAAACTGCATTGCTAGTATACTCTTTTCACAAAGCAGCCTGGAAGAATGCATGTTATTTTGGTTTGGAATTCATAATATAAGAAAACAACACTAAATTATAAGTTGTTTTTCTTTCTGAATCCGTCTCTCTCAAAACATCACACATTTGCATTTATATGCCAATAGATGTTAATATTAAAAGGATGGCAACAAATGGTGAGTGACCATTTTCCACTTACTGACATCCTGTCTCCCAGCAAATCTGAGGTGGCTCATCTAACTTCCAGTCATTATCTTCCTTCTGACATGGCATATTCACCCCCTTCCCGTGGTGATGAAAACCCATCTATATCTGTCCATCAGTGGAGTCCATGGACAGCAGCATGTGAGGCACAGGCAGATGAAGGAGAACCAAGGAAAGAAAAGTAAAAAGAACTAAGCATAGAATAGAAATGAGAAAGAGAAAATACCTAGTAAAAGAGCCAGTAGAGAGTGTTCTATAAGATAAACTGGAAAAATGTTCTGACAATGCACAAATGGCTAATCCCACCTTACTTTTGTCTTTGAAGAGAAGAGCTTAGCAGTTCTTCAGATATGAGACACAGTCATCAATCTTCTACAGGAGTCACTAGTTTCTCTTTTGCCCTTTATTTTAGTTCACCATGTCTTCACAGAAGTTACAAGTCAATAATACATTCAACTACTGCCGGTGTCCCTGGGTAGGTGGACTTCAAACATGACAGATATGTGGAAGCAGTAAGAAAGAAGCCCTCATTGTATCTGGCACTGCTGTCCTGCCTCAGAGGGCAGAGGTAGCAGAATGTGTCATGAATATCACTAGCAATAGGGCTGACTTAATGTTGGACTTTATCCATTACTGGTAAGTGAAGTAGCTTTTCAAAGTATTCATTGGCAGGGGTTTACCCATTTGTGTTTGTTAATGGAAATTTTGAGAAGATTAATATGCCTTGAAACTCTTATCCCATGTGTAAAGTTCAAACCCAAGTGATTATTATAAAAGAGTAAGGTATGTTAAATATAATGAAAACATACTATAATGGTATTAAGATAATACTGTGCACTGATTTCAGTTATTTCGTATTTTGTAAAATAATGGTATTTTTTCAGACTTATCTTTATCTGAGAAACTCAAATTTACATGCAGCTTTTTGACCTGCCTTTTATGGTAGAGGTTGTCTATATACTTGGGTGGATGAATAAACTGTGCCATTTGTCTGCCATCACATATATATTATGAAATGAGAAATAAATTATTTCTGGAAGTATAAATGGTACTAGCCTATACATTTATTGCAATGAATTGCAACTGTACAGACATATGAGCATAGTAAAGTCATATCAGGAAAATCAGGTGCAAGAGCATATTGGACACACATCTCCAAGTAAAGTGTACAATTCCCTCACTAGACCCCATAAAAATGGTCACCTAACACTGTCATGACACACTACTCTGGCACTATTTCCTTAGTATCACACCCCCAGGTATGGTAAGTACCTCAACCACTCAAGAGTGCCAAGAAAAATCTATTTTCAAGGGAAGTAGCCAATTTTTTTATGATGAAAACAAGGGATCACTTATGAGATAGTGTAGTTCATTTATTCTACAAAATTAGTAAGTACATTGTCAGGATTTAAGGACAAATATGGAAGAGAAAGGTTTGGGTCTGAGAATAAAGGATTTAGATGGTCTGTTTCATGGGCCTAAGAATTTACTTAAAATGAAGCAAAAGAATGGTGGGGATGGGAGTGAGACAGGAGGATTCAGATTCCCTAGTAAAGGAATGGAGATGGAAGTGTTTTTATACACTGAGGCTTTTCAGAAAGACCCAGGGAGGGCATCTATCATTGGGGGAAGTCACATTTCTCCTCTGAGCCCTGGTGCAGTAGGGCTTAATCAATTTTGAAAATTGCAAGTAGTTTATTCCAATAGCTTGGGCCTTGTCTGCACACAGCTGTTAGGAGAGGGAAAAGGTGAAATCTTGAACTCGAATACATTCCCTGTGTGCCATTTGATGCATAAGACAGAGAGTTAAAGTGATTACTTTTCTTTTCCTATAACAAACAAAACCTCTACCTATAACTCCATGTCCTCTAGATACCATATCAAACCTCTTTTCCTGAACTGCTTCTACCAGGAGCTGCTACTTGCAGTTGTGTCACTTTACTTCCCCCAAGCCCACTACCTTCTCCATGCTCCTCCTACTGACTGTCCTTTAGAGGGTGCAGGACTTTGTGCCTTCTCATGCAATAGTTACGTCTCACCTGGCCTTACTTACCACTCAGGAGCAACATCGTCTGCTGACCCACCCTATCTCTTGCAATGTTCACTACTTCCCTTTGTCAGGGTCAGTATAAATGCCACCTGCTGACAATGTCAGATGCTGAGCAGCCAAGAACAGGAGCCTTGAGAACACTCACCCCACATTGCTCTATTTGCATCTATCACACTAACTGGCAGTCACTTTATGAGTGGTGCATTTTACTTGCTGATTAGTTTTCTGCTTGCATGTCACCTTAGAAAATGTTCTTTGGGAAAGCAGGACAGTGCCATTTTATTCACCTCATATTCTCAGAGTTTCACTGACCATGAAAATGGAAGAAATTTATGTGACTTCATGAATAAAATGAACGGATCAAACTATAATTACAAAATGATCATTTTAAATGAAACTATGAGCAATCTGTGTTAGTTTGAATGCATGTCCCCCATGGACTGAAGTGTTTTATCAATGCTTGCAATGTAGATATTTTGTCCCCTGCTGGAGAAGGTGCCACTGGGAGGAAATCCTGGGGCTCAGCCCAAAGGTACATTAGGGGTCCCTACCAATGGTACACAGAGAGCAGTGTGAGCTCTGGAGTCCTGCTTGTTGCTGGTTTGTGCTGGCTGCTTTTGGTTTTTGCTGGCTGGTTATGGTTCCTTTCTGCTTGATTTTATGAATGGGATCCAGCTTCTTCCACCATTGATGGAACTTCCTCCTGCACCTGTATGCTTGAAATGAACCCTCCCTCCCATGAGTTGTGCCTGGTTTGGATGTTCATCTCAGCAACATGGAGCTGTCAACAACTCTCCTTATAGTAAAATATTGGATTCTGTTTTGTTCTCTAGTCAGAATACCATTATAGAGAAACCGAAGTGTGACTAGAGTGACTGCTGAAAACAATATTTGTATGGTTAGGAGCAAGTACCATCTCAAGCCAAAAATCCCCCTTATACAGAAGATAGCAGAATTCTAGACAAAGGTGGGAACCAAAGGATATCTCCAATGCTGGCCCCCACAATACTCACCAGAAGCATGAAGAAGTGAAATACAACATTCATTTTTTTTTATTCTTTTTATTTATTTTGTTTATTATTTATTTATTTTATTTATTTATGTATGTATTTTGGTTTTTCGAAGTAGGTGCCTCACTATAGCTCAGGCTAACATGGAATCCACTATGTAATTCCAGGCTATCTTTGAATTCATAGTGATCCTCCTACCTCTGCCTCCCCAGTGCTGGGATTAAAGGCTTTCAGTACCATGCCTGGCTTTTTAATTCTTTTCACAATGGGAGGGAGGGAGAGAGAGAATGAAATAATGAGAATGGGCATGCCAGGTCCTTCAGCCACTGCAAAAAATCTCCAGACACATGTACCACCCTGTGTATTTGGCTTTACATGGGTCCTGGGGTGTCAAACGTGAGTGATTTGGCTTTGTAGGGAAGTACCTTAACTGCTATACCATCACATCCATCCACAACTTTCTGGAAATAAACTAAGTTACAGAGTAAATCAAACAGGTCTGAATGCCATATGATGGGCAATATTCCTCCACTGCATTAAACATTCTATTGGTGCCTTTGATTCTAGGAATGCTTTCATGCACTAGTCTACAACAGATAAATTTTGCAGTATTGTCTTTGAACAATCAGATATTACCAGTATAATGAAACAATATGTTTCATTTGACTATATCACATAACAAAATATTGTTAAGTTTAATTTACCCAAACTGAAAGCTGATTTATATTATGAAAAATAAAGAAGCAATAGTAATGATACTAAGTAACATCTATGAACAAAGTATGAACAATGTATTTTTTTCAAAAAAAGGACAGACTGAAATTAAGATTATAAACAAGATGTCCAACATTAACAAGGGTTAATGAGCATTGAAGCTATAGCTGGTTTCCAGAAAAGCAGATGCACCCAAAGCTGGAGATTAAAAATGGATATTTTGAACTTAA
>CM070791.1:5085086-5112857 GCA_036346955.1 Dipus sagitta | reverse complement strand
GAACCCAGGCCATGTCTCCTACCAGTGAATGCCATTACTGTGGCTCTAGTGATACCCAGGCCATGTCTCCTCACAATGGATGACATCACAGTGTTTCCATTGAGAGGCTGGGCACTGTCCTCTAACAGTGCATTGCTTCACAGTGGTATTAATGAGAGCCCAGTCAGTGTCTCCTTATAGTGATGGCACGACTGTGTATTGAGTGAGTAACCAGGCCATGTCTATTCAAAGTACATGACATCACAATGGCTCTATTGAGAGCCCAGGCCATGTCTTCTCACAGTGGATGGCATCACAGTGGTTCTAGTAACAGGCCCAGCCCTTTCACTTTATAGTGCATGGCATCACAGTGGTTGCAATGAGATCCCAGTCAGTGTCTCCTCACAGGGGAAGGCATCATAATGGTTCTAGTTGGAGCCCAGGCCCTGTCTTCTCATAGTGGTTGCTAACACATTGGTTATCATGAGAGGCTTGGCCCTGTCTCCTTACAGTGCATGGCATCACACAAGCTGTAGTGAATGACCAGGCCATGTCTCCTCACAAAAAAATGGCATCACAGTGGATTTAGTGAAAGCCCAAGATGTGTCTCTTCACAATATATCGCATCATAGTGTCTCTAGGGAAGACCCAGGCTGTGTCTCCTCACAGTGGATGGCATCACAGTGGTTCTAGTGAGAACCCATGCAATGTCTATTACCAGTGAATGGCATTACTTTGGTTCTAGTGAGAGCCCAGGCCACTTCTCCTCACAGTGGATCACATTACAGTGTTTCCATTGAGAGGCCGGTTGCTGTCCCCTCACAGTACATTGTATCACAGTGGTATTAATGAGAGCCCAGTCAGTGTCTCCTCACAGTGATATGATGACAGTCTACCTACTGAGGACTCAGGCCATGTCTACTCAAAGTGTATGACATTACAATGACTCTATTGAGAACACAGGCCATGTCTCCTAACACTTGATTCTAGTGGTTCTAGCCCAGGCAGTGTCTCCTCACAGTGGGTGAAATTACAGTGGTTCTCTTGAGAGCATAGGCTGTCTCATAGCAGATTGCATCACATTAGTTGTCATGAGAGACAAGGCCTCGTCTCTTCACAGTGCAGGGCATCATAGTGGCTTAAGTGAATGCCCAGACCCTGTCCCCTCACAGTGGATGGCATCACAGTGTTTCTTGTGAAAGCCCAGGCCATGTCTCCACACAATGGATAGCATCACAGTGATTCTCCTGAGAGCCTAGGCTGTGTCTCCTAAAATTGAAATGACATAACAGTGGTGGCAGTGAGAGCATGGGCTGTATCTCCTCACAATGGATGACATCAAAGTGCTTCTAGTGAGAGGATGGGGACTGTCTCCTCCAGTGCATGGGATCCCAGTGGTTCTAGTGAGAGTCCATGCTGTGTCTTCTCAGTGGATCCATCAAAGTGGCTCCAGTGCAAGCACAGGCCATGTGTCTTCACAGTGGATGGCATCACAGTTATATTGAGAGCCCAGGCTGTGTATCCTTACAGTGAATGGCATCACAGTGGTTGAAATGTCAGGGTTGGCATTGTCTCCTCAGTGTGCATGGGATCACATTGGTTCTAGTAACAGGCCCAGCCCTTGTCTCTTCACAGTGCATAGCATCACAGTGGTTCTAGTGACAGGCCTGGCACTGTCTCCTCACAGTGCATGGCATCAAATGTGTTTCTAGTGAGGACCCAGGGTGTGTTTTCTCACAGTGAATGGCATCACAGTGGTTCTAGTGACTGGCCTGGCCCTGTCTCCTCACAGTGCATAGCATCACAGTGTTTCTAGTGAGAGCAAAGCTGTGTCTCCTGACAGTGAATGGGATCTCTAGTGAGAGGCAGAACCCTGTTCCCTCACAGTGCATGGCATCACAGTGGTTCTATTCACAGGCACAGCCCTGTCTTCTCAAAGTGCATGGCATCACATTCGTTATTTTGAGAGCCCAGTCCATGCCTCCTCACTGTGGAGAACATCAGAGTAGTTCTAGTAAGAGGCAGAACCCTGTTACCTCACAATGCATTGATTCACAGTGGTATTACTGAGAGCCCAGTCAGTGTCTCCTCAGAGTGATGGCATTAGTTTTCTACTGAGAACACAGGTGATGTTTCCTAGCATGAATAACATCTGAATGGCTCTATTGAGAGCCCAGGCCATGTGTCCTCATGGTAGATGGCATCACAGTGGTTCTGGTGAGAGCCTAGGCCATGTCTCCACATAAGGAATAGCATCACAGTTGTTGTAGTGACAGGCTTAGCTCTGTCCTAACAGTGAATAGGATCACAGTTGTTGGAGTGAGAACCCATCACAATGGTTCTACTTACAGGCCTGGCCCTGTCTCCCCATAGTGCATGGCATCCCAGTGTTATTAGTGAGAGCCCAGACCATGTCTCCTCACAGTGAATGGCATCACAATGGTTCCAGTGATAGGCCCGACAATGTCTCTTTACAGTGCATGGCATCACAGAGGTTCTAGTGACAGGCCCAGCACTTTCTCCTCACAGTGCATGGCATCACAGTGTTTCTAGTGAGAGTCCAGGACGTGTCTCCTAACAGGGAATGGCATCACAGTGGATCTCGTGATAGGCCTGGCCCTGTCTCCTCACAGTGCATGCATCACAGTGTTTCTAGTGAGAGCCCAGGCATATCTCCTCATAGTGAATGGGATCACAGTGGTTCTGGTGACAGGCATGGCCCTGTCTCCTCACAGTGCCTGGCATCACATTAGTTATTTTTGTAATCCCAGGCCATGTCTCCTCACAGTGGATGGCATCCCAGTGGTTGAAGTGACAGGCCTGGCCCTATCTCCTCACAGTGCTTGGCATCACAGTGGTTCCAGTGAGAGCCCAGGGCATGCCTCCCTACAGTGCATGGCAGTGATTTTAACAACAGGCCTGGCCCTGTTTCAGTACATGGCATCACAGTGCTTCTAGTGAGAGCCCAGGCATGTCAAATCAGGGTGAATGGGATCACAGTGGTTCTAGTCACAGACCCAGCCCTGTCTCCTCACAGAGCATGGCATCACATTGGTTCTTTTGAGAGCCCAGGCTGAGTCTCCTCACAGTGGATGGCATCACAATAGTTCTAGTGACATGCCCAGCCATGTCTCCTGACAGTGCATAGGAACACAGTGGTCATAATGAGAGCCCAGGCCGTGTCTCCTCACAGGGTATGGCATCCCAGTGGTTGTAGAAACTAGCCCAGCCCTGTCTCTTCACAGTGGATGGCATTACAGTATTTCTAGTGAGAGCCCACGGTGTGTCTGCTCACAGTGAATGGCATCAGAGTGGTTCCATTGACAGGCCCGTCCCTGTCTCCTCAGAGTACATGGCATCACAGTGTTTCTAGTGAGAGCCCATGTGTGTCAAATCACAGTGAATGGGATCACAGTGGTTCTAGTCACAGGCCCAGCCATGTCTCCCCACAGTGAATGGCATCACATTGCTTCTTTCGAGAGCCCAGGCTGAGTCTCCTCACAGTGGATGTCATCACAATAGTTCTACTGACAGGCCTGGCCCTGTCACCTTACAGTGCATGGCATCACAGTGTTTCTAGTGAGAGCCCAGGGTGTGTTGCCTCACAGTGAGTAGCATCACAGTGGTTCCAATGACAGGTCCGGCCCTGTTCCCTCACAGTGCATGGCATCACAGTACTTCTAGTGAGAACCCAGGTGTGTCTTCTCATAGTGAATGGGATCACAGTGGTTCTAGAGAAAAGCCCAACCCTGTCTCCTCACAGATCATGACACATTAGTTCTTTTGAGAGCTCAGGCTTAGTCTCCTCATAGTGCATGATATCACAGTAGTTCTAGTCAGAGGCGGAGCCCTGTCTCCTCACAGTTCATTGCTTCATAGTGGTATTAGTTGGAGTGGTGTCAGTGTCTCCTCACAGTGATGGCATGATAATGGATCTAGTGAGAACACAGGCGATGTCTGCTCAGAATGCATGACATCTTAATGGCACTATTGAGAGCCCAGGCCTTGTGTCCTCACAGTAGATGGCATCACAGTGGTTCAAGTGACAAACCTTCCCCTGTCTCCAAACAGTGCATGGCATCACAGAATTTCTACTGAGAGGCCAGTTCATGACTCCTTATGATGAATGGCATCACTGTGGTTGTGGTGACAGGCCCAGCGCTGTCTCCTCACAGTGCATGGTATCACAGTGGTTCTAGTGAGAAACCAGGCCATGTCTCCTCATAGGGGATGGCATCACAATAGTTGTAGTGACAGGCCTGGCCCTGTCTCCTCACAGTGCATGTTATCACAGTGGTTCTACTGAGAAACCAGGCTGTGTCTCCTCATAATGGATGGCATCACAGTGGTTGTAGTGACAGGCCTGGCCCTGTCTCCTCACAGTGAATGGCATCACAGTGTTTCTAGTTAGATCCCAGGCTGAGTCTCCTCACAGTGGATAGTTTCATGGTTGTCCAGGGAGTGCCACAGCTGTGTCTCCTCACAATGCATGGCATCACATTGTTTCTGGGGAGAGTTGAGGCCATGTCTCCTCACAGTGAATGGCATCACAGTGTTTCTATTGAGGGTCCAGGCCATATCTCCACACAGTGCATGGCATCATAATGGTTCTAGTGAGATGCCAAGCCTTGTCTGCTCACAGTGCATGGCATCACAGTGGTTCTAGTGAGAACCCAGGCCGTGTGTCCTCATAGTGAATGGCATCACAGTGGCTGTAGTGACAGGCTTGGCCCTGTCTTCTTAAAGGGCATGGGATCATTGTGATTGTACTGAGAGCACAGGCTGTGTCTCCTCACAGTGAATGGCATCACAGTGGTTGTAATGAGAGTGCAGACCATGTCTCCTCCCAATGGATGGCTTCACAGTGGTTATTGTGACAGGACCTGCCTTATTTCCTCACAGTGCATGGCATCACAATATTTCTTTTAAAAGCCCAGGCCATGTCTCCTCACACTGGATGGCATCACAGTGACTCTAGTGAGATCCCAGGTTATGTCTCCTCATACTGAATGCCATCACAATTGTTCTAGTGACAGACCCTTCCCTTTCTCCTCACAGTGCAAGGCATCACCATGCTTCCAGTGAGAGTCCAGGGAATAACTCCTCATAGTGAATGACATCACTGTGGTTCCAGTGACAGACCCAGCCCTGTCTCCTCACTGTGCATGGCATCACAGTGTTTATATTGAGAGCCCAGACTGAGTCTCCTCACAGTGGATAATTTCACAGTTGTCCAGGGAGGACCAAGACTGTGTCTCCTCACAGTGCATGCCATCACACTAGTTCTAGGGAGAGTTGAGGCCATGTCTCCTCACAGTGAATGGCATCACAGTGTTTCTATTGAGGGGCCAGGCCATGTCTCCACACAGTGCATAGCATCACAGTAGTTCTAGTGAGATACCAAGCCTTGTCTCCTCACAGTCAATGGCATCACAGTGGTTCTAGTGACAGGGCAGGCCCTGTCTCCTCACAGTTCATCGCATCACAGTGGTTCTAGTGAGAACCCAAGATGTGCTCCATACAATAGATGGCATAATTGTGGTACTAGTGATGACTCAGGCTGTTTCTCCTCAAAGTAGATAGGTTCACTGTGGTACTAGGGAGAACAAAGTTTACATTTACTCACAGTGGATGGCATCAGAGTGATTCTAGTGAGAGCCCAGGCCATGTCTTCTAACAGTACATGGCATCACAGTGATTCTACTGTGAGCCTATGCCGTGTCTCCTCATGATGGATGACATCACAGTGGTTGCATTAGGTATCCGGGCTGTATCTCCTCAAAGTGGATAGCATCACAGTGGTTGTAGTGCGAGGCCAGGCCGTGTCTCCTCACAGTGGATGGCATTACATTGGTTATTGTTGGAACCCAGGCAATGTCACTTCCTTGTAGGTGCTATCACATTGGTTATTGTGAGAGTCCAAAACCTGTCTCCTCAGAGTGCACAGCATCACAGTAGCTCTAGTGATTGGGCAGGCCTTGTCTCCTCACAATAGATGGCATCACAGTTGTTCTAGTGAGAGACCACTCCGTGTCTTTTCACAGTCAGTGGTATGACAGTTGATCTACTGAGGACCCAGGCCATGTCTCCTCACAGTACATGGCATCACAATGGCTCTATTGAGAGCCCAGGTAGTGTCTCTTCACAGTAGATGGCATCACACTGGTATTAGTGACTGGTGTGGCCCTGTCTCCTCACAGTGCATGGCATCACAGTGGTTCTAATGAGAGCCTAGGCCTTGTCACCTCACAGTGAATTGCATCACAGTAGTGCTAGTGAGAGCCCAGGAAGTGTCTTCTCACAGGGGATGAAATCACAGTGGGTCTCTTGAGAGCACAGGCCATGTCTCCTCGTAGCAGATTGCATCACAGTAATTGTTGTGAGAGACAAGGCCTTGTCTCCTCACAGTGCATGGCATCCTAGTGTTTCTTGTGAGAGAACCGGCCATGTCTCCACACAATAGGTAGCATCACAGTGATTCTCCTGAGAGCCTAGGCCACATCTCCTAAAATTGAAATGACATCACAGTGGTTATAGTGAGCGCATGGGCTGTATTTCCTCACAGTGGATGACATTACAGTAGTTCTAGCGAGAGGACGTGCACTGTCTCCTCACAGTGCATTGTTTCACAGTGGTTAGTGAGGGCCTAGTATATGTCTCCTCACAGTGAATGCATGACCATGGGTCTAGGGAGGACCCAGGCGATGTCTCCTCAAATTACATGACATCACAGTTTCTAGTGAGAGCCCAGGCTGAGTATCTTCAAAGTGGATGGCATCACAATGGTTTTAGTGACAGGCCCAACCCTGTCACCTCACAGTGCATGGCATCACAGTGGTTCTAGTGACAGGCCCAGCCCTGTCTCCTCATAGTGCTTGGCATCACAGTGGTTCTAATGAGAGCCCAGGCTGTGTCTCCTTACAGTGAATGACATCACAGTGGTTGGAGTGTCAGGGCCAGGTCTGTCTCCTCACAGTGCATGGGATCACATTCTTTCTAGTGAGAACCCAAGCCATGTCTCTTCACAGTGGATGGCATCACAGTGGTTCTAGTGACAGGCCCATTCCTGTCTCCTCACAGTGCATGGTATCACACTGGTTCTTGTGAGATCCCGGGCTATGTCTCCTCATAGGGAATGGCTTCACAGTTGTACTGACAGTCTCAGCCCTGTCTCCTGACAGTGAATAGGATGACAGCAGTTGTAGTGAGAGCCCAGGCTGTGTCTCCTCACAGTGAATGGCATCACAGTGCCTCTAGTGAGAGTCCAGGCTGTGTCTCCTCATTGTGAATGGCATCACAGTGTTTCTCATGACAGGCCCGCCCTGTCTCCACACTGTGTGTGGATCACTGTGGTTCTAATGAGAGTCTAGGCTGTGCTTCCTCACAGTGGAAGCCATCACAGTGGCTGCAGTGCAAACACAGGCCATGTGTCTTCACAGGAGATGGCAGCACAGTGGTTATATTGAGAGCCCTGGTTGTGTCTCCTAAAAGTGGATAGCATCACAGTGGTTCTACTGTGAGCCTAGTCTGTGTCTCCTCACAGTGCAGGGCATCACAGTGGCTGCAGTGTGAACACAGGCCATGTGTCTTCACAGTCGATGGCATCACAGTGGTTATATTGAGAGCCCACAATGTGTCTGATAAAAGTGGATAGAATCACAATGATTCTACTGTGACACAAGGCCATGTCTCCTCACAGTTGGATGACATCACAGTGGTTGCATTGGGTGTCCGGGCTGAATCTCCTCAATGTGGATCCCATCACAGTGGCTGTAGTGTGAGCCCAGGCAATGTCTCCTCACAGTGGATGACATCATGATAGTTCTAGTTGCAGCCAAGGCCATGTCTTTTCATTGGAGATACTATCACATTGGTTATAGCGAGAGACCCAGACCTATCTCCTCAGAGTGCATGACATCACAATGGCCGTACTGAGAGTCCAGGCCATGTCTTATCATAGTGGATGGCATCACAATTTTTCTAGTGACATACCTGGTCCTGTCTCCTCACAGTGTATGGCATCACCGTAATTCCAGTGAGTGTGCAAGGTGTACCTCCTCACCCTGAATGGCATCACAATTGTTCTAGTGACAGGCCTGGCCCTGTCTCATCACAGTGCATGACATCACTGTGTTTCCAGTGGAAGCCCAGGGCGTGTCTCCTCACAGTGAATGGCATCACAGTAGTTCCTGAGACAGGCCCACCCTGTCTCCTCACAGTGGATGGCATCACAATAGTTCTAAATACAGGCCTGGCCCTGTTTCCTCACAGTGCAAGACAACACAGTGTTTCTAGTGAGAGCACAGGCATGTCTCCTCACAGTGAATGTGATCACAGTGGTTCTGTTGACAGGCATGGCCCCGTCTCCTCACAGTGCATGGCATCACATTGGTTAATTTGAGAGCCCAGGCTGTGTTTCCTCACAGGGAATGGCATCCCAGTGGTTGTAGTGACCAGACCAGCCCTGTCTCCTCACAGTGTATGGCATCACAGTGTCTCTAGTGAGATCCAAGGCCAGTCTCTTCACAGTGAATGGCATCACAGTGGCTGTAGTGACAGGGCCATCCATGTCTCCACATAACATCACAGGGGTTCTAGTGAGAGCACAGGCTGTGTCTCCTCACTGTGAATGGCATCACAGTGTTTGTTTGTCGTGACAGGCCCGCCTTGTCTCCTCACAGTGCATGGGATCACAGTGCTTCTAGTGACAGGCCTGGCCCTCTCTCCTCATAGTACATGGCATCACAGTGTTCTAGTGAGAGCATAGGCATGTCTCCTCACAGAGAATGGGATCATTGTGGTTCTATTGACAGGCATGGCCCTGTTTCTTCACAGTGCATGGCATCACATTGGTTATTTTGAGAGCCCAGGCTGTGTCTCCTCACAGTTGATGACATCACAGTAGTTCTACTGAGAGGCAGATCCCTGTTACCTCACAGTGTATTGCTTCACAGTGGTATTATTGAGATCCCAATCACTGTCTCCTCACAGTGATGGCATGATAGTGGATCTACTGAGAACACAAGCAATGTATCCTCAATGTGCATGACATCACAATTGCTCTATTGAGAGCCCAGGCTGTGTATCCACACAGTTGATGGCATCACAGTGGTTCTAGTGACAGGCCCATCCATGTCTTCTCACAGTGCATGGCATCACAGAGTTTCTAGTGAGAGGCCAGTTCATGACTCCTCACAGTGAATGGCATCACAATGGTTGTAGTGACATGCCATCCCTGTCTCCATACAGTACATTGCATCACAGTGATTCTAATGAGAGCCCAGGCCATGTCTCCTCATAGAAAATGGCATTACAGTTGTTGTAACAGGTTCAGCCCTGTCTCCTTACAATGCATAGGATCACAGTGGTTGTAGTGAGAGTCCAGGCTGTGTCTCCTCATAGTGAATGGCATCACAGTGGTTGTAATGACCAGCTCTGCCCTGTCTCTAACAGTGCTTTTGATCACAGTGGATGGCATCACAGTGGTTCTAGTGAGAGACCAGTCCTGGATCCTCATAGTGAAAGGCATCACAGTGGTTCTTGTGAGAGCACAGACCATGTCTTATCACAGTCGATGGTATTACATTGGTTCTAGTGTGAGCCCAAGATGTCCCTGCTCACAGTGGATGGCATCACAGTGGTTCTAGAGAGGACCCAGTCTGTGTCTCCTCACGGTGGATAGTTTCACAGTGGTTCTACAGAGGACCCAGGCTGTGTTTCCTCACAGTACATGGCATCACACTGGTTATAGTGAGAGTCCAGCCATGTCTCCTCACAGTGTATGGCATCACAGTGGTTTTAATGAGAGAGCAAGATATGCCTACTTACTGTGGATGGCATCATAGTGGTATTAGTGAGGACCCAGGCTATGTCTCAACAGAGTGAAGTGGATAGTTTCACAGTGGTTCTAGGGAGGACCCAGGCTGTGTCTCTATGTAGTGCATGGCATCACAGTGGTTATTGCAAGAGCTCATGCTATGTCTCCTCACAGTGTATGGCATCACAGTGGTTCTAGTGAGAGTCCAGACCTTGTCACCTCACAGTGGATATTATCATAGTTGTTGCAGTGTGAGCCTGGATTGTATTTCCTCAAGGTGGAGGGAATCACAGTTGTTCTAGTGAGATAGTAGACCGTGTCTCCTCACAGTTGATGACATCACAGTGGTTCTCTTGAGAAGCCGGGCCCTGTCTCCTCACAAGGTATGCCATCAGTGTTTCTAGTGAGAGACCATTCCATGTCTTCTCACAGTGAATGGTATGACAGTTGATCTGGTGAGGATCCAGGCCATGTCTCATCACAGTGCACTGCCTTACAGTGGCATCAGTGAGAGCACAGTCAGTGTCTCCTCACAGTGATGTCATGACAGTGGATCTAGTGAGAATGCAGGCGAAGCTCCTCAGAATACATGACATCACAGTGGCTCTATTGAGAGCTTAGACCATAGGTTCTCACAGTGGATGGCATCACAATGGTTCTAGTGAGAGGCCCAGCCCTATCTCCTCATAGTGCATGGCATCATAATGGTTCTAATGATAGCCCAGGACATGTCTCCTCACAGTGAATGGCAACACAGTGGTTTAGTGACAAGCCCGGCCCTGTTTCCTCACAGTGCATGGCATCACATTGGTCCTTTAAGAGCCCAGGCCTTGTCTCCTCACAGTGGATGGCATCACAATGGTTCTAAATACAGGCCTGGTCCTGTTTCCTCACAGTGCATGGCAACACAGTGTTTCTGTGAGAGCACAGGCATGTCTCCTCACAGTGAATGGCATCACATTGTTTCTAGTGAGAGAACAGGCCATGTCTCCTCACAGTGAATGGCATCACAATGGTTCTATTCACAGGCACTTCCCTGTCTCCTCACAGTGCATGGCATTGCAGTGGTTCTAGTGAGAGCCCAAGCTGTTTCTCCTAACAGTGGATAGCATCACAGTGGTTTTACTGTGAGTCTTGTCCTTGTCTCTTCACAGAGGATGGCATCACAGTGGTTCTATTGACAGGCTGAACCCTGTCTCCTCACACTGCATTGCATCACAGTGGTACTAGAGAAAACACAGTCCATGTCTCCTCACAGTGAATGGCATGACACTGGTTCTAGTGAAGACAGAGGTCATGTCTCCTCACAGAGGATGATGTCACAGTGATTGCCATGAGAGCCCAGGCTGTATCTCCTCAAAGTGGAACACATCACAGTAGTTTTAGTGAGAAGACAGACCATTTCACCTCACAGTGAATGGCAACACAGTAGTTCTAGTGAGAGGCCGGGCCCTGTCTCCTCATAGGGAACACCTTTACAGTGGTATTACTGAGAACCCAGTCAGTGTCTCCTCACAGTGATGGCATGACAGTGGATCTAGTTAGAACCCAGGCGATGTCTCCTCAGAGTGCATGACATCACAATGGCTCTATTGAGAACCCAGGCCATGTTTCCTCACAGTGGATTGCATCACAACGGTTCCAGTGAGAGGCCCTGCCTTGTCTCCTCATAGTGCATGGCATCACATTGACTGTAGTGAGAGTCCAGGCCGTGTCTCCTAACAGTGGATAGCATCACAGTGGTTTGACTGTAAGTCTAGGCCTTGTCTCCACACAATGGATGGCATAACAGTGGTCCTTTTGACAGGTTCGACCCTATCTCTTCACACTACACTGCATCATAGTGGTACTAGAGTTAACCCAGTCTATCTCCTCACAGTGAATAGCACAACAGTGGTTTTAGTGATGACAGAGGCCATGTCTCCTCACAGTGGATGACATCACCATTTTTACAGTATGAGCCCGGGCTGTATCTTCTCAAAGTGGATCGCATCACAGTGGTTTTAGTGAGAACCCAGGCCATATCTCCTGGCAGTGAATGGCTTCACAGTAGTTCTAGGCAGAGACTAGGCCATGTCTCCTCACAGTGGGATGACATCACATTAGTTCTAGTTTGAGACTGAGCCCTGTCTCCCCACAATGCATGGCATCATGGTGGTTCTTTTGAGAGTGCAGGCTGTGTATCCTCACAGTGCACTCTTTTACAGTGGTATTAGTGAGAGGCCAGTCAGGGTCTCCTCACAGTGATTTCATGACAGTAGTTCTGGTGAGAGATTATCTGTGTCCCCTCACAGTGGATAACATCACAGTAGTACTAGTGAGAGACCTGGCACTGTCTCCTAACAATGCATGGCATCACAGTGGTTCTTTTCAGAGCCCAGGCCATGTCTCTTCACACTACTGCTTACAGTGGTATTAGGGAGAGCCCAGTCAGTGTCTCCTCATAGTGCATTGCATCACAGTGGTTCTACTGATTTCTCAGGCAGTGTCTCCTCACAGTGAATGGCAACATGGTTGTTTTAGTAACAACCCCGGCCCTGTTTCCTCACAGTGCATGGGATCACACTGGTTTAGTGAGAGCTCAGGCAGTGTCTCCTCACAGTAGATGGCATCACAGTGGCTCTAGTGTGAGACCAGTCCATGTCTCCTCACAGTGGATGGAATCACAGTGGTACTATTGAGAGCCCATATGGTATGTCCTCAAATTGCAGCAGTTCTTATGAGAGACAGGACCCTGTTACGTCTTGCATTGCTTCACAGTGGTCATAGTCAGAGATCAGTCAGTATATCTTCACAGTGATTGCATGAGAGTGGATCTAGTGAGGACTGATGCAATGTCTCCTCACAGTGTGTGACGTCCCAGTGGTTGCAGCAAGTTCCAGGGGTATATCTAGTCCAAGTGGGTCATATCACAGAGGTTTTAGTGAGAACCCAGGCCATATATCCTCACACTGAATGGGATCACAGTAGTTTAGTGAGAGACTAGGCCGTGTCTCCTCATAGTGGATGACATCACAGTAGTTCTGGTGCTCCTGTCCCCTAACTGTGCACACATTTACAGTGGTATTAGTGAGATCCCTGTCTCCTCAATGTGATGGCATCACAGTGGTTCTAGTGATAGCCCAGGCTGTGTTTACTAACAGTGGATAGCATCACAGCGGTTCTACTGTGAGCCTAGGCCTTGTCTCCTCACAGTGGATGGCATCACAGTGGTTCCATTCACAGGCCCTGACCCTTCTCCTCCCACTGCATTGCATCACAGTGGTACTAGAGGTAACCCAGTCCATGTCTACTCACAGTGACTGGCATCACAGAGGTTCTAGTGTGGACCAAGTCCATGATTCCTCACAGTGGATGACATCACAGTGGTTGCAGTGCAAGCCTGGGCTGTATCAACTGAAAGTGGATCACATCACAGTGGTTATTTTGAGAACCCAGGCCATGTCTCCTCACAGTGGATGACATCACAGTAGTTCTAGTGAAAGGCTGGGTTCTATCTCCTCACAGTTCCCTGCTTTAGAGTGGTTTTAAAGACTAATCAGTGTCCCCTCACAGTGAATACCTGACAGCGGATCTAATGAGAACCCTGGCGATGTTTCCACAGATTGCATGACATCATAATGGCTCTATTAATAGGCCAAGCCATGTGTCCTGAAGATAGCATCACAGTGATTCTACTGACAGGCCTGCTCCTGTCTCCTCACAGTGCATGGCATCACAGTGGTTGTAGTGAAAGCCCAGGGCATGTCTCCTCACAGTGAATGGCAACACAGTGGTTGTAGTGACAGGCCCGGCCCTATTTCTTCACAGGGCATGGGATCATAGTTGTTCTAGTGAGAGTTCAGGCAGTGTTTCCTCACAGCAGATGGCATCACAGTGGTTACAGCGAGTGTTCTGGCTCTGTATCCTCACAGTGCATGGCATCACAGTAGTTCTTTTGAGAGCCCAGGCCTTGTCTCCGTACATTGGAAGGCATCACAGTGGTTTTACTGTGAGCCTAGGCCTTGTCTCTTCACAGTGGATGGCAGAACAGTGGTTCTCTTGACAGGCACAGCCCTTTCTACTGACAGTGTAAGGTATCACATTGGTTATTTTGAGAGGCCAGGCTATGTCTCCTCAAAGTGGATGGCATCACAGTGGTTGTAGTGAGAGACCAGGCCATGTCGGCTAACAGTGGATAGCATCACAGTGGTTCTATTGTGAGCCTAAGCCTAGTATCCTCACAGTGGATTTCAACATGGTGATTCTATTGACAGGCCCGACCCTGTCTCTTCACACTTCATTGTATCACAGAGCTACTAGAGATAACCCAGTTCATGTCTCCTCACAGTAGATGGCACCACAGTGGTTTTAGTGAGAACCCAGGCCTTGTCTCCTCGCAGTGGATGACATCACAGTAGTTCTAGTGAGAGACTGAGCCCTGTCTCCTCATAGTGGACTGCTTTACAGTGCTATTAGTGAGAGCCCAGTCAGTGTCACCTCACAGTGATGGCATGACTGTGGATCTAGTGAGGACACAGGCAATGTCTCCTCAGATTGCATGACATAACAGGGCCTCTACTGAAGGCAGAGGCCTTGTCTTTTCACAGTCAATATCATCACAATGGTTCTACTGACAGGCCCAGCCTTGTCTCCTTACAGTGGATAGCATTACACTGGTTCTACTGTGAGCCCAGGTTTTGTCTCCTTATAGTAGATGGCATCACAGTGGTTCTATTGACAGGCCTGACCCTGTCTCCTCACACTGCATTGCATCACAGTGGTAGTAGAGATAATCTAGTCCATGTCTCCTCACAGTGAATGGCAGGACACTGATTCTAGTGAGGACTGAGGCCATGTCTCCTCACAGTGGATGACATCACAATAGTTGCAGTGACAGCCCTGTGTGTACCTCCTACAAGTAGATCGCATCACTGTGATTTTAGTGAGAAATCAGACCTTGTCTCCTCACAGTGAATGGCATCACAGTACTTCTACTGAGAGACTAGGCTGTGTCTCCTCACATTTGATGACATCACAGTAGTTCTAGTGAAAGTCCAGGCCCTGTCTCCTCACAGTGCATTGCTTTACAGTGTTATTAGTGAGAGCCCAGTCTGTTTCTCTTCACAGTGATGACATGACAGTGGATCTAGTGAGAACCCAGGCGATGTCTCCTCAGAGTAGCTGACAACACAATGGCTGTATTGAGAGCCCAGGCCATGTCTCCTCACAGTGGATTGCATCATGATGGTTCTAGTGACAGGCCCTGCCCAGTCTCCTCATAGTGCTTGGCATCACAGTGGTTCTATTGACAGGCCTGACCAAGTCTCCTCATACTGCATTGCATCACAGTGGCACTAGAGATAACCCAGCCCATGTCTCCTCACAGTGAATGGCATGACAGTAGTTCTAGTGAGGACCGAGGCCATGTCTCCTCACAGTGGGTAACATCACAGTGGTTGCAGTGAGAGCATGGGCTGTATCTCCTCACAGTGAATTTTATCACAGTGGTTTTAGTGAGAACTCAGGCCATGTCTCCTCACAGTGAATGGCTTCGCAGTAGTTAATGTGAAAAACTAGGTCATGTCTCCTCACATTGGATGACACCACAGTAATAGTGAGAGACCAGGCCCTGTCTGCTCACAATGCTTGGCATCACAGTGGTTGTTTTGTGTGTCCAGGCCATGTCTCCTCATAGTGCATGGCATCACAGTTGTTCTACTCAGACCCCAGGCTGTGTCTTTTCACAGTAAATTGCATCACAGTGGTTCTAATGAGAGGCCAGGCCCCATCTCCTCACATTGAATGGGAATACAGTGGTTGTTGTGACAGGCCCATCTCTGTCTCTTTACAGTGCATGCTGTCTAACTGGTTCTAGTGAGAGCCCAGGCCATGTCTCCTCACAGAGAATGGCAACACAGTGGTTGTGTTGACAGGCCCAATCCTCTCTCCTCACAGTGCATGGGATCACAGTGGTTCTAGTGAGAGCCCAGGCCATGTTTCCTCATAGTAAAGGGCATCACAATGCTTCTAGTGATAGACCCAGACCTTTTCCTCACAGGAAATAGCATCACAGTGCTTCTAGGATGAGCCAAAATGTACCTCCTCACAGCGGATGGTATCCCAGTTGTACTGGAGAAGTCCCAGCCTGTGTCTCCTCACAGTGGATAATTTCACAGTGGTTCTAGAGAGGACCCAGGCTGTGTTTCTTCCCAGTGCATGGTATCACATGGGTTCTAGTGAGAATCTAGGCCATTTCTCCTAACAGTGAATGGCATCACAGTGGTTCTAGTAAGAGACCAGGCTATGCCTACTGACAGTGGATGGCATCACAGTCGTATTCGTGAGGACCCAGGATCTGTTTCCTCAGAGTGGATAGGTTCACAGTGGTTTTTATGGAGGACCCAGGCTGTGTCTCCATATGGTGAAAGGCATCACGGTGGTTATTGCCTGACCTCAAGCCGTGTCTTCTCACAGTGAATGACAACACAGTGGTTGTAGTGACAGGCCCATCTGTCTCTTCATAGTTCATAGGATCACAGTGGTTCTAGTGAGAGTCCAAGCCATATCACCTCACAGGGGACATCACGATGGTTCTAGTGAGAGCCCAGGCCCCATCTCCCCACAGTGAGTGGCCACACAGTGGTTGTGTTGACAGGCCCAGCCCTGTCTCCTCACAGTGCATGGGATCACAGTGGTTCTAGTGAGAGCCCAGGCTGTGTCTCCTCACAGTGAAGGACATCACAATGGTTCTAGTGACAGACCTGGCCCTTTCTCCTCACAGTACAAAGCATCACGGTGGTTCTAGGGTGAGCCAAAATGTGCCTCCTCACAATGGATGGTGTCCCAGTGGTACTGGAGAGGTCCCAGGCTGTGTCTCTTCACAGTGGATAATTTTACAGTGGTTCTAGGGAGGCCCCATGGTGTAACTCCATACAGTGAAAGGCATCACAGTGGTTATTGCCAGACCCCAGGCCATGTCTCCTCACAGTTGATGGCATCACAGTCATTCTAGTGAGAATTCAGATGATGGCTCCTCACAGTGGATAGCATCACAGTAGATGCAGTGAGAGCCTAGGCTGTGTCTCCTCAAAGTGGAAGGTATCACAGTTGTTCTTCTGAGAGAGTAGGCCATGTATCCTCACAGTGATGGCATGAAAATGAATGTAGTGAAGACACAGGCAATGTCTCCTCAGAGTGCATGATATCAAAATGGCTCTATTGAGAGCTCAGGCCATGTCTCATCACAGTGAGTAGCATCACAGTTGTTCTAGTGAGAAACCAGACTATGCCTACTCACAGTGGATGGCTTCACAGTGGTATTAGTGAGAATCCAGGCTCTGTCTCCTCAGAGTGGATAGTTTCACAGTGGTTCTAGGGAGGACCCAGTCTGTATCTCCATACTGTGAATGGCATCACATCGGTTATTGTGAGAGCCCAGGCTGTGTCTTCTCACAGTGGATGGCATCACAGCAGTTTTAGTGAGAGTCCAGGCCATGTGTCTTCACAGTGGATAGCACCACAGTGGTTGCAGTGAGAGCCGGAGCTGTGGCTTCTCAAAATGGAGGGCATCACAGTTGTTCTTGTGAGGTAGTAAGCTGTGTCTCCTCACAGTTTATGACATCACAGTCGTTCTTGGGAGAAACCAGACCCTGTCTCCTCACAGTGCATGGCATCACAGTGGTTCTAGTGAGAGACCATTCCATGTCTTCTGACAGTTAATGGCATGACAGTTGATCTAGTGAGGAATCAGGCCATCTATCCTCACAGTGCATGGCATCACAATGGCTATATTGAGAGCCCAGGCTGCGTTTCCTCACAATAGATGGCCTCACAATGACTTTAGTTACAGGCCCAGCCATGTCTCCTGACAGTGCATGGCATCACAGTGGTTCTGATGACAGCACAGGGTATGTCGCCTCAAAGTGAATTGCATCACAATGGTTGTAGTGAGAGCCCAGGGTGTGTCCCTCACAGTGGATGAAATCACAGAGGTTCTAGTGAGAACACAGGCCATGTCTCCTCATAGCAGATGGTATCACATTAGTTATTGTGAGAGACAAGGCCCTGTCTCCTCACTGTGCATGGCATCATAGTGGCTCTAGTGAATGCCTAGGGCATGTGCCTCACAGTGAATGGCATCACACTGTTTCTAGTGAGATCCAAGGCTATGCTTCCACAAAATGGATAGCATCACAGTGGTTCTCTTGAGAGCCTCACAGGGCATTGCTTCACAGTGGTTAGTGAGGGCCTAGTCAGATTCTCCTTACAGTGATGGCATGACAATGAATCTAGTGAGGATCCAGGCAATGTCTCTTCAGAGTGCATGACAACACAATGGTCTCTTGAGAACCCAGGCTGTCTATCTTCACAGTGAATGGAATCACTGTGGTTCTAGTGACATACCCAGCCCTATCTCCTCAAACTGCATGGCATCACATTGGTTCTAGTGAGAGCCCAGGCCATGTCTCCTTACAATGAATGGCATGACAGTGGTTCTAGTGAAGACAAAGGCCATGACTCCTCACAGTGGATGACATCACAGTGGTTTCAGTGAGAGCCCTGGCTGTATCTCCTCAGAGTGGAATGCATCACAGTTGTTCTAGTGAGAACCTAGGCCATGTATCCTAACAATCCACAGAGTGGATGACATCACAGTAATTCTAGTGAGAGACTAGGTCGTGTCTCCACAGAGTGGATGACATCACAGTAGTTCTAGTGAGAGGCCAGAACCTGTCTCCTCAAAGTGCATTGCTTTACAGTGGTATCAGTGACAGCCCATTCAGTGTCTCTTCACATTTGATGGCATGACAGTGGATCTAGTGAGAACCAAGGTGATGTCTCTTCAGGGTACATGACATCACAATGGCTCTATTGAGAGCCCAGGACATGTGTCTTCACAGTGGATGTCATCACAGTGGTTCTAATGACATCCTAACAATGAATGGCATCACAGTCGTTCTAGTGAGAGCCCAGGTGGTATCACTTCACAGTGAATGGCATCACAGTGGTTCTAGTGACAGCCTAGTCCTGTCTCTTCACAGAGGATCGGATCACAGTAGTTCTAGGGAGAACACAGGCCATGTAACCTCACAGTGAATGGCATCACAGTGGCTGTAGTGACAGGCCTTGTCCTCTCTCCTCACAGTGCGTGGGATCACAGTGGTTCTAAGGAGAGCCCAGGCCGTGACCCTCACAGTGGATGGCATTGCAATGTTTTTAGGGACAGGCCTGGCCCTGTATCCTCACAGTGCTTGGCATTACAGTGGTTCTTTTGAGATCCCAGGCCATGTCTCCTCACAGTAGTTAGCATCACAGTGGCTCTACTGAGATCCCAGGCCAAGTCTCATCACAGTAAATGTCATCACAGTGGTTCTAGTGACAGGCTCGGCACTATACCCTCACAGCGCCTGACATCACAGTGGTTTTTTACAGAGCACACACCATGTCTCCTCACAGTGAATGGCATCACAGTGGTTCTAATGAGAGCCCAGGCCATGTCTCTTAACAGTGGATTGCATCATAGTGGTTTTGCTCTGAGCGTAGGCCTGTGTCCTCACAATGGATGGCATAACAATGGTTATATTGACAGGCCCAGCCCTGTCTACTCACAGTGTAAGGCATCACACTGGTTCTTTTGAGACTCTAGGCCATGTCTCCTCACAGTGGGTGACATTACAGTGATTGCATTGAGAGCCTGGGCTTTATCTCCTCAAAGTAGATTGCATCCCATTGGTTTTAGGGAGAACCCAGGCCATATCTCCTCACAGTGAAAGGCATCACAGTAGTTCTTGTGAGAGGTTAGGCCCTGTCCCCACAAAGTGGATGACATCACAGTAGTTCTAGTGAGAGCCTGGGCCCTGTCTCATCACAGTGCACTGCTTTACAGTGGTATTAGTGAGAGCCCAGTCAGTGTCTCCTCACAGTGATGGCATGACAGTGGATCTAGTGAGAAACCAGTTGATGTCTCCTCAGAGTGCATGACATCACAATGGCTCTATTGAGAGCCCAGGCCATGCTTCCTCACAGTGAATGGCATCACAATGTTTTACTTACAGGCATGGCCCTGTCACTGCACCATATATGGTATCACAACGTTTCTACTGAGAGCCCAGGCCATATCTCCTCACAGTGAATGGCATCACAATGGTTCCAGTGACAGGCCCGTCCTGGTCTCCTTAGAGTGCATGGCATCACAGAAGTTCTAGTGACAGGCTCAGGCCTGTCTCCTCACAGTGCATGGCATCACAGTGGTTCTTTTGGGAGCCCAGGCAGTGTCTCCTCACAGTGCATGACATCACAGCAGTTCTAATGAGAGTCCGGACCCTATGTCTTGACAGTGCATTATTTCAAAGTGATATTAGTGAGAGTGTCTACTTACAATGATGGCATGACAGTGGATGTAGTGAGGAGGCAGGGAATGTCTCTTCACAGGGCATGACATCACAGTGTCTCTTGTCAGAGCCCAGGCCATGTCTCCTCACAGTGGATGGCATCACAGTGTTTCTAGTAAGAGCATTGATGGGGTCTCCATACAGTGAATGGCATCACAATGGTTCAAGGGACAGGACCGACCCTGTCTCCTTACAGTGCATGGCATCACAGAGGAGTGACAGGCCCAGCCCTGGATCCTCACAGTGCATGGCATCACAGTGTTTCTAGTGAGAGCCCAGGCTGTGTCTCCTCACAGTACACAGTATCACATTGGTTCTAGTGACAGGCACAACCTTGTGCCCTCACACTGCATTGCATCACAGTGCTAGTAGAGATAAACCAGTCGTTGTGTCCTCACAGTGAATGGCATGCCAGTGGCTCTAGTGAGGACTGAGGCCATGTCTCCTCATATTGGATGACATCACAGTGGCTCTAGTGAAACCACAGGCCCTGTCTCCTCACAGTGGATGGCATCAGAGTGGTTCTAGTGAGAGCCGAGGCCATGTCTCCTCACATTGAATGGCAACACAGTGGTTGTAGTGACAGGCCTGGTCCTGTTTCCTCACAGTGCATGGGATCACAGTGGTTCTAGTCAGAGCCCAGGCAGTGTCTCCTCACAGTGGATGGCATCATAGTGGTTATAGGGACAGGACCAGCCCTGTATCCTCACAGTACACGGCATCACAGTGGTTCTTTTGAGAGCACAGGCCATGTCTCCTCACAGTGGATGGCATCACAGTGGCTCTAATGAGATCAGGCCATGTTTCTCAAGGTGAATGGCATCACAGTGGTTCTAGTGACAGGCCTGAACCTGTCTCCTCAATGTGCAAGGCATCACATTGGATCTAGTGAGAATCCAGGTGATGTCTCCTCAGAGTGCATGATAACGCATGCTCTAGTGTGAGTCCAGGCCATGTCTCTCACAGTGGATTGCATCACAATGTTTCTAGTGAAAGAAACTGCCCTGTCTCCTCACAGTGCATGGCATTACAGTGCTTCTAGTGAGAGTCCAGGCCGTGTTTCCTCAGGGTGGATGGTATCACATTGGCTCCAGTAAGAGCTCAGGCCATGTCTCCTCACAGTGGATGGCATCACAGTGGCTCTATTAAGAGCCCAGCTGGTGTGTCCGCACAATGGATGACATCACAGAATTTGTCATGGGAGATAGGGCCCTGTCACCTCACAGTGCATTGCTTCCCAGTGGTAATAGTGAGAGCTCATTCACTGTGTGATGGCATGACAGTGGATCTAGTGAGGAAGCAGGCAATGTCTCTTCAGAGTGCATGATTTAACAATGTCTCTATTGAGAGCCCAGGCCTTGTCTCCTCGGAGTCGATGGCATCACAAGGGTTCTACTGACAGGCCTGGCCCTGTCTCCTTAGAGTGCATGGCATCACAGTGTTTCTAGTTGAGAGCGCAGGCCATCTTCTCACAGTGAACAGCATCACAATGGTTCTAGTGACAGGCCTAGCCCTTTTCCCTCACAGTGTATAGCATCACTGTGGTTCTAGTGATGGGCCTGGCCCTGTCTCCTCACAGTGCATGGCCTCAGAGTTTTTCTAGTGAGAGCCCAGGCTCTGTCTCCTCATGGTGTATGACATCATAGTGGTTCTAGTGACATTCCTGTCCCTGTCTCCTCACAATGCATGGCATAAAAGTGGTTATTTTGAGTGCCCAGGCCAGGTCTCCTCACAGTGCATGTCAACACAGTGGCTCTATTGAGAGACCAGGGTATGTCTCCTCACAGAGAATGGTACTAGAATCAAGTGTTTCTAGGGACATACCCAGCCCTGTCACCTTACATTGCATGTCATCACTGTGGTTCTATTGAGAGCCCAGGCCATGTCTCCTCAAAGAGGATTGCATCACAGTGGTTACAGTGAGACCCCAGGCTGTGTCTCCTTAGAGTGGATAGCATCACAGCAGTTCTACTTTGAGGCTGTGCCATATCTCCTCACAGTGGATGGACTCACAGTGGTTGTACTCACGGGCCCGACCCTGCCCCCTCACACTGCATTGTATCGCAGTGCTACTAGATATATCCCAGTCCATGTCTCCTCACAGTTAATGGTAAGGCAGTGGTTCTAGTGAGGACTGAGGCCAAGTCTCCTCACAGTGTGTGACATCACAGTTTTTGCAGAGATAGCCAAGGTTGTATCTCCTCAAAGTGGATCACATCACACTTGTTTTAGTGAGAACTCAGGCCATGTCTCCTCACAGTGAATAGCATCACAGTAATTCTAGGGAGAGACTAGGTCATGTCTCCACAGAGTGGATGACATCACAGTAATTCTAGTGAGAGACTAGGTCGTGTCTCCACAGAGTGGATGACATCACAGTAGTTCTAGTGAGAGGCCAGAACCTGTCTCCTCAAAGTGCACTGCTTTACAGTGGTATCAGTGACAGTCCATTCAGTGTCTCTTCACATTTGATGGCATGACAGTGGATCTAGTGAGAACCCAGGTGATGTCTCTTCAGGGTATGTGACATCACAATGGCTCTATTGAGAGCCCAGGACATGTGTCTTCACAGTGGATGTCATCACAGTGGTTCTAATGACAGGCCTGGCCCTCTTTACAGTGCATGGCATCACAGAGGTTCTACTGACAGGCTCAGCTGTGTCTCCTCACAGTTCATGGCATCACAGTCGTTCTTTTGAGAGCCCAAGCCATATCTCCTCACAGTGAATGGTATCACAGTGGTTCTAGTGAGAGCCCACTCCATGTCTCCTCACAGTGGATGGCATCACAGTGGCTCTATTGCCTGGCCCAGGCCTGTTTACTTACAGTGTGAGGCATCACAGTGGTTCTTTTGAGAGCCCAGCCCATGTCTTCTCACAGTAGATGGCATCATAGTGCCTCTATGGAGCCCAAACTGAGTCTAAAAGTGGATGACATCACAGTGGTTGTAGTGAGAGACCAGGCCATGTCTCCTAACAGTGGATAGCATCACAGTGGTTCTACTGTGAGCTTAGGTCTTGTCTCCTCACAGTGGATGACATCACAGTGGTTCTATTGACAGGCCCAAACCTGACTCCTCACACTGCATTGCATCACAGTGGTACTAGAGATAACCCAGTCCACTTCTCACAGTGAATGGCATGACACAGGTTCTAGTGAGGAATGAGGCAATGTCTCCTCACAGTGGATGACATCACAATGGTTGCAATGAGAGCCGGGCTGTATCTTCTCAAAGTGGATCGCATCACAGTGGTTTTAGTGAGATCCCAGGCTGTGTCTCCTCACAGTGAATGACATCACAGTAGTTGGAAGTGAGACATTAGGCTTTGTCTCCTCACAGTGGATGAAATCACAGTAGTCCTAGTGTGAGGCCAGTCACTGTTTCCTCACAGTGCATTTCATTACAGTGGTATTACTGAGAGCCAAGTCATTGTCTCCTCACAGTATTGGCATGATAGTGGATCAAATGAGAACCCAGGTGATGTCACCTCAGAGTATATGACATCGCAATAGCTCTGTTGAGAGCCCAGGTCATATCTCTTCACAGTGGATTGCATCACAATGGTTCTAGTGACAAGCCCAGCCCTGATTCCTCACAGTGCCTGGCATCACAGTGGTTGTAGTGAGAGACAAAGCTGTGTCTCTTAACAGTGGATAGCATCACATTGGTTCTACTGTGAGCCTAGGCCTTGTCTCCTCACAGTGGATGGCATCACAGTGGTTCTATTGACAGACCCGACCCTGTCTCCTTACACTGCATTGCATCAGAGTGGTACTAGAGATAACCCAGTCCATGTCTCCTCACATTGAATGGCATGACAGTAGTTCTAGAAAGGACCAAGGCTGTGTCTCCTCAAAGTCGATCACAGCACAGTAGTTTTAGTGAGAACCCAGGTCATATATCCACACAGTGAAATGACATCACAGGAGCTCTAGTGAGAGACTATGCCATGTATCCTCAAAGTACATTCCTTTACAGTGGTATTAGTGAAAGCCCAGTCAGTGTCACCTCACAGTGATGGCATGACAGTGGATCTAGTGAGGGCACAGGCAATGTCTCCTCAGAGTGTATGACATCACAATGGCTCTATTGAGAGCCCAGGCCATGTGTCCTCACAGCAGATTATGTCACAGTGGTTGTACTGACAGGCCTGGCCCTGCCTCCTCACAGTCCATGGCATCTCAGTGCTTCTACTAAGAGCTCCAGGAATGTCTCTTCATAGTGAATGGAAACACAGTGGTTGTAGTGACCAGCCTGGCCCTGTATCCTCACGGTGCATGGAATCACAGTGGTTCTTTTGAGAGCCCAGGCAGTGTTTCCTCATAGTCGATAGTATCACAGTGGTTATAGGGACACACCCGATCCTGTCTCTCACAGTGCATGGCATCTCAGTGCTTATAGTGAGAGCTCCAGGAATGTCTCTTCATAGTGAATGGCAACTCAGTGGTTGTAGTAACATGCCCGGCACCGTATCCTCACAGTGCACGTGATCACAGTGGTTCTAGTGATAGCTCAGGCCATGTCACCTAACAGTGGATGGCATCACAGTGACTCTATTGAGAGCCCAGGTGGTGTGCCTTCTCACTGGATGACATCACAGCAGTTCTGTGAGAGACAGGGCTGTGTGTTCTCACAATGCATTGCTTCACAGTGATATTAGTGAGAACCCAGTCAGTGTATCCTCACAGTGATGGCATGACAGTGGATCTATTGAGGACACAGGCAATGTCTCCTCAGAGTGCATGAGATCACAATGGCTCTATTGAAAGCCCTGACCTTGTCTCCTCATAGTCAGTGCCATTACAGTGGTTGTAATGACAGTGCATGGCATCACAGTGTTTCTAGTGAGAGCTGAGGCTGTGTATCCTCACAGTAAATGGCATCACTGTGGTTCTATTGACAGGCCTGACCCTGTCTCCTCATAGTCCATTACATCAGAGTGGTTCTTTTAAGAGCCCAAGCCATGTCACCTCACAGTGGATGGCATCAAAGTGGCTCTAGTGAGAGCCCAGGCCATATGTCCTCACAGTGAATGGCTTCAAAGTGGTTCTTTTGAGAGCCCAGGCCCTGTGTTCTCACAGTGAGAGCCTGGACTATATCTCTTCAAAGAGGATGGCATCATAGTTGTTCTAGTGAGAGAGTAGGCCATGTCTCCTCACAGTTGATGACATCACTGTGGTTCTAGTGAGAGGCTTGTCCCTGTAGCCTCACAGTGCATGGCATCTCACTGGTTCTTGTGAGAGCCAAGTCAGTGACTTCTCACAGTGAATGGCATGACAGTACTCCCAGTGCATGGTATCACAATAGCTCTATTGAGAGCCCAGGCCTTGTCACTCACAGTGGATGGCATCACAGCGTATTTAGTGACAGGCCTGGCCTTGTCTCTTCACAGTGCATGGCATCACAGTGTTTTTAGTGAGCGCCCAGGCCATGTCTCCTCACAGTGCATTGCATCACAGTGCTACTAGAGAGGACAGAGGACATGTCTCCTCACAGTGGATGCCATCATAGTGCTTCTAGAGAGGACCAAGTACATGTCTCCTCACACTAGATGATATCACAATGGTTGAAGTGAGAGCCTGGGCTGTATCTCCTCAAAGTGGATGGCATCACAGTGGTTCTAGTGAGAACACAGGCCTTATCTCCTCAGAGTGAATGGCATCACAGTTGTTTTTGTGAGAGACTAGGCCATGTCTCCTCACAGTGGATGACATTACAGTGGTTCTAGTAAGAGGACAGGCCCTCTCTCATCACAGTGTATTGGATCACAGTGGTATTAGTGAGGGCCCAGTCAGTGTCTCCTCAGAGAGAGTAGCATGACAGTGGACCTAGTGACAACCAAGGCAATGTTTCCTCAGAGTGCATGACATCACAATGGCTCTTTTGAGAGTCCAGGCCATGTCTCTTCACAGTGGATGGCATAACAGTGATTCTAGTGAGAGCCCAACTCGTGTCGTCTCACAGTGAAGGGCATCATAGTGGTTCTAGTGAGAGGCCCAGCCCGGTCTTCTCACAGAGCTTTGCATAACAGTGGTATTAGTGAGGGCCCAGTGTCTCCTCACAGTGAGTGGCATCATAATGGATCTCATGAGGACCCAGGCAATGTTTTCTTGGAATGAATGACATCACAATGGCACTGCTAAGAGTCCAGGTTTTGTCTTTTCCCAGTGTATGCCATCACAATGGTTCTAGTGACAGGCCCAGCCCTGGTTCTTCATGGTGCATGTCATCACAATGGTTCTTGTGAGAGCCCAGACTGTTTCTCCTCACAGTGAATGGCATCACAGTGGTTCTACTGACAGGACCGGCCCTGTCTCCTCATAGTGCAGTGTCTCCTGACAATGGATAGCATCACCATAGTTCTACTTGGAGCCCAGGCTGTGTCTCATCATAGCGGATGCTATCACATTGGTGATAGTGAGAGTTGTGGCCTTGTTTCCTCAGAGTGCATGGCAAGGCAGTGGCTCAAATGAATGCCCAGGCCATGTCTCCTCAAAATAGATGGCATCACAGTGGTTCTAGTAATGCTTGTGTCTGTATTCTCACAGTGCATGGCATCACAGTGGTATTAGTAAGGGCCCAGTCAGTGTGTTTCCTCACAGTGAATGGCACAACAGTGGACCTAGTGAGGGCCCGAGCAATGTTTCCTCAGAGTGAATGACATCACAAAGGCTCTATTGAGAGTCCAGGCCATGTCTCCTCACAGTGGATGGCATCACAGCTGTTCTTGCGAGAGACTAGGCCATGTCTCCTCACAGGAGATGGCATCGCAGTGGTTCTAGTGACAGGCCTGGCCCTGTCTACTCAAGGTGCATTGCATGACAGTGGTATTAGTGAGTACCCAGTCTGTGTACAGTGGAGCTAGTGAGGACTCGGGAGATGTTTTCTGAGAGTGCATGACATCACAATGGCTGTATTCAGAGACCAGGCTGTGTACCCTCACAGTGGATGGCATCACAGTGGTTCTAGTGACCAGACCAGCCATGTATCCTCACAGTAAATGTCATCACAATTGTTCTAGTGACAGGCCCAGCCCTGTCTCCTCACAGTGCATAGCATAACAGTGGTACTTTTGAGAGCCCAGTTCATATCTCCTCATAGTGGATGGCATCACAGTGGTTCTAGTGAGAGGCCAGGCTATGTCTACTCACACTGGATGGCATCACAGTGGTATTAGTGAGGACTCAGGCTGTGTCTCCTCAGAGTGGATAGTTTCACTGTGGTTCTAGGGAAGACCCCGGCCATGTCTCCTCACAGTGTATGGCATCACAATGGATCTATTGAGAGCCCAGGCTATGTCACTCACAGTGGATGACATCAAAATATGTTTAGTGACAGGCCCGGCCCTGTCTCCTCACAGTGCATGGCATCACAGTGTTTCTAGTGAGAGCCCAGGCCATATCTCCTCAACAGTGCATTGTATCACAGTGGTACCAGAGATAGCTTACTCCATGTCTCCTCACAGTGAATGACATCACAGTGCTTTTAGAGAGGACTGAGGATATGTCTCATCACAGTGGATGACATCACAATGGTTGCAGTGAAAGCCTGGGCTGTATCTCCTCAAAGTGGATGGCATCACAATGGTTCTAGTGAGAACC
>CM070791.1:5060735-5077360 GCA_036346955.1 Dipus sagitta | reverse complement strand
AACATAAAAGACACTTCTCTCTACATATAGGTATATCACACATATATATATGCATTGTAGACACACACATACACACACACACACACGAAACAAACAAAAAAAGCAAGAAAACACTGGAGACAATGATATTAAACAAATTAATCCAGCTGCAAAAAGTTATTTCTCTCATTTGTGGTTTCTATATTTTATATTATCATATTAAATTGTATATTCATATACTTATGCAAAGTAGAAGTGAACCTTTTTAGGAGAACAGTGAAACGATTGAGAAAGGGAAGAAAAGGGGTGGGAAAAAGAATTATGGAAAACAGAAGAGGGAAAATATACTCAACAAGTATATACCTTTAAGAAAATTCAAAAACAATGGTAAATATCTAAAAATGTTATAAAGTTATACTACAATTCTTGGAAAATGTCATCACTTAATCTGGAAGAGCCATTGTACACCATTTCTTTTTTTTAATTTATTAATTTTTTTATTAAATAGTTTGGTACTCAGTGAATACAGTCAACTTGGTACCATTGTTAGGCTCATCCATGTCCTACCCCTCTCCCTGGCCCCTCCTTGTTGAGGTATATTGGTCATGTATTGTGGAGTTAGCCCACAGTTATGGGTAGGATAAATGTCTCTGCGTATCATGACCCAACGTGTGGCTCTGACATTCTTTCTGCCCCCTCTTCTGCAAAATTTCCCTAAGCCATGTTGGGTTCATTTTTGGCCTGTTTCAGTAATGAGGTGTTGGGGGCCTCTGTGTCTCTGCATACCTGATTTGGTAGGAGTTGATTGTTTTCTGTGTCCATCACCTTCACCCTTGTGCTGGTACCTGGTTCACCAAGAAAACAGCACCCTTGCTTGTTTCGCCAATTATTCTTAGTTTCCGCTGGGGCCCTTTTGAGGTATGATGGGGTGACTCTCTCCTTAGGATCTGCTTCTATCTGAAAAAGAGAAACAGATTCTCCAACAGAGAGTAAAGTCAGCATCAGACACATGGGAAAATCCTTAATTTTTTATAGAGAACTTAATAGGTGTAGGCCCTCTTGTAGCCCACGATTGGTGGTAGCTTGATAATGGAGAGTGGGCTTATGTTTGGATCTTGTTCTGACTTGTTTTCCAGCTCCACATATGGGACCCGTACCACTGACGAGATCAGTTAGCTGAATCAAGAGCAGTTGGTTTCCCACCATGGCTGTGTGCCACTATTGCATTTGAGTGAGGACCACAACAGGTTATTTGCTGCTAAGTAGGTTAGACCATGAGTTGCTTGGACAGATATTGGTCATTTTCCCCCAGTTGCCCATGTAGCACCTTCTGGCACTAGATGCACTGTCTGGGGACTGACTCTCTTCCAGCTTCCAGCCATGTCATTCCATTTTACGTGTCAACCACATAAGGTGTCTTCATCAGTAGGGTCTTACCAATAACCTTCAGTGGGTCATCAAGCACTCTGACAGAAATCTGTCTTTCTTTTAGGAAACCTTGTAGGTCTCTTTGATCAAAAGCTCATTGTGGATGAAAGCCACATGCTGGTACTGGGAGTTACAGGTCAGTGCCCACTAATAAAGGGAAGAAAAAGATGACTAATATAAAAGAGTTAGAGGAGAGTGGTGGAGAGGGAGGGAGAGAGAGTGCGAGGGAGCCAAGCTGTAGAAGATTAAGGTCAGTCTTCATCATACCCTCTCCAGTGTCTTCTGGCTCAGGTGTTCCCTCTATGGGCCTGGTGAAGGTTCAACCATTTGGTCTTCCTTTTAGGATGTAGAATTTTATGGTACCATTGCCATTTGGGTCTAGATTTGATTCTCCCACCCCCTCCCATGCCCTCCCCTCCTTCCCCACCCACCCTATTGTCTAGTCCTCGAGATGCTCGCTGGGTATGTCGGCATCTTGGGTAGATTCAGGTTAGGTGCTGTAGATGAGTAAGACTATGCAGTGATTTTCTTTCTATGATTGTTAAGTTCACTGAGAATGATCTGTTCCAGGTTCAACCATTTTTCCTCAAATTTCATTGTGCCATTCTTTCCTACTGCTGTATAGAATTCCACTGCATAGATATCCCACATCTTAGTTATCCATTGTTCTAGTGATTGACATCTGGGTTGATTCCAGCTCTTAGTTATTATGAATTGAGCTGCTATAAACATGGTTGAGCAAATCTCTCTGAATTGTGGTTTACAGGTGTTAGGGTACATGCCCAGTAAGGGAGTAACTGGGTCTGTTGATAATTCTATAGTCAACTTTTTCAGGAGTCACCATATTGCTTTCCAAAGAGGTTGTACCATCTTACATTCCCAGCAACAGTGGATGAGGGGTCCTACTTCTCCACGTCCTCACCAGCATTTACTTTCATTTGATTTTTTGATGTTTGCTATCCTTACTGGGGTAAGGTGGAATCTCATAGTCGTTTTAATTTGCATTTCCCTGATGATTAGGGATGATGAACATTTTCTTAAGTGTGTGTTTGCCATTTGTATTTCTTCCTCTGTGAACTGCCTGTCAGCTCTTTGCCTCATTTTGTGAGTGGGCTGTTTGACTTTTATTCATTAGGTTTTTGAGTTCTTTGCAGATTCTAGAGATTAGGCCTCTGTCAGTTGGATAATCAGCAAATATTTTCTCCCATTCTGTAGGTAATCTATTGGCTTTGCTTATTGTATGCTTGTCTGTAAAGAAACTCTTCAGCTTCATGTGATCCCATTGGTTGAGTGACTGTTTAAGGTCATGAGCTACTAGGTTTTTTTTTAGGAAGTCTTTTTCCATTCCTATATCATGGAAAGTTCTTCCTATATTTTCTTCCAGTAGTAGCCGAGTTTCTGGTCTTATATTGAGGTCTTTGATCCATTTGGACTTGAGTGTAGTGCATGGCGAGATGTGTGGATCCAGTTTCAATCTCCTGCATATGGTTATCCAGTTTGTCCAGCACCATTTGTTGAAGGTATGTGCTGCAGAAGTGAGCACTGGTACACCATTTCTTAAAAAATAGAGCTATAATATGACATTTAATAGTATTGCATTGGAATATTAAAAATACTAATTTAAATAAAGTATATACGCAAATGGTGTATGAGAAAAGTTTGTAATCAAGACTATGATGGAAGTGGCTGAATTTAAAGTGGTTAAAGCAGATAGCAAAGATGGTGACTGCCTAACTGTGCTGCACATCCCCGGGAAAGAAATCTAAGGCATTAAGGGTTCACTGGGTCTTTTAGGGGAGAGAAATCTCTAATAGATCACCAGTGGGAGGACACAGAGGGGAAATAAAAGGGAATCGCTGATTCCCTTGCTCTTGCAGGTAGCCCACCAGTCCCCCAAGCCACCCAAGCAGCCACTGTACCCACAGTCCCAGCTTCAGGATACCCCTGCACTTACTATAGGAAAGAGGACCCAGGCCAACATAGTTCCACTAGCCTCACTGCACATTGGCAATCGCCCTGCTACCTCCACCCATGCGGGACCTTTGGCAGGCCCCGCCCACTGACCCACTGGAGCTCAGGCTCCATCAGTCCATTTGCCCACCACACGCTCGCTGCCAATCCCCACTTGTGCAAGCTTAGCCTGCTCTGCCCATTTACCCACTTACTGCTCTGGTCATCACCTGTCCACGTGCGAGCTCAGGCCCATTCCACCGGCCCATGTGAGCTCTGGCTCACTCTCCCTGTCTGCCTGTGCCAGCTCAGGCACAATCCCCTGCCTGTCTGCCAGAGCGGCCACCTGCCAGTGTCCTGTTGCGCGTGAGCTCAGACTTCTTCTGTGTCCCAGTGTCCCGCCATGCGAGTTTAGGCTGCTTCAGTGTTTGGTGCTTCTGCGTCCCTCTGAGTGCGAGTTTAGGCAGCTTTGGCACATCACCTCGTGAGAGCTCAGGCAACTTTGGTGCCTCTGCCATGCAGGAGCTCGGCTGCTTTGGCATTCCGCCAAGGGCTGGGTGTTTAATCACAGCACTCTGGAGGCTAAGGTAGGAAGATTGCTTAGAGTTAGAGGCCATCCAGGGCTACAGAGTGACTTCTTCAACAGCCTGGGCTACAATGAGACACTGTCACAAAAGAAAACATTATAAAACAAAAAGTGCTTATATTCTCATAACAAATAAGGTGATAACAAAATCAGTGGGCTGGAGTGATGGTTCAGCAGTTAACACACTTGCCTGCAAAGCCAAAATATCTGGGTTCAATTCCTAGTACCCACATAAAGCCAGATGCACAAAGTGAGCATGCATCTAGAGTACTTGTATAGTGGTGAGAGGCCCAAGTGTGCCCATTCTCTCTTTCTCTCCTTGAAAATAAATAAATAAAATATTTAAAAAAGGAATCAGTTAAATAATTGTATTCACAATTGTCTTCGAAAGATGATGAGAGATAGATACATATATAGAAGATAGATGATAGATGACAGATAGATAGAAAGAAAACACTTTTGACTAATCTTAACCAATGAAGTCAAAGATTTCTGTAATGATAACTTTAAAATACTGAGGTACAAAATTGAAAACACAATATGGAAAGACCTCCCATGCATATGGATTAGAATGACTATTGTGAAAATACAATCTGCCAAAAGAAAATTACATATTCATTCCAGTTCAAATCAAGATTTCAAAGATATTCTTCATAGAAATAGAGAACAAATTCTAGAAATCACAGGAAGATACAAAAAAGAAAACCACAAGTAGCTAAAATTAATAGTGAGCAAAAATAATTATGTTGGAGGTATCTTTACACTTGATTTCAAGTTATGTTATTTACAGACCACAGTACAAAGACACCATGGAACTAACACAAAACAGGTGGCTGTAGATCTAAATTACAAATTTCAGTAAACTGAGTGTGTTTTGTGACAACCATTCAAACTACCATGCATACATGAAGCCCTGAGTTTTCTACAAAGAATTTTAAAAAGGAAAATTTTAAGATTGTAGAGCTATAAAATAATGCATGGACTGTGTTATAAACTGCATGATAAAAAAGAACAAAGAATCAAAACTAATGCATATGTCCACCAATAGTGATGCAGGGGAAAAATTACAGCGTATCTACTCAATGAAAATTATGTAACTGGAAGAGGGAATGGGGAAGAGTTAACCAAAATTACAGTTGTATAACAAGCCATAAACCTACTGCTTTGAAAGCTAATTAAAATATAATTTTCCAGACACAGTAGTGCACACCTTTAATTCCAGTGCTTGGGAGGCAGACATAGGAGAATTACTGTTTGAGGCCACCCTAAGACTATATAGTGAAATCCTGGTCAGCCTAGTCTATCTAGAGTGAGATCCTACCTTAAAAGTTCATTATATATAGTTTGAAGGGCTGGGGAGAGAGCTCAGGGTGAAAGAGTGCTTGCCATGTATGGCAGTTACCCTCTTGTTCATGGGGAAGTAGCTTATTGAAGGAAAGAGTTTATTTCAGTTTTACAGTTTCCAGGGGAAACTTCATCATGGTAGAGGAAGCCAGCTCATTTCATCACACATTAGAAGAGAGAGAAGAGCAAGCATGAACTAACTGAGCACACAATAGGGCTAGACTGCTCAACTCCATTATCTGCCTCCAGAAACATGACTCCTCTACCAAAGCTCCATCTTTCAAATGCTCCAGCAGCTGAGGACTAACTAGTATGCTTAATCACAAGCATTTGAAATTAGAGGAATATTTATGTTCAAACCACCACATCATGCAAACACAAGGGCTGGAGAATGAATGAGTTTAATCTCTAGAGCCCATGTAAAACCCCAGCATGTCCACACATGCCTGTAAATTCAATTCTTTTGGGGGAAGAGAACAGAGTATCACCAGCCCCACAGGTCTACTAGAACAAATAGGAAAAAGACAGTTTGAATGGAGGTACCCTGAAGGGGTGGATAAAGCTGACCCAGAAAGCAGAGTTTATTAAATGAAAGTTACAGTGCCAGAAATAGTTTATTTTTATTTATTTATTTACGAGAGAGAGAGAGAGAGAGAGAGAAAGGGCATGCTGGGGCCATCAACCACTGAAAATGAACTCCAGATATATGTACCACTTTGTGCATCTGGCTTACCTGGGTCCAGTGGAATCAAAACTGGGCACTTCGGCTTTGCAGGCAAGTACATTACTGCTAAGCCATGTCTCCAGCCCAGAAGTAGGATATTTCTAGATGAGGTGTTGGCCATTGGAGCACCAAAGCCCCTCCTCAATACAGACTATTGACATTTTTCTTGGTTTCCCACAAGAACTATATGGCATGTATCCCTATTGCTGAATACACACATACATTGGTTGTAGGACAGACAAATCAAGTTGGAAATGATATGGAAGCTTCTTTCCTGCTGGCTAGCTTTCACTTTGCTCAAAGGTAATATATAGGATGTTGGGGAGGGGGAAAGTAATCAATAGACTTACTCAGGACCCTGCATGCTATAAAATTTACTTAGCATGACTGTTATGGGGTAACCAACCCTCTTCCGATTGGACTTAAAGTCTCTCCACACTACCAGAAATCATGTTTGGCACTGTAAACCTGGTCAAAAAGCCAATGGCTGTGTTCTCCTGTTAGGAGAACCAATTGTTTTGCTAAGTGGGCATGTTTTGCATATCTAACTGCCTTCTAAATATCTATGTTTATAATAGGCTTGTATTGCTCACAGAGAAGCTTCTTTCCAGTGGTCAAAGTGTTGAGGGCAAGTGTCTGTTGAGTGCTCAGTCCTAAGTAGGACATCTCCATAACCCCTGCCAAGGTTCAGGAAAGAACACAGAAGAGGGGACAGAAGGAATGTAGGTGTCAGAGGATAAAGAGGAATGCAGTAAAGCACTCTCTTCTGGGCATGCATGACCACAGTGCTCATGAACTCATAGTAACTATAATTACTGATGTGTAAAAGACTGTATCCACAATATTTTATCATGGATGAGCCAGGGGCTCATAAGGCCTCACCCCTCTGAGGAGCCATTGTTAGTTAATGGTTGCTAGAGAGTGAAGTCATTTTCTTTAGTGATATAGCAACTAGTAAATTGTCTATCCTCCACTAAATAACATGCTCCAAACACCCGTGCTCATTCAAGAAACCCTAACTAACCCCACCATGGCATTAAGAAAAAAAAAAAAAAAAGACATGAGCCATGTGTGGTGGTGCAACCTTTTGATGGCAGTATTTAGGAGGCAGAGGTACAAGGATGCTGCTAGTATAAGGCCAGTCTGAGAGTGCATAGTGAATTGCATGTCAACCTTGGCTAGAATGAGACCCTACCTTGGAAAACCAATGAGAGAAGAGAGAGAGAGAATGAGAGAGACAAAGACATGAAAGTAGGAAGGAAACCATAGGGGTAAATAAGGGATTCAGCAGAAGTGTAAGACAAATAAGAAATGGTATGGGGGAGATGAATGTGTCAAAATACATTTTAAACATATATGAAATCATCAAACAATTGGGGAAAAAAGCAAAACTGGGATATAGTATGTCATAAGTGAAAAAGAAAGAAAAGTAAACACCTCTAAAATAAAATAACATCAAAAGAAAGTGCAAAATAAGGACTGGAGAGATAGCTTATCATTTGAAGCATTTGCTTTTGAAGGCTAAGGACACAGGTTCATTTGCTCAGTACTCTTGTAAGCCAGGTGCACAAGGTAGCACATGTTTCTGGAATTTGTTTCCAGCGGATGGAGGTTCTAATATTCCCATTCTCACTGTCTCTTTCTGTCTGCCACTTTGTCTCTTTCTTTGTCAAATAAGTAAAATGTTTTCAAGTATAAAATATTCTATAAAGAATGCTATTTTATGTAATAGAGTGTATGTATACATCATATACACATGTACAATGTACACACACACTTTTGTGTTACAATGACTATGCACATACTTTTCTTTCCTTTTTTAAAAGCAATAAAAAGATTAAACTAATTAAGATAGTTACCTAGAAATTCAGGAGCAAACTGGGTGGTGGGGCAAGTGGTGAAAGTGAGCCTATTTTAGAAACATACTATTTGTATGCAGTATTCAGGTGGAAAATAGCTGTGCACATGATCTTTTTTCTTTCTTTTTTTAAAGAAGAAACAATGAATCCAGGTGTGGTGTCACACACCTTTAATTCCAGCACTTGGGAGGCAAAGGTAGGAGGATCGCCATGATTTCCATGAATTTCAGGTCAGCCTGGGCTAGAGTGAGACCCTACCTCAATAAACTATAAGTAAATAAATAAATATAAAAAGAATATAAAAAGAAGAAACTATGAAAAGATTAATCAAAAACTAATTAAAATAGTTACCTATGAAAGTCAGGAGAAAACTGGGTAGTGGGGTTAGAATTGAGAGTGGGACCTTTCTTTTATAAAGCCTTCTATTTGTAATGCTACATAACAACATATTATAAATATAATGTTTTTTTAATAATACAGAAGGAGAGAGAGAATTAGCACACCATGGCCCCTAGCCACTACAATCAAACTCTGGTCACATGTGCCACTTTGTACGCATGTGCAACCTGGTATGCTGATGTCACTTGGTGTGTCTGGTTTATGTGAGACCGGGAGAGTTGAACATGAGTTCATAGTCTTTGCAGGCAAGCCCCTTGTGGTTGTTTGATTCAGGTGTCCCCCATAAACTTAGGTGTTCTGAATGCTACGTTCTCAACTGGTGGGGATTTGGAAAGTAATGCCTCTTGGAGGTCGTGTATTGTTAGGGGCAGGATTATGGGTATTATAGACAGTTTCCCCTTGCCAGTGTTTGGCACACTCTCCTGTTGCTATGGTCCACCTTATGTGGCCAGGGAGTGATGTATACCCTCTGATCGTGCCATCATTTTTCCCTGCCAGCATGGAGTTTCCACTCGAGTCAGAAAGCCAAAATAAGCCATATTTTCCCAAAAGCTTTTCTTGGTTGAGTGATTTCTCCCAGCATTGTGAACCTGACTACAATAGTAAAGTTGGTACTGAGGAGAGGTGTCATCTGCTGCTAGATACCTCACTGTGTGGTTATGGCATTTTGGAGCTGATTTTCAAGAGGAATGTGGAAGGATTTAAAATTTTGGCCTAAGAGATGTCTTGTAGTGCTGTAAGTACACCCTGATGGACTAGTCAGGTAAAACTCAGACCTGAATGCAGTAAGAACTATGGACTGTGAGGTTTGGTTTATGAGGGTGAGAAACAGCTTTGCTTGGACTGGGCTAGAACCACTTTGTGTGAGAGGCTTGCTGTTATGCCTCTGTCCTGAGAATTTCTGCAGGGTTGATTTGCATAGCAGTTAACTGGTGTGAGCAGAGGGATATGGCACAGAAATGAAATGTTTGGGCTGAAACTTCTGCCCGTTCACATGCAATTATATGAGAGATTTCAACCTTTGAGATTGGGCCAGCTGACCTGCATTGAGGCAACAGGAAGAATGTAGACTCTTTTAAAGGGGCCTGAATGCTAAAGGATTGTCCTGTTCTTCAAACTCCGCTTTATTCCCCCTGGGATTAACAAACTGACATGCTACCTGGTATTGTGAAGTATAAGAAATGCAGGAAAGAGAGGGTCATTGAGTTTGTGGTGCAGTCTTGTGTTTTGGAAATGGCCATGGGCAGTGTGAAGCAGGTTTGCTGCATGCCTGCATGGAGCCATGAGGATGGACCACGGGTTGCACTGCAGAATCAGTGGAGATGCTGGGACCATGAGATGGCTGATAAGGAAAGCTGCTGGCCCTGGATGAAGTTTTCCAAGACTGTGAGTAGCCTAGCTGCTGGGGCAGAATTGGAACTTTAGAGACTTGTTACTACTTAGAATTATTGGACTTGGAGATTTGTCACTGACTAGAGTGGTCGGATTTAGAGGTTGGATTTCCTGATTGACTGGCCCTGGCTACCAAAGCCCTATTCCTCTGAGCCAGAGGGTACACAAGCCATTGTAGAAACTGGCCTCTTGCCCCTGGCTCTAAACATTTCTGGCTCCTGGTTCCCAAAACCTGATTCCCATGTGCTGAGCACATGCAAGTGGAGTGAATAGGCCAGAGCTCCAAGTACCCCAGGTACCTTTGATGTACTTGCATTCTTTCTCCACAATCTGCACATTTGTGGTTATAACACCATCATACACCAATATGGTCCACATTTAAAATAGAATACCTACTGAAGATCTTACAAGGATAAGTACTTGCTTCCCTTTCAATAGAATAAAACATTTCCCCATGATGGGTAGACCACAAGAAAAGGAATAAAAGCAAGAAGCTGAAAAGTGAGACACTGCCACTAAAAATGCCTTATCCCATAATTGAAGCCTTCAATGAAATAGAGAAAATAACAAAAATTGAATACCAAAATGAAAACACAATGACGTATGTGACCATATCAAAAGAATTGCTGAGGGGGCTGGAGGGAAGGCTTAGCAGTTAAGGCATTTGCCTGCAAAGACAAAGGACCCAAGTTCAATTTCCCAGGACCCAAGTTAGCCAGATGCACAAGGGGGTGCATGCATCTGGAATTTGTTTGGAGTGGCTGGAGGCCCTGACATGCCCATTCTCTCTCTCTCTCACTGTTAAAAAATTTATATATATATAATGTTTAAAAAGTATTACTGAGGGATGGAGAGATGGCTTTAATGGTTAATTCACTTCCTGAGAAGACTAAGGATCCACGTTCGATTCCCTAGAACCCTACCTCAAAAAAAAAATTACTGAAATGGAAGAAAGCTCTCAAAAAACAACAATTACATAAATGAAATTGACTAGAATCATCACTTAGAGAACTCAGCATTTGACACAAGGCTTAACTTAATAGAAGAAATTCTAAGAAGCCTCAAATGAGATATAACTGAATTGAAGGTGAGTTAACAAACAGAAGATCTTAATAACCAGTTGATTCAGCTTAATGAAGACTTGATCAAATATAACAATGACTTCCAGGAAACATCAAGAAAATCAGACCTTGAACTGAAGTCATACCTCAATAAAGAGATAGACACAATGTAAAAAAACACAACAGAAAACAAAAATCTAACAGAGCTTTCAAAAACCTCTCTAGAACCCCTCACAAACACTTACACTTGGGGAAGACAAATCTTCTGACATGGAAGACAAGACAGAAGTTGATCAGGAGGCCAAAAACTTTGCTAAATTCAAAAAATCATATGAAGAGAATATGAAAGAACTGTGGGATTCCCTAAAATGACTAAACATCAGGAACATGGATATACCACAGGAGGAAATCCAGACCAGAGACATAGAGAACATATTCAACAAAACTACTGAAGAAAAATTTCCTAATCTCTGAAAAGAGAGGCCCATCCAATAACAAGAAACTCACAGAACACCAAACAGACAGAACTAAAGAAGAAACTCTCCAAAGCAAATAATAGTAAAAAATCTTAACAATGAAAGCAAACAGAGAGAGCTAAAAGCAGCAAGGGAGAAATAACTCACCACATACAAAGGCAATTCCATCAAAATTACCTCAGATATCTCAATGGAAACCCTGAAAGCAAAAAGGGACTAGAATGGAACACTTTAAAGTCTGAAAAACTATGGCTTCCAAAACATCTAATGTACTCAGTGAAAGTATTACTCATAATAGATGATGAAAAAAAAAAAACATTTCATGAAAAAGTCAACTCTATGATTATATGAACACAAAGCCAAACCTACAGAGACTACTTCAGAGAATACTCCACACAGAAGAGTCACACAACAAATCTTAGCCTACATGAAAAGGATCACAATAACTAAAACTATAGCAGGCTCAAAAAAGTACAAAACACAAGAATGCACCAAACCCCATGAAGTAAGCCATTATGGTAGGGATTAAGTAAAACACAACAGTTATAAACTTAAGTATTACTTGTCTTAACTCATCCATCAAAAGACACAAGTTATCAGGGTGGATCAAAAAAAATGGACCCTTCTATTTGCTGTCTTCAAGAAACTCACCTCATCACTAAAGACAGAAACCTCCTCAGGGTTAAAGGCTGGACAATTGTATCCAAAGCAAACTGAAATAAGAAACAAGCAGCTGTTGTGACATTAATATATGACAAAATAGACTTCAAACCAAAAGTAATTTAAAAGGACAAATAAGACCACTTCTTACTCATCAAGGAAATTATCCAAAATGAGGACATCACAACCATAAATCTATCTGTGCCAAACACAGATGTATCACAGTTTATAAATCAACACATACTTGACAACAAAACAGAAATAAACACCAACACCATCATAGTCGAATACTTCACTCTTATCAATAGACAGGTCATCCAAGCAGAAAATCAAAATGGAAATAATAGAGCTCAAAACCACCATAGATCAAATCTACCTAATCTACAGAACTTTCCACCCCCAATTCTACCAAATACATTCTTTTGATTAATTTATTTATTTATATAACAGAGAAAGAGAATGAGAATTGGCTCACCAGGGCCTACAGCCACTGCAAACAAACTTCAGACACATATGCTCGCTTGTGCATCTGGCTAACATGGGTCCTGGGGAATTGAACCTGGGTCTTTTGGCTTTGCAGGCAAATGCCTTAACCACTAAGCCATCATTCCAGCCCTTGAACACATATTCTTTTCAGCAGCCTATGGAACCTTATAACCTAATAATATAGCCTTCTGGGACTAAAACTTTTTAATTATCTACGAAAACTTTAATTTTTTATTTTTGGTTTTTTGAAGTAGGCTACCTCAGGCTGACCTGGAATTCACTATGTAGTCTCAGGGTGACCTTGAATTCATAGCAATCCTCCTACCTCTGTGTCCCTAGTGCTGTGATTAAAGGCATGTGCCACAATGCCCGGCTCACTACCAAAACTTTAACTTCATGGACTAATCAATAAAAATCACAATTAATAATTTTGGTTGAAGTGACTTTTGGATAACAAAAACTCCTCTGAATGAATTTAACAAATTTATTAATATGAAAAATTGACCCAATAAAATTGACCTACAAGCCAAGTAACCCTATGGATAACAGCACTAGCCCATTCTAGAGTCCAGAAATAGGGTTTATGGCCTCAATGTTGGATTAGAGCATCCTGAAGGACAGAAATTCTTAGGGCATATTTTTCAATGATTAAAGTCCTAGTTGATCTGAGTTCACACTGGAGTACTCCAGGTTGGTTTCTATCTACTAGCAATTCTTCCTGCCATGATGAAGCTTCCTAGCCCTTTCAAGACTCAGACTGTAAGCCAAACAAAACAATTTCCTCCCATCAGCTGCTTGTGGTCAGGTGTTGTGTCCCAGCAAGAAGAAAGTAACTACAAGAAACCTGTTCAAGAACATGACTTGTTAAGGTGGTAGAAGCAGTAATTGCATAATATTTAAAGCTTAATTTTCAGAAGTTCAATTTTTTCTCATTAACATAAATACATCTAATTAATACCATAGCATTATTTATCTCTATCTCAATCACCAACATAAACTACTGAAATATATACCACTACAAAAAAGGTCAAATATTGTCAATCCATAGGGGCTTCTCCAACCATATTCTGATGATATAAATTATTTATTAAAGAACTCCACCAAAACTCCCTATTTAGTCCCTTATTTATAGTAGCCACAACCCTAGCATTAATTAGACTTAATTTATGGATCCCACTACCCATGCCCCAGCCACTTTCAGACATAAGTCTAGGAATCATATCAATCTTGGCTACGTGAAGTCTATCACTATATTCCATTCTATCAGTATCAAACTCTAAATGTGCACTTATTGGAGCACTTCAGCTGTAGCCCTGTCAATCTCATGTGAAGTGTCACTAGCGATTACCATACTCTCAGTTCTCCTGTTTAATGGTCATTTACTCTGTCCTCACTAACTCACACACAAGATTATAAACATGACTGATTTTACCCACCAGACCCTTAGCTATGATGTCATTATCAGAAGCCAACCATGCCCTATCTGATCTCAGGGATGTCTGAAGTAGTGTCTGGTTTTGATGTAGAATGTATTTCAGGCCCATTAACAGTATTTTTATAGCTGAATATATAAACATTATTCTTATTAATGTCCTAACTACTACTAACTTCTTAGGTACTTTTATAACTCCCTTATTCAAAAATGATTAATCTTAGATTTCATAATTAAATATTAATCTTGTCATTTCTATTTTTATGAATTTGAGCATCATACCCATGATTGCAGAATGATAAATTAAGGAACTGATTATGAAAAATAATTTCTACCTCTAGCATTAACTCTTTGAATATGACATGTATTGTCACCTATTAAAACACTTTATAATACCCCTTATATACAGAAATATGTCTGAAAAAGAAGAGTCATTTTGAGTAGGCCGTGGTGGCACATGCCTTTAATTCCAGCACTACAGAGAGTGAGTTTGAGGCCAGCCTGAGCTACAGTGAGACTCTGCCTCAGTAAGAAAAACAAAGTTACTTTCATAGAGGAATTCACAGAAGATTAAGCCTTTTTTATTTCTAGAATGTTAAGATTTGAAATGATTCTTAAGTATATGTGTACTACAAAGTCTACTACATCATAAGTGATATCAGACATTAAGCTGGCAGGCCCATCCAATGAAAATGTTGGTTTATATCCTTCCTGTACAAACAAACAAACAAAAGTTTTGAGCAATGTCTATTATAGTAACAGTGATCTCAGTGTCCGTAATCACCATCTTTAGGCCTCATGCTTTAGTTATATGAGCAGGCCTTGAAATGCACAAGTTAGTAATTATCCCAATTCTAATTAAAACATCAGATTCCCACTCCAAATAAGTAGCAGCGAAATATTTTCTGACACAAGCAACTGCCTCAATCCTTCTCTTACCAGCAATTTCAATCAACTTTATATATTCAAGGCCAGGGACTTTTACATAAATCAGACAATGAAATTACACCCTTGCTCATAACATTATCACTAGTAATGAAACTAGGCCTGTCCCCATTCCACTTCTGAAAATAAGAAGTACACAACAGGTATCATTAACATCTGTAAAACTATTACCAGCACCACTGAAACTGATACACTCTAAGCCCTACAATTTATCTAAACTTTTTGGTGGCTGAGGAGGACCAAATCAAACACAGTCATGAAAAATCCTAGTTTATGCATCTAAAGATCACAGGCAATCAGTAATAGCCATCAATTTATAATCTATCAATTATACTTCTTGACTTACTCATATTAATGCCAGTAATATTTATACTTAACATTAATTTCACCTTTACTATTGTGTCTCCATCCCACATATGCAATAAATGAAGAATTATAGTAATCTCTTCATTAATTTTATCAGTGGGTAGATTTCAACCATTGACAGGATGACAGGAAAATCTCATAATAATATTATTATCTAATCTTATGTTATCAATTATCCTTGTATCTGCAGCATTCCGACTTCCTCAAGTCCCTGAGTGCCTATTCATCAGGAAGTCGCACAGCCCTAATTATTGCACAGTTCCATGTAGGGACCATCAAGCTCCTTGGGGCACAGCCCAAACACCAGCTCTAATGTCCCCATTGGATTGACATCCACCACTCTACCTGAGCTTCTGCTTCTAGAAGCCTCGGACTGGCCCTCACTTCCCAGGGCACCGACTGGACACAGAAGGACGCAGACCTGTGCTGGGCCCCCTCAGGGTCTGCAGAGAACCGGGGTCTTGGCCAGGAGCCTGCCTGGAGGTCTGGACGCCCGCGGACAGGACGCAGGGTCCGAGCTGTCCAGCCCTGGGAGCTGCGCCCACCTGTGAAGAGCCCACGGTCCGCCGGGTCCAGCCTGTGTCCACGTGTCCATCTGCTGCCTCCTGAGGGCTGAGGCCCCAGACACAGCGGGGTCCACAGCTCAGCCTCCTTCTGCTGCCAGCGGGCTCAGGTCGGGGTCCAGGCCACTGTCCTGCCCTGGGCGGAGCCTCCGTCTCCACAGCGACCACAGACCCGCAACCGCAGCCTGCCCCCAGCGCTGACCTCATAGTGCACGCAGTGTACTGTGCGCATGTGCGGTCGTGTATGCCCCGCCCCCCAGCCAACAGACCCACCCTGCTCCGAGCATGCGCAGGACACTTTTCTTCTTCAACATTTTTTTCTTTTAACTTGAGAATGTTGGGGCTGGATTTATTTTTTTTTTTCTTTATTAGGTAGTTTTGTATTCAGCAAATACAGTCAGTTTGGTACCATTATCAGGTTCATCCGTGACCTACCCCCTCCCCTTAGCCCCTCCTTGTTGAGGTATATGGGTCATGCATTGTGGAGTTAGCCCACAGTTATGGGTAAGCTAAATGTCTCTGCATATCATGACCCAACATGTGGCTCTGACATTCTTTCTGCCCCCTCTTCGGCAAAATTTCCCTGAGCCATGTTGGGTTCATTTTTGGTCTGCTTCAGTGATGAGGTGTTGGGGGCCTCTGAGGCTCTGGCTCTCTGATTTGGTAGGAGTTGATTTTTCTCTGTGCTGATCTCCTTCCCCCTTGTGCTGGTATCCGGTTCATCAGGAAAACAGCCCCCTTGCTTGTTTCTCCAATTTTTCTTAGTTTCAGTCGGGGCCCTTTTGAGGTATGATGGGGTGGCTCTCTCCTTAGGATCTACATCTATCTGAAAAAGAGAAACAGATTCTCCAATGGAGAGTAAGTTAGCACCAGGACAAATGAGATAACCCTTACTTTTTTTTATAGAGAATTTAATAGGTGTAGGCCCTCTTGTAGCCCACAATTGATGGTAGCTTGATATTGGAGAGTGGGCTT
>CM070791.1:4873357-5060635 GCA_036346955.1 Dipus sagitta | reverse complement strand
AAAATGGATGACAGGTAATATTGACAAATGGGTGGGCTATTAGCTATGCTCTGAGGTAAGACAGTCCACTCAAATCTCCTATCTTGGCCACAAAAATTAACAGCGGGTACAGAGAATGCAAATGTTTCCATGTCTCCTGGATGGAGAGGTGTTGGGAGCCGTGGCTGCTCTTTGACCATGAGAACTGCAGTTGTTTTGGGATCTCTGGGCACAGAGACCTTGTCGTATGGCCTTGGCAAACAGTCTTCAGACACAGAGGCATTTGTGGAGCAGACTTTAGGCACGTAGGCACTGTCTGAAAAGTTTTGTTTTCTGTATATAAGCTTGTGCTTGACTGAATAAACCTGAGCCTTGATCAAAACCTGTCTTGGCTCCATTCCTTGTGTTCTTGCCTCAGACCTCATCCCTTGTCTGGAGTCATCCCTTCCCTATTAACCTTTTGCTTCCACAGGTACTCAGGAGAACTACACCCACCACGTTGTGCGGCAACCTCAGGGACAGCTTCGACTGCTGGCCAGTTGGAGCTAGGAGCCCCTAACGGGGTTCCCCCTTTTTTGGGAGCCGCATCTGGCGCCCAACGTGGGGCACATTCGTGACTTTGTCACCCCTTAGTCGACCCCCGTCCCCTTCGGGACCCCTCCGGCTCTTTTCTGAGCCCCCGTTCGTCCCACTTGGGACCCCTTCGACTCCCTCGCGAGTCCCCTTCTTCTCGGCCTCTGGCCCCCGCCCTTCGCCATGGGCTCTTCCCTTAGTTCCGAGGCTCGTTTCCTCCAATCCCTGCAGGACGAGCTCGTTTCTCGCAAGGTCCATGTTTCCAAGGCTGATCTCTGTCAATTTCTTAATGTCGTTCACCGGGCCTCTCCCTGGTTTGTCTTCACTGCCCCTAACAACGCCAACAAAAAACTCAGGATCCGCGAAAGAAGTAAAGATTAAAAAGAAGACTGTAGTCGCCCACTCAGTCTTCTGGAATCAGGTAAGTTGGCGCAATTATGGGACAAGCAAAGAGAAAAAAGGAGCTAATTGCTGTAGTAAAAGATATTTTAAAGGCACAAGGAATTGGGATTGCATCAAGTTCTTTAAGCAAATTTTTTAATTTTGTTAATAAAAGAAGCTCTTGGTTTATAGAGCAGGGAAATGTTGATTCAGATGCTTGGGATAAGGTAGGGAAAGAATTAAATGTCTGAACTAACTTTTGTGTGTGTGTATGTCTTTATGTGTGCTCATTGTGCTTGCTAGTCGTGTCGTGTTTGTGACTGTTTGTGACTAAAGAGATGAGATGAACACAGGTGACACCCCTTTCTCTTCTAGAATCAATTTGCTGTAATTTTTTAATAGCCTTATAAGAAAGATGGTTAATAATGTGGTGAGATGAATTGATTAAAGGAACTGGAAAGGAATTTTTCAATGTTGGGACATAGAATGCTCATTAAAAAATGCTTTTGAGTGGTACTTAGATCAGAATGTTAAAGTATGTAAATAAAGGTGTGCAGATGTTAAAAAAAAAAAAAGAGAAAGAAAGGAAGAAAGAAAGAAAGGAAAAAAGAAAGAAATATTCAGGCTAAACCTAAACACCATGCCTAAAGTTAGAGGTTTTTAAACTAAATATGTTGGGATAACTTGCTTAAGCTTTATCAAATTTAATTCATGAGTAAAACATAAAATTGTTTTATGTTAATAAAAATTTCTGTGATACATGAAATCAATAGCTATCAAGTTTAAGCCAAAATCATTGGATGCAGATTTCACAGGAGAACTTAAAATTATGGTGTCTTCTCCAAAAACAATCTTTACAATATTGCCTGGTCAGAGAATAGCTCAATTGTTGCTCCTTCCTATGATAAGAACTGGAAGGGTTGCTAATGTTCAGGGTCGAGGGACTCAAGGATTTGGTTCATCAGATGCTTACTGGGTTCAACCTATCAGTAAGGAACGTCCAAAATTAACTTTAAAATTAAATGGGAAGCATTTTGAAGGGTTAATAGACACTGGAGCTGATGTTACTATTTTGTCTGGTAATCATTGGCCTGCTTCTTGGCCTAAGCATCCTACAGGGACTCAATTGAGAGGTATTGGACAATCCTCTTGTCCTGAGCAGAGTGCTGCAGAATTGCTTTGGGAAGATGAGGAAGGAAATACTGGGTATTGTAAACCTTACATTATAGACAGTTTGCCTTTAAACCTGTGGGGAAGAGATGTTTTAAGTCAGATAAAATTGTTAATGTGTAGTCCTAATGAAATTGTTACTGCTCAAATGCTTAAACAGGGTTACTTGCCTGGTAAAGGATTAGGAAAATGGGGACAAGGTGACTCATTACCTATTCAAGTAGCTTCTAATACAAATCATCAAGGGCTGGGGTATTTCCCCTAGTGGCCACTGGTCAGGCCGTGCCACCCCACGCAGAGCCTATTTGCTGGAAAACTGATGATCCTGTATGGGTGGATCAGTGGCCTTTGACACGGGAAAAACTGATAGCTGCTCAAACGTTAGTTCAAGATCAATTAGAGGCAGGACATATAGAGGAATCATCTTCACCCTGGAATACTCCAATTTTTGTCATTAAAAAGAAATCAGGAAAGTGGCGATTACTACAAGATATGAGAGCTATGAATGTTACTATGCATTTAATGGGAGCATTGCAACCTTGTCTGCCTAATCCTGTAGCTATTCCAGCTGACTTTTCTAAAATTTCTCGTTCTCTTACACCTGAAGCTTCTAAAGCATTAATTACAGTACAAAAGGCTATAGAAGAACAATTTATCACTTATATTGACTATAGTAAAGAGTTGTGGTTACTTGTATTTCCCACCCCATATACTCCAACAGGATTGTTGTGACAAGGAGCCCCTATACTATGGGTGCATCTTGCATCTTCCCCTCCAAAAACTGTCACTCCTTATTATGATGATGTTGCTAAAGTAGTGATGGAAGGAAGGGCTAATTCTATTAAATATTTTGGAATAGAACCACAGGTTATCTGTCAGCCTTATAATTCAAAACAGGTTTCTTGGCTTTTTGCTTTTTCAGATACTTGGGCATTATCCATGGCAGGTTTTGCAGGAAGCATTGATAATCATTACCCTAAACATAAATTGATTCAGTTCTTCATACAACATCAAGTCATTTTTCCTTGCAATACACAATTTTCTCCTATCAAGGAGGCTATGTTGGCTTTTACAGATGGATCTTCTTCTGGCCTAGCTGCTTATTCTTTAAATGGACAAACATATACTTTTAATACTCCTTATAAATCTGCACAGTTTGTAGAACTGGCAGCCTTTAAAGCTTTATTACAACATACTACTACTATATCTGTTAATATTTACACTGATAGCCAATATATTGTCCGCTCAGTTCCTTATTTAGAAACCTGTAGTAGAATAAGTCCTTCTCCTACTGTTTACAATTTGTTTGTACAGGTTCAACTTTTGATTCTCCAGCGCTCAGCCCCTTTCTATGTAGGACACCTTCGTGCTCATTCTGGCCTCCCCGGACCCTTAGCTCAGGGAAATGCTATTACAGATGAGGCTACTAGAATTTTTTCTGTGGAAGAAGCTATTAATGCTCATAAGCTTCATCATCTCAATGCTAATACTCTACGTCTTAAATATAAAATTACACGTGAACAAGCACGACAGATTGTTAAAAATTGTCAACAATGTCTCACATTTTTACCTGTGCCACACCATGGTGTCAATCCTCGAGGTTTGACTCCTGGCCACTTATGGCAAATGGATATAACTCATGTTCCTGAGTTTGGAAAAATAAAATTTGTACATGTTTCTATTGACACTTATTCTGGTTTCATTTGTGCTTCTGCTCAAACAGGAGAAGCTACTAAACATGTTATTGCTCATTGTCTTCATTCTTTTAATATTCTAGGAGTACCTAAACAACTGAAAACAGATAATGGTCCAGGATATACAAGTGCAGGATTTAAGCACTTTTGTTCTTCTTTTAATATTGAACATGTTACTGGAATTCCTTATAACCCCCAAGGACAAGATATCATTGAACGAGCAAATGAAATATTAAAAATCTGGTTACAAAAAAACAAAAAAGGGGGAAATGACACAGGGATCAGTAACAAAATGGCTAAATCATACTTTATTTATTTTAAATTTCTTACTTTTGGATACAAAAGGGTTTTCTGCTGCTGACCATTTTTGGCATGCACAAACCAAGACTAATTATGCTAAAGTAATGTGGAAAGATCCATTGACTAACAAATGGAGTGGACCCGACCCTGTATGGGGACGAGGATCTGTTTGTATTTTTTCACAGAAAAAAAATGGAGCCAGATGGTTGCCAGAACGCTTGGTCCGGTATACAGACCATGAGATTGAACAAGAGGACACTGTTGATCCTGATAATATGGTGTCATCTACATCTTGCTTACAGTAAAGTCTAATGGACTGTCCTCAGGACTTTGGTGGTCAGACAATAGACATCAACAAACTTACGTGTGGAAAATTGCTGCTGCTATGGGAGGTATCAAGATTACATCTGACAGCAATAATCCAAATAGTCTTCCAGAGGGAACTGTTATGGCCTGTGTTACACCACCTTATGCCCTGATGATAGAAAATATAAATATTACTTGACATCATGGGTCTGAAGGAATGTTTTATGTTACCTGTGATAATTGTAGTCTGTCCAATTGTATTTCTCATGATTCTAAAACTGTAATGATTGTTAAACAACCTACATTTGTTATGATTCCTGTAAATCTTTCTAAGCCTTGGTATGCTGACAAGGGTATTCAAATACTAGAGGAGGTTAAAAATAGTTTAAGTAGACAAAAGAGAGTTATAGGTTTAATTATTGCTGGGATTGCTGCATTTATTACATTGTTAGCTTCTATTACTACTACTTCTGTTGCTCTTGCACAAGAAGTTCATACTACACACTTTGTTAATAATCTAGCTAAAAATGTTTCTGTTGCTCTAGGAACTCAAGTAACCATAGATAAAAAGTTAAAAGAAAAAATAAATGCTTTGTTTGATGTAGTGATATATTTAGGAGAACAAATTCAAGGATTAAAGATTAGAGCTCGATTGGAATGCCATGCAAATTACCAATAGATCTGCATCACTTCTAAAACTTACAATGCTAGTTATGAAAATTGGGTAAAGGTCAAAATACATTTAGAAGGAATTTGGCACCATGATAACATTTCGTTAGATTTGGTTAGTTTACATTCAAAAATTCTAGCTATACAAAAGAGTCATCTTGATTTTGATGTCACTAAGGCCGCTAATGATTTAATTGCTACAATCAAGTCTGTGTTGCCTGGCTGAGACTCTCTGAGTTCCTGGATAGGCAGCTTTGCAGCTGTGGGAGTTTGCCTTCTGCTTCTCTTATGCCTGTTGCCTATTTTCTTCAAGTGTCTAATGAAGTCTATTGTGACTGTTCGTGCAGAGGTCCAAGCTATACACTATAGAATACGTCCTTGACTCCCCTCCTTTTGGAGCTGCATAGGATTCAGACCTATGCATATCAGCTCACAATAAAGTGAGTGTGATATGGGCACCAACATGGGTGCGAGGCAAAGCACCGCAAGGGAAGGTCCCTTTCTGACCGTTTCTGAGTTCCCTGAGAGAAAAACCTGACTTGCATGGAGGTTGGTACCATACTTATTATGATCATATAGGCCCTGCCTCCCCTCCCCAAAAGGTACCAAGGGCCAAAATTGTGGGACGAAAAATGACAGCCCACGGGAGGAGTCAGGTCAATACTCCCCCAGTTGGTTAAAGCCCACCGCTGAACAGCGGGTCTCCCCCTCTTTCGTATAAAAGAAGGGAGGAGATGTTGGGAGCCGTGGCTGCTCTTTGACCATGAGAACTGCAGTTGTTTTGGGATCTCTGGGCACAGAGACCTTGTCGTATGGCCTTGGCAAACAGTCTTCAGACACAGAGGCATTTGTGGAGCAGACTTTAGGCTCGTAGGCACTGTCTGAAAAGTTTTGTTTTCTGTATATAAGCTTGTGCTTGACTGAATAAACCTGAGCCTTGATCAAAACCTGTCTTGGCTCCATTCCTTGTGTTCTTGCCTCAGACCTCATCCCTTGTCTGGAGTCATCCCTTCCCTATTAACCTTTTGCTTCCACAGGTACTCAGGAGAACTACACCCACCACGTTGTGCGGCAACCTCAGGGACAGCTTCGACTGCTGGCCAGTTGGAGCTAGGAGCCCCTAACGGGGTTCCCCCTTTTTTGGGAGCCGCAGAGAGGGACAGAGAAGAAGCAATCTTTAATGTCATTGATAGTAATATGGTATATATTGGGAATATCTGGGATCCATGGGAGTCCCCTCTGGGGGGTTCCAAAGGGGATCATGCATTCATTGGTCTTCCTTAAATCATGTAAAAATCTCCAGGACCCATTAGGCTATTTCATGACAAAGACAGGAGAGTTCCAGGGACTAGTGAAGGGACGAATATGTCCGACCTCCAACTGTTGATCAATCAGTATGTGAATTTGATGTAACTTAGAAGAAGGGAGAGGCCAGTGCTCAACCCATATAGGATCCCCTAGTCTCCACTGGATTTTAAATAAGGGGGGCTGGGCAGTGGCCCTTAGAATTGGGGGTGTTTATTGGAGTATTTTTGTCTGAGTTGCTCAAAGTAAGGGTCATCTCTATAATTGGGATGACGTTCCCTCCCTTCCTCAAACTATTGTTGATATTTATTTTTTATTTAACAAATCATTATAAAAGGCCTTATGGTCAGTAGTGATGAAAGCCTCGGCATCTCCAAGGATGTCTTGCCCCAGTAAGTTAGCAGTGAGCCCAGTCACCACGAGAGGGCGGAATTCTCCCCTGTCGCCACCTGGGTCAGTCCAAGGGAGCCGCGTGGCACTCTCCCAGGAGGGGGATTGCCCACCAACTCCCAATAGGGCAGGGCCGGGCACAAGCTGCCAGGAGGGGGGGGGCACTTCCTCCTTTCTCAGGACCATTCAGTCCGCTCCAGTGTCGATGAGAAGTTTGAATCTTTTATTGCCAATATTTAAAACAATTTTGGGTCTATGGCCGGGGACCAGAGGGACAGTCCAGTGGGCTTTGATGGTCTCTTTCCCCTTATTTAACGGGGCTGGGGGAGCCCCGGGAGGAGTTTAAAGGCTTTCTCTGTATGTCAAACTTCGAATGACATTCCCTATCCCAATGAAACCCCTTTTTGTATTTAGGGTAGCGGGTGCGAGGGGCGTTGGTCATCCCCCCAGAGGGCGGGGGAGGCTTTGTCTTGTTGGGGCACTCCTTTTTAAAGTGGCCCTCATCCCTTCACCCAAAACATGTTGATTTCTTTAGGATTTAACTGTAATGTGCAGATCATAGTGGCCAAATCTCTCTGTTTATTTTCCTGAAGGGCAGCAGTCATGGCCCTAGCCTGATGGGAGATAGTGCCAACGTCCTCGATGGCTACAATCCATCTACTCATGGAGTTGTCCTTGAGACCCACACAGGAGAGGTGGTGATCGGCCATCATCCCTTCCCAGACCAACATTTTCTTTTGTTTTGTTTGGTTGGCCTTGGGAGGAAGCAGCCCTTGAGGGCCGAGATCATAGGGAGGACCCCTAAGGGGGATATTTGACCCTTCTCCACATGTGCCTGACAAACAAGGGCCTCTACCCTATCCCAAGTGTCCCAATCAAAGAGATTTTCTTCTGACAGCCATGGCGCCAGCTTAAGAAGGCAATCCCAGGTCTGTTGAGCCTGATTATCAGTCAAATTAAGCCCTCTACTCTTCAGGAGTGCCCTGAGAGATTCTAAGGCAGGACTGGATTTAGAGGTAGATTGTCCTATATTATAAAGTCGAGAGAGAAATGTCCATAAAATTAGGGCAATAGCAACCCACAGACACACTAGTACAACACAAACACAAGGATCCAAAAGATAGGTAAACATGCTGTACAAAAGCCACAGATGTAGGTTGCCAGTGAACTGAAAGTGAAAGGAAAGAGAAAGAGAACAAAGAGATGTTGACAAGCAAGTACAGGTTATAGAAGCAAAGTTTATCACATTAAATATGAAGACTGCCTCATAACTTATGAGGGTACATTCACCCGCACAGGCACACCAATTGACCTCCTCAATGAGAATGCCTCACACAGGGCACCAGTCTGCCAGGTTCCTGTAGCCCCATGTTGGGCACCAGACTGCCGGGCTCCCCCAGCAGGTAGTGCTGAGGAAGGACCAGGCCCGCTGGTTCCTCCCAAGGGGTTGAGGAGGAGGGTGAGTTTTGATGGCCAGGAACAAACCACCGAGCCGGTAGTCTTGTAGAAGCAGGAACTCACTTTTTTTGTTACAGGCGGGAGTTTATATAATGTTGAGAATGAAGGCAGGGATTTGAAGATGGGGTGAGATGTACAGGCCAATAGCATACTGCGACCTCTGAGATGATTGGTTCTAACCGCACATGGGCGGGAATTCTAACTTCCTGTGTGGAAGTAGCAGGCCAGAGGCCATTTGGCCCCCTGCTGTGTTCTAAGCTGGGTGGAAGCAGTTCCCCAAACTTTAGCTAGGCTCAGGAAGTTCCACTAGGCCTCATGTCCAGGCCTCTCAAGGCCCAACAACACTTTAAAAAATGTTCAAAATCCCTAAACGTTAAGGAAATGCAAATTAAAACAGCTATGAGATTCCACCTTACCCCAGTAAGGATATCAAAAATTTAAAAAATCAAATGAAAACAAATGTTGGCAAGGCTGTGGACAAATGGGCACTCTCATTCACTGTTGGAGGTGAATGTAAGCTGGTACAACCTCTGTGGAAATAAATTTGGGGACTCCAGAAAAGGATAAACATAGAGTTACCAGCAGACTCATTTATTCCCTTACTGGTTATTTGCCCTAAAGCTCCACATCTCAGTTCAGAAATATTTGCTCAACCATGTTTATAGCTGCTCAATTCATAATATCTAAAAACTGGAATCAACCCAGGTGCCCATCATTGGATCAATTACTAACCAAGATGTGGTATATCTACATGATGGAATTCTACTCAGCAGTAAGAAAAAAATGACACAGTGAAATTTGTAGAAAAAATTGTTGAACTTGGAACAGATCATTTTAAGTGAACTCATGCAATCACAGAAAGACAACCATCACATGATCTCACTCATCTGCACTTCCTAACCTGGATCAGCCCAAGTTGCTGACATAACTGAGTAGCATCTTGAGGCTTTGGAAATAGTGAGGGTAGGGCTTTGTGGAAGGGAAAGGGTAGGGGGAGGACATAAAATCTAAACCCAAATTGAAATGGTACCATAAAGTCCTATATCCTGGAAATCAGACTAAAAGCAAACTTTACAGGGAGCACCTGAATTGAAGGGACCTACATACAATGAGAAAAAACTAATGTGAAATTTCCCCTGTTTCTCTCTTCTCTGGCTTTCTCTTTCTTTCTTTTCCCTTGGTACTGGCCTGTAATTCCCTATACCAGGATGTGATCTACATCAACAATGAAGTGTTGATCAGAGAATCCTACTAGAGCTCCCAAAACAAACAAGAAAAACTTCTGTCAGAACACTTGATTACTCACCACAAAATAATGGTAACACACTACTGCTGAAGACACCAATTGCTGTTGGCAAGGACCATGGAGAGACCTAGTTGGAATACATAGGAGAGCCAGTCCTCGGATAATTAGCACATCTAGTGCTTGAAGGTGCTACATGAGATACCAGGGGAAAGTGGCCAACATCTGTCCAAGCAACTCAAAATCTAAGTGACTCACCTACAAAACCAGACATCTTGATGCTCTTAAGTGTCCATCACTGAAGTAGACTTAAAATGCTCCCATCATGGCTCAGAGAATTTTGCACAAGAGGGGATGGAAAGATTGTTAGAGCCACAAGTTGGGACATTTTGCACAGAGAAATTGCCTGTTTCCCATAACTGACTGCTGTCCCCATAATGCATGACCCACAATCCCCATGGGGTTGACCTGCATCCCCCAATGAGGAAGGCCTCTTCAGAAAAGAGGCAGGAGGAGTGAAAAGATGGTACCAACATGTGATGATTGCATACAAAATATGTCCGTATTTAATATAAAATAAATAAATTAATTAAAAATATTAACTATTCCAAAGGAATTGATTAAAATTTGGGTTTATTTTAGAAGTCTTGTAACTGTACTGCTAAAGTATAATGTGAAATTTAAACAAAATTCATTATGATTTGAATTATACTCCTTCCTGGAGCTCGTAATTTATGAACCATTTGAAACAAGAGAAAGAACTATTAATTAAAACATATATTACTCAGAAAATTTTACTTGCTCATAGAATTAAGTGGCATAGAAGTCATTAATTCATATTATGCACTACCAATACTTAGCAAAGAATATCTTCTAACAAACAGATTTCAGTACAAATTAAGAGTTATGTGTAAGACTACTTACTAAATTTGTAAGCACAGTGTAACTCACACCAAACAAATCAACCATTATTACAGTCCTTCTAAGTTTGAGAAATATGTATAAATCAGAGACATGAAGAAGACCTCTCTAAGCTTAAAATTCAATCTTTCAACTATTTTCTGGTGATTTATTTACATATGGAAATCTGTCAATGCAATACACCATATAAACAAGGTTAAACATAAAAACCACATGATCATTTTGATATATGCAGAAAAGGCCTTGGACAAGATACAACATCACTTATTGATCAAATCATTGGAGAGAATTGGTATGGTTGGTTCATACCTTAACATAATAAAGGCAATATACAAAGCTCCTAAGGCCCAAATAATACTTAATGGAGAGAGACTGGAGGAATTCCCATGAAGACCAGGAACAAGACAGGGTTGTCCACTCTCACCTCTGCTCTTCAATATAGGACTGGAAGTCCTAGCTCAAGTAATAAGAGAGGAGAAGGAAATAAAATGGATACAATTTAGAAAGGAAGAAGTTAAGTTATCTCTATTCACTGATGACATGATTGTATATGTAAGAGACCTGAGAGACTCCATCCCAAAACTCCTGAAGGTAATTAACTCCTATAGCAAAGTAGCAGGATACAAAATCAATGCACAGAAATCAGTAGCCTTTCTATATGCAAATGACAAAGATACAGAGGAAGAAATAAGGGACAAGGTCCCATTTTCAATAGCAACAAAAAAAATAATAAAATACCTTGGAATAGCGTTAACCAAGGAAGTGAAAGATCTGTACAATGGAAACATAAAAACACTCAAAAAAGAAACTGAGGAGGACTTGAGAAAATGGAAAGACCCCCCCCCATGCTCCTGGATAGGCAGAATTAACATTGTGAAGATGGCAATCCTACCAAAGGCAATATACAGATTTAATGCCATTCCAATTAAAATCCCAAGGTTGTTCTTCACAGAGATAGAAAAAAATGATCTCAAAATTCATATGGAAAGGCAGAAGGCCTCACATATCCAAACATATCCTCAGCAAAAGAAATACCTCTGGAAGCATCACCATACCTGATCTAAAGCTATATTACAAAGCCATAGTAATAAAAACACCATGATACTGGCATAAAAAACAGGAGTATAGACCAGTTATAGTAGCAATTATAACTACTTGATATTTGACAAAGGCCGTAACAATATAGGCTGGAAAAAAGACAGCATCTTCAACAAACAGTGCAGGACAAACTGGATAACCATATGCAGGAAACTGAAACTTGATCCACACATTTCACCATGCAGTACACTCAAGTCCAAATGGATCCAAGTTCTCAATATAAGACCAGGAACTCTACTACTACTGGAAGAAAATATAGGAAGTACTTTCCATGGTGTAGGAATGGAAAAAGACTTCCTGAACAAAAGCCCAGTAGCTCATGATCTTAAACAGTCACTCAAACAATGGGATCACATGAAGCTGAAGAGTTTCTTTACAGACAAGCATACAATAAGCAAAGCCAATAGATTACCCACAGAATGGGAGAAAATATTTGCTGGTTATCCAACTGACAGAGGCCTAATCTCTAGAATCTACAAAGAACTCCAAAATCTAAACAGTACAAAGTCAAACCCTCCACTCACAAAATGGGGCAAAGGGCTGAACAGGCAGTTCAGAGAGGAAGAAATGCAAATGGCAAACAGACACTTAAGAAAATGTTCATCATTCCTAATCATGAGGGAAATGCAAATTAAAATAACTATGAGATTCCACCTTACCCCAGTAAGGATAGCAAACATCAAAAAATCAAATGAAAATAAATGCTGGCAAGGATGTGGAGAAGTGGGACACTCATCCACTGTTGGTGGGAATGTAAGATGTTACAACCACTTTGGAAAGCAATATGGAGACTCCTGAAAAAGCTGACTATAGAGATACCAACAGACCCAGTAATTCCCTTACTGGGCGTCTACCCTAAAACCTTCAAACCACAGGCCAGAGTTTTGCTGTACTATGTTTGTAGTGGCTCAATTCATAACAGCTAAGAGCTGGAATCAACCCAGATGTCCATCAGTAGAAGAATGGAAAACTAAGATGTGGTATATCTACACAAATGAATTCTATACAGCAGTAAGAAAAAAATGACAGACTGAAATTTGAGGAAAAATGGTTGAACCTGGATCAGATCATTCTCAGTGAACTTACCCAATCACAGAAAAAAAAAAAAATCGCTGCATAGTCTCACTCATCTACAGCACCTAACCTGAATCTTCCAAGATTCCTTACATACCCAGCAAGCATCTCATGGCCTAGACAATAGGATGGCTCGGGAGGGAGGGGACGGCAATGGAGGGGTTGGGAAACACAAATCTAGACCCAAAATACAATGGTACCATAAAATAGTACATCCTAAAAGGCAGACCAAATGGAAGAACCTTCAGCCGGCCGTTAGAGGGAACACCTGAGCCACAAGACACTGGAGAGTGTATGATGAAGACTGACCTTAATCTTCTACAGCTTCTCTCTTCTCTCTCTCTCTCTCTCTCTGTCTCTCTCTCTCTCTCTCTTCTCTCTAACTCTTTTATATTAATTAACTTTTTCTTCCTTTTCTTAGTGGGCAATGACCTGTAACTCCTAGTACAAGCATGTGGCTCTCATTGATAATGTGCTTTTGATCAGAGAGTCCTACAAGGTTTCCTAAAAGAAACACAGATTTCTGTCAGAGTACTTGGTGACCTACCAAAGGTTAGTGGTAAGACCCTACTGCTGAAGACACCTTATGTGGTTGACACATAAAATGGAATGGCATGGCTGGAACCAGGAAGAGAGTCAGTCCCCAGACAGTCAGTGTGTCTAGAGCCAGAAGGTGCTACATGGGCGACTGGGGGAAAATGACCAATATCAGTCCAATATCTGTCATGGTCTAACCTACTTAGCAGCAAATAACCTGTCGTGATGCTCAAACAAATGCAATAGTGGTGCACAGCCTTGGTGGGAAACCAACTGCTCTTGATTCAGCTGACTGATCCCCTCAGTGGTACGGTACCCATAGCCAGATCTGGGCAACATGTCAGAAACATATCCAAACATAAGCCTGCTCTCCGTTAACAAGCTACCACCAATCGTGGGCTACAAGAGCGCCTACGCCTATTAAATCCTCTATTAAAAAGTAAGGGTTATCTCATTTGTCTGGTGCTAACTTACTCTCCATTGGAGAATCTGCTTCTCTTTTTCAGATAGATGTGGACCCTAAGGAGAGAGCCACTCCATCATACCTCAAAAGGGCCCTGGCTGAAGCTAAGAACAATTGGTGAAACAAGCAAGGGTGCTGTTTTCTTGGTGAACTGGGTACCAGCACAAGGGTGAAGGAGATCAACACAGAGAAAAATCAACTCCTACCAAATCAGAGATCTAGAGACCAAGAGGCCCCCAACACCTCATTACTGAGGCAGACCAAAAATGAACCCAACATGGCTCAGGGAAATTTTGTGGAAGAGGGAGTGGAAAGAATGTCAGAGCCACATGTTGGGTTATGACGTGCAGAGACATTTATCCCACCCATAAATGTGGGATAACTCCAGAATGCATGACCCATATACCTCAACAAGGAGGGACCAGGGCGAGGGGGTAGGACATGGATGAGCCTTACAATGGTACCAAATTGACTGTATTTGCTGAGTACAAAACTAATTATACTACATATATATATATATATATATATATATATATATATATATATATGTATATATATATGTATAAAGATATTGGGCTGACGAGATGGCTTAATGCTTGCCTGCAAAGCCTACCAACCCATGTTCAACTCTCTAGATCCTACATAAGCCAGGTGCACAAAAGTGAGGCAAGTGCAAGGTTGCACATGCCCACTGGATGGCAGAATCATCTGGAGTTTGATGCAGTGGTGGAGGCCCTGGTCGCTCTCTCTCTCTGTCTCTCCTCTCTCTGTCTAAAATAATAAAAAATAAAAAATAAATATTAAAAAATGTGGTGGAAATTTAGAGGAGCCAGCCTGGGCTAGAGTGAGACCCTCTCTTGAAAAATGACAACAAATTTAAATAATTTTTAATCCCTACTTCCATGAAAATTTTAGTTTAGCTCCTCAAACCTATCCCCAACTATATGTAGTATTTAAAATCTGGACTACTTGCTATTGTTTTTGTGTTAATATTCAACTATAGTAGTGTTTAAAAGTTAAACGAAGAATAAACAAATATAAAAGCTGACTTTGCCCTGTATGTATGATGACTTTGGTGTGCAAGATAAAGTTTAATATCTGTAAAAACTTCTTTTAAAACTTCCCCTAGTATCAGTTCATACATTCTAATTGATTTAGCAGAGTACATGACATAGCCTGAAATGTTAAGTATATTTGTTAACTTCATTGTATGACCCTTTGTTGTTAAGCTATGGAATTAAAATTGTATTTAACTGGTAATCGGAAAAAGAAAAAAAAAATCTGGACACCAACATCTATCCTTCCATTAAGCAGAGAATCTCAAAATTGTCATTGATTCTTTACCCTTTACGTTGTTGGACATCATGTCTGGTCAATTATCCCTGTCTTCCCTTTAGTCATATTGCCATAGTCCAGTTCTGTCTATGTGCTAATACTATGCAACATTAACAGGACCTCCAAACAAAAGAAATGCCCCTCTCACCATCACAATTCACACTGCTAGCAAGTCACAGGGCCCACTACTGTCAACACCCTAGTAGAGAAATAGAATGTCTCATTCATTAGTGTGTGAATCAAAGCTCACAATCTAATTGCCTCTCTACACCTGACCTCACTCATTTCAGCCTCACTACCAGGTACCAAAACTCCCACTATATTTGACTATTCAGTAGTCTGGAATATGTCCTACAGTTTCAACTCTTGATCATAGAGTTCAATTTTGTGTAGATTTCATTTTATTATACTTCATCCTCCATCAAAGTTGAAATAAACACTTCAATTTCATCAGCTTTACCTAATATCTCACATCATAAACATTTGTGTCTGCTTTTGAATATCCATAACCTGTTGCTTATGCCTTTTTATTGTGACTTTTATAATATAAACTATATTTTTCCATTAATAACAAGATAATATTTGCAAAGTAGCTTCCAAAATGTCTAATACAGCTATGGAGTGAGTGTAGAAGACCTAGTGAAGGAACATATTTAGAGAGCTTAAGCACCACCTCTATCACCTGTCAATGCTCCTTCAAGACAGAACTTCTGTCACCAATCATTAGCTCTCCCACAATTCTGATTTCTTTATTCAATTCTGGGTTCCTCAAAGGTGAGGATGCAAACCTTGTGAACACCATGGAACACAGTATATCTCAGTGTACTTACTGAACTCACAAAGGCCCTCTGTGACTCTATCTATACCTATTTCTCTCATTTGCAGGGTCACTTCATCTCTTTAAATGAATTTAAGGGACAGAGGTTAATAACCAGCACTGAGCCAAACATGGATCTCAAAGTATGTCCCAACTGAGGGAACACTGTGCTTTTCCTGCTCCTGAGACAAAGTCCCAAATTTGAACAACAAATCTTCACTTTAATTCCCTTATGCATCACGGAAACTAAAAAAAAAAAAAAAAGTCCAGTTTGAACAACAAATCTTCACTTTCTATCTTATGTGTCAATTAAAAATAAAATATTGCATGGATAAGGGCTATAGAAATTGTGTGATTCAAATGCAGGAGAGTTTTAATAGTCTGAGGACACTGGGTAGGAAGTAAAGGAACTTGGAAGAAGAAGCACAATGCTTCTTTAATGATATGATAATGGCATGGGGTAAATTTGCAATTAACAATTCATTTGCACCATCACATGACTTCCACTGGATAGTCATTTTGAATCAAAATTCAGTAAGTATAACTTTCTTATATAGCAGAATTCTGTAAGCGATTACTTTAAGAAATTTGTGGCAGCCCAAGTCACTCATTTGAATAGCTGTCTACTGGTCAACAGAGTTGGCCTGATAAAGTTTGTGTTTAATTTCATATTAACATTACACATTGTAATTTGTAGAGAATATGTAGAAGTAAGATACACATAGCTAGTCCCTAACTCATTGTGCTATACTGTAGACTACATAGTTATTAATAAATGTGGCGTTTAATTGGACTTTAAGTTTCATACTAGGCAAAATTTAGTGTTATTAATGATTAAATAAAATTGAGCATTTGCTTTCTATCCACAGGGATAACCACCATTTGGATGTAATGAATCTGGCTCGTGCATGTGAGCCAGATAATTTTCATTTGCCATTTCAAAGGCAGCATTGCGAGCCTCTTTCAGCATGCTAAACCACATAGCAAAAGAAAAGAAAAGATCACCTGTAAATAAGTCATTTCTCATAGCTTTCATAGCAAATAGGGGTAAATTTTCTGACTGGTTCTTACTCTTAGATTTGTGTTTTCATCTATGAAACTGATATTCTACAACTAGATAAGAGAATGGAGGCAAAGTCTATTGTTTTGAAACATTTACTTTTGTTTCCCATCACCTACTCTTTGTCTTTCCTAGTTTTATATTTTAGCAGGAATGTGTCAGGAGCAATATGATTAAATGACTCAATAAGTGCCTACAGGATCATGTGAACATGAGGTTACTGGCAGAGCAGCAGTGTTCCCTCTATAATTTCTTTCACTAGCTCTTCTTTTTTTTTTCTAGTAATAGGAACATTTACTTAGCTTATTATTTTGGGGGCTTGGAAAATTTGCATAGTTCAGTGAAAATCATGTGTCTAAGCTAAGTATTTTCATGGTGCTTCAAGGCATTATTGAATATATTTTTCAGACAATGAGGCCTTTCTGCCTCAGAATACAGATGGTGCTTTCCCTGAACTCCAGGTAGTCATCACACAGCAGCCAGCCTCCCCACCCTTCAGCATTTCACATAGACCTACACCAAGGCAATGCACTCATGTTTGCCTTTTATGCCAGGCTCAGAGTTGGTACAGCATTGCTTCTGGCAAGGTCTAGAGATCAATGCAAGTTACACACCATCCGATACACCAGGAATGGGGAAATAGACTCGAGCTAAGTGGACAAAGATGCACATTCTCTTGAAGTGAATGGAGACTAAGAAATGTGGATTATAACCAATTTGTCACATTTATAAATTAATATTGTTTTACAGATACAGATGCATTTGCTGAAATATCTTCTGCCAAAATCTATTTGCGTTTTCAAATATATATATATATATAGACAACTTCTATACTTATAGACAACAAACCATGGTATTTCCCTCACCTTCCTCACTTTTCCCTTCATAACTCTGCTCTCCATCTTATTCCCTCCCTCTCTCCATTAGTCTCTCTTTTAATTTGATATCATCATCTTTTTGTCCTATTATGAGGGTCTTGTGTGGGTATTGCTAGGCACTGCGAGGTCTTGGATATTGAAGCAAAATTCTGTCCCAACAGTTGAATGTAAGGAGTGGTACACTTCCTTTGGCTCTTACATTCTTTCTGCCACCTCTTGCACAATGGACCCTGAGCCTTGGAGTTTGTGGGATGTTTCATTGCTGGACACTCCTCCATCCCTTCTTCTCAGAACTATGTTGCATTTTGGGTCATCCCAGTGGTCATTGCCATCTGAAAAGAGAAGCTTCTCTAACCAGAAGTGAGAGTAATATTAATATATGAGTATGAACATTAATTGTAGTGCTTTCAGGACAATTTGGTGAGAGTAATATATGCATTTATCCAGACAAGAGCAGGCTTTATACTACTAGGGCTCATGACACCCCCTGCCATAGGCTTTTTATTAGGTTTCCGGTGCCAGGCATGTATTCCCTCCCATAGAGTGGGGCTTCAGTCCAATTAGAGAGCAGTTGGTGTACCCCAGAGCAGACATGCTACTATTGTGCTTAGTCAGTCATTAGTCCTGTCTGGCCAAACTTGAAGCTTCCAGTGTCCACTGTTTTTTACCACTGATGACTTCTGTCTCCCATAAGGCTATATGTAGTGCAGCTTTTTCCAGCTTTCAGTTGGCTGGGCTACAGGGAGAAGGTTTTCTGCTCAGGACTGGCTTGATTTCTCAGTGACTTTGCCACTCAGACATGTGAAGTATTCAGCAATAGGGTCTTACCATGTCTTTCTCACAGTGAAACAAGAGCCTTGGCAAAAGCTTATCATGTTTTGGAGCCAATAGGGACCTCCCTAGCCAACAACTCACTGGAAGGTATACCATCCCAGGCACTGAATATTTTCTAGTAACAATGTATGGCTTCTGGATATGCCATTATTTAAGAAAGGAGATTGTCATATGTCTTATTCAGAATACATTGAATTTTGATAGACCCTCCCCCACCACCTTTCTTTTATACAATCTTTCCCCCGGACCTGGGTTAGGCCTTTCCCCTCCCTGAAATCTGTTCTTCTATTTACATATTTGCAATACCATCCTCTTACTGCCTTCCCTTTCATCTCTCCCTTATAGCCTTTTTCTAGCTTATGGGCCTCTGCTACTGATTTTTGATTCCAGATCACACACAGGTCTATACATTTGTAGCTAGGATCCACATATAAGAGAGAACATGTGATGTATGGCTTTCTGGGCCTGTGTTACCTCACTTAGTATAATCCTTTCCTGATCCATCCATTTCCCTGCAAATTTCATAATTTCATTTTTCTTTACCGCTGAATAGAACTCCACTGTGCAGATGTACCACACCTTTATTATGCATTCTTCTGTGAATGGACATCTAGGTTTGTTCCATTACCTGGCTATTGTGAATAGAGTAGCAATAAATATGGTTGTGCAAGTATCTCTAAGATAGTGAGAAGAATCATTAGGATATATGCCTAGGAGTAATATGGTTGGGTCATATGGAAAATATATTTTTAGCTCTTTCAAGAACCTCCACACTGATTTCCACAATGGCTGTACCAGATTACACTCCCAACAACAGTGCAAAAGGGTTTCTCTGTTACTGCATCCTCACCAACATTTATTGTCTTTTGTTGTTGTTGTTGTTTTTTTTCAAGATAGGGTCTTGCTCAAGCATAGGATGACCTGAAATTCACTATGTAGTCTCAGGGTGGCCTCAAACTCATGGCAAACCTCCAACCTCTACCTCCCAAGTGCTGGGATTAAAGGCATATGCCACCACGCCCAGGATCATTTGTTTGTTTGGTGGTAGCCATTCCAACTGGAGAGAAATGGAATCTCAAGGCAGTTTTAATTTGCATTTCCCTGATGGCTAAGGACCTAGAACACTTTTTTTGATGTTTATATGCCATCTGTATTTCATCCACTGAGAACTGTCTATTTAGTTCCATAGCTCATTTTTTGATTTGGTTGTTTGATTTCTTATTGTTCTGTTTTTCAGTTCTTTGTATATTCTGGATATTAATCCTCTTTCAGATGGAGTTGGCAAAGATTTTCTCCCATTCTGTAGGTGGTCTCTTTGCTTTATTCATCGTGTTCTTTGCTGTACAAAAGCTTTGTAATTTAATGGGATCCCAGTATTTGATCAGTGGTTTTTTTTTCTGAGAAGTTGGGGTTATATTAAGAAAGTCATTACCTATGCCAATTTATTGAAGGGTTTCCCCTACATTTTCGTCTGACAATTTCAGTTTCAGGTCTGATATTAAGGTCTCTTATCCACTTGGTTTTGATTCTTGTACATGGACAAAGACAAAGACCTGTTTTCATCTTTCTATATCTAGATATCCAGTTTTCACAGCACCATTTGTTGAAGAGGCTGTCTTCTCTCCAAGGAACATTTTTGGCATTTTTGTCAAAAATCAGATGGCTGTAGCTTCCTGGATTAACATCTGGGTCCTCTATTCTTTTCCATTGATCTACATGTCTGTATTTGTGTCAATACCATGATGTTTTTGTTATATGGCTTTGTAATATAGCTTAAAATCAGGTATGGTGATATCACCAGCCTTATTTTTGTTGCTAAAAATTGCTTTGGCTATTCGAGGATTTTTGTGCTTCCAAATGAATTTTAGGATTGTTTTTTTCTATTCCTGTGAAGAATGTTATTGGAATTTTTTTTTCGAGGTAGGGTCTCACTCTAGCCCAGGTTGACCTGGAATTCACTATGGAGTCTCAGGGTGTCCTCAAACTCACAGCAATCCTCCTACCTCCACCTCCTGAGTGCTGGGATTAAAGGCATGTGCCACCACACCTGGCTTTCATTGGAATTTTAATGGGGATTGCATTAAGTGTGTAGATTGCTTTTGATAATATAGACTTTTTCACAATATTGATTCTTCCAGTCCAAGAACATGGGATGCCTTTCCATTTCCTTTTGTCTTCTGCAATTTATCGCTTGAGTGTTTTACAGTTCTCCTTGTAGAGCTCCTTTACTTTCTTAGTTAAGTTTATTCCAAGGTAGTGTATTGTTTTCAGGTAATTGTGAATGAGAGAGATTCCCTGATTTCACTCTTTGCTTGTTTATTGTTAGTATATAGGAAAGCCATGGTTTCTGTGTACTTATTTTGTATCCTGCTATGTTGCTAAGTGTTTTTCAGCTCTAACAATTTGCTGGTACAGTTTTTATGGTCTTTTATGTATAGAATCATATCATCAGCAAATAGTGATAATTCGATCTCTTCCTTTTAAATTTGTATCCTTTTTATGAATGTCTCTTACCTTATTGCTATAGCTAAGACTTCTAGTACTATATTAAATAAAAGTGTGGACAGTGGACACCCTTGTTTTGTTCCTAAATTTAGTGGAAATGCTTCAAGGTTTTCATCATTTAATATTATATTGGCCATAGGCTTGTCATAAATAGCTTTTATTTTGTTGAGATATGTTCCTCATAGTCCCAGTATCTGTAATACTTTTACCATAACAGATGTTGGATTTTGTCAAATGCTTTTTCTGCATCTATTGAGATGATCATATGATTTTTGTGCTTCAGACCATTTATATGATGTATTGCATTTATTGATTTGCATGTGTTGAGCCATCCCTGAATTCCTGGGATAAAGCCAACTCTGTTGGGGTGAATAATCAATCTCTTTTTTTGCTTGAAATACCATTTTCCATCCTTTCACCCTAAGGCTTTGTCTATCTTTTATTGAGAGATGTGTTTGCTGGAGGCAACAAATGGCAGGACACTGCCTTTTAATCCAGTCTGCAAGCCTGTGTCTTTTGGATGGTGCATTGAGGCCATTGCTATTAAGTGTTATTGAAATGTATGCATTTATTCTCTCCATTTATTCTTATTTTGTAGTGTTTTCTGCTTTCCCTTTACTCATTTGTTTTAACTGTTACTTGAGCATGGTTTATTTTTTCTTACTTCCTCCTGTGTGTGTTTTGTTTTCTCTTTGGCATTAATAATTCCTTCAAGTATTTTCTGTAGAGCTGGTTTATTTGTCCTAAATTCCTTTAGCCTGTTTTTGTTGTGGAATGTCCTTATTTCTCCATCAGTTTGGATAGATAGCTTTTCAGGTAAAGTAATCTTGGTTGACATTTGTTATCTTTCAGACCTTGGAATACATCATTCCAAGCCCTTCTGGCTTTCAAAGTTTGTGTTGAGTAATCTGCAGTTATTCTGATGGGCTTGCCTTAGTAGGTGAATTGCTTTTTCTCTCTAACTGCTTTCAATATATTTTCTTTGGTTTGTCTGTTTAATAGTTTAATTATAACATGGTGAGGAGATGTTCTTTCCAGGTTTTGTTTGTTTGGTATTCTAAAAGCTTCTTGTATCTGCCTTGGTATTTCTTTTCCAATTTGGGGAAATTTTTCTTTTATGATTTTGTTGGAAACACCTACTAAGCCTCTGGATTGAAATTCTGCTCCTTCTGTTATACCCTGAATTCTTATGTTTGATCTTTTCATAGTGTCCCGAATATCTTGAAATTCCTATCCATACCTTGCTATTAGCTTGTCTATCTCTTTGTTTGACTATATTAGATCTGTCACCTGGTCTTCTAGTTTAGATATTCTCTTCTCTCCTTCATCCATTCTACTGGAGAGACTGCCAGAGTTTTTTATTTCATTGACTATTCTTCAGAGCTAGGATTTCAGCCAGGTTTTTCGTCAGTATTTCTATTTCCTTACTCGTGTCTTGTAATGACCTCTTTATTTCATTAAACTTGTTTCCTGTGTTATCTTTCAGAATTTTGTTTTCTTCTTTAATTCCTTTATTTACTTCTTTGATTCCTTTCATTTCTTCTCTGATTTCTTTGAACATACATACTATCATTTTCTTAAAATCTTTGTCATGCATTTCATCTAAAAGTCTCATTGTTGATTCTTTCTCATGGGTTTATAGTTTTTGGTGGGACTGTATTGCCTTGATTCTTGGAGTTTCTCATATTATATTGTAGTGACTTTTGCATCCTGAATTGATTTGATGCTTGGGTTTTCTACTTATCTGCAGTGTTCTTTAATGTGGCAGTACATCTCTGTATACCCTCAGGATAAGTGTTCCAGGGGCCAGGTGTAGCTCTTGTCTGCCAATCAAGCCACAGAAGTAATACTAGGTGTTTAGTTTGCTTGCTAAGTGTGGAAGCTTGAATAGAAGGCCCCCAGTATATTCATTTTTTAATTGTTTGTAGTTTGCATCTGCAGCCACCTGGCTGGAGGCAGTGTCACTGGGTGGATCTTAAGGTGTGGTGGTTGGTTTCAGATTTCAATCTAAAGATATGCAAAGTGTGGACTCCTAGCTGGACTTCCTGAAGTGTGCTGTGTGGCTTTTGGCGTTTTGGCTTGTGCTGCTCTCTTTCTCTCTGCTTGGACCTGTGATGGCAGGCCAGCTCCTTTGGCCATTATGGAACTTCCCCTGGATCTGTAGGCTTCAATAAATATCCCTTCCTCCATAACTGTGCCTGGTCTGGAAGTTCATCTCAGCGAACCCTAAACTGTCTGCTACACTAAGCAAATATTCTAGTGGGCTGGGTGGAATAACTTGCAGAAAGATTCTGAACTTCAACCAAGTAACATACACAATCAATAAAAACCAGCACAAAGTATGCAATCGTGGGGATTAAAACATATAACAAATAAAGCCAAAATCCCATAGGGTGTGTGTTGTTCTACACTCTTAATCTTGTCAGCTGGGATGTATGGATTTCTGTTCTGATTTGGGTTCCAGGTCAACCTGGATCTGGATGACCCCCTGCCCCCAATAATGACAGAAGCAAAAATCACGGCCCTATATTATGAAAGCACTAAAGGCAACAATATTCAACCCCCAAATACACGCTATTTGATATGGCACAGGTGAGCATGCCAAGGAGAGCCAGGTGTTCCATGAATGCTGTGACACACTTTTTTCTTACAGTGTTTTCTTCACAAATCCAGTGGGAATGGTCACTTGCTCCCATTTCAGCAATGACAACTTAGGTGCTAGTCTCGCAGAGGATCCAGAGCCTAATGGACAGGACTGAAGAGAAAAAGGATGAGGAGTCCAGGTATTTCATACACGATTTCTTTCTGCTCCTCCTATGAATGCATGTTGCCACTAATAGAAGCTGGAAGAACATTGAGAGGAGAGGCTGCCAAGTGATGCTTCAGGAAGCAAAGGAAATATCTAAGTGTAAAAAGTGGAGCACTCAAAAGTGAGAACAGGTAGCTTTGAATCATTATCACGTCTCAAAATGTGAGAAGGGTCTACAACAAATTTGGGAGCTTGGAATGCAGACAAAAATCCAGATCGCAAACCCTTCAGTGTCTGGCAGTAGGTTGTGGCAGCAATGTGACAACCAGAATGAGGATAAGCTCGGTTGTCCAACTGAGCTCATCCTCATTCTGACAAGCACCAATGTGTGATGGCCAAAGAGAAGGAGAAAAGCTGCTGAGTTGACAATTCATTACCTAGTTCTGCTAACATCCACACATGGAGGTAGATTTTAAAACTTGAAACAACTTCTAAGTTGTCAAGATTGGATATAGATGTTCCTTGTGATAAGGCTCACTTCTCTAAATTATTTCAGTTTAACATTTTCCACAGCATAGTGTCTCCCAGAAGATTTCTGTTTGCAGTGCACATCTCTAGTCTAAAAATATTTTTATTCCAGTCATAGTTATGCATTATAAAATGCTATTTAGCCTGTCACTTAATACATTTTAAAATTCAGTAACGAAGAGAAAGAAGAGGATAGCATTAGTATGTGACCATTAAAATAAAATAACTATTTAGAGGTGAATTTGTAATTAGCATTTTACCAGGACCCATGTAAGTCAGATGCACAAGATGGCACATGCATCTGGATTTCATTTGCAGTGGCTGGAGACCCTGGTGCATCCATTCTCTCTCTCTCTCTCTCTTCCTCTCCCTCTTTCTCTGTCTGTCTGTCACTCTCAAATAAATAAATAAAAAGAAACAGAAAAAAGGAAACAGAAGATGGATGAGGAAGACTAGACAGCAAAAAAGGAAGTTGTTTTTAAAAGGCCACTGTGACCTGTCCACCCTGCACTTCCCATCTCATAGTCTAAATGTGGTCACCTTGAAGTAGGGAGCCAGGCCCACCAACGCACTGCAGACAATGCTACCTGCAGATGACACATGCTCTTCACCATCCCACCAAAACCATGAAAATTTGTTACATGGAAGGAGAAAAATAAATTTCCATGGTCTTGCTTTTTTTCATATATTTATATGTATAAGTTCTATACATACAGATAACAAACCATTGCCTTTTCCTCTCTTCCCCCACTTTCCCATTCACAACACTGCTATCAGTCATATCCCCTCCCTCTCTCCACTAGTCTCTCTTTTAATTTGATGTCACCGTCTTTTGCTCCTATTATGAGAGTACTTTAAAAGACTATTTTTTTCTATTTTTTATTTACATTTTATATTTTTGTACACATTGTTAGGGGCTGGCCATTTTTAAAGATAAGAGATGACCAGAGTAGCCTGCAGAGTGTTCTCTGCCCTACTTCTGACTTTACTTGCATGTGACCATGTTCGTTATAGTCCAAAAAGAAAGAAAAACCTTGTAAGGAGGGAAAATAAAGAAAAAGCAACAAAAAAATCATCTTATTCCCAGAATTCCAGTACCTCTTTTTGTATATTTGCCTAGCTGTATTGTAAGTAGTTGGTTTTTATGAAGAGCTTTAAAAAGGCAAAAATAAGACTGAAGATTTGACATAGAAGTTAAAGAGCTTGCCTGTAAAGCCTGAAGACCCAGGTTTGATTCTTCAATACTCATGTAAGCCACATTCACAGGGTGATGCATGTGCCTGGAGTACATTTGCAGTGGCTGGAGTCCATGTTGTGCCCATTCTCTCCCCCCACAATGGTTTCTTTGTACTTCTATCTCGCTCTCACTCATGAATAAATTAATAAATAATTTAAAATGCCAAATATAAAAGTTGTCTATTTTTACTTTTTTTTTGGTCTGTGAATTTGCTGATTATTACTTTCTTTTTTGACCTGTATAATGTATGTGTGAATTAATGTCCAGAAATAAACCAGAATTTTATTTTGCCTAGCTGTGCTAAGAAAAAAACACCTAAGGACAGATTTTATTGTAAATATTTACTCAAAAACTACTATATACAGCAGAAACTTAATTGCCATTTAAAGCAGTGAAACAAATTTGAATAATTCAAAGCACATTTTTAAAGAAATAAAACTGCAGTATTTTAAATAAATAAAATTTGTTCTTCAAAGCAAATTACCATTTGTCATGTCACTCATTTTTATATTTGATAAATTTATTTAGCAGAAAACTTATGGATAAATTAAGCTGATTTCCAATATCTATTTGCTGTGGGTCCCATTGTTAAATTCTACCATACTTTGGTTTGGCTTCCAGACCATCTCAGTGGGTCTATTGCTAAATGTCACTAAAACAACAGAAGCATAATAGCTGCAGCAGTTTCAGTAATGGATGCCTATTTATACAACTAGTGCAAGGAGTTTCTGCACAGCTTACTCAGTAACCAAAAGAACAGATATATTTATATTTTAATAATTTCACTTTCACTGAAATTTTATTTTTTATTTTATTTTTTATTCATTTATCTATGGAGGAAGAGAGAAAGAGACACAGAAAGAGATTGAGAATGGGTACACCAGGGCCTCTGGCCACTGCAAACGAACTCCAGATGCATGCACCACCTTGTGCATCTGGCTTATGTGGGTCCTGGGGAGTCGAACCAGGGTCCTTTGGCTTTGCAGGCAAATGCCTTAACTGCTAAGCCATTTTTCCAGCACTTCACTGAAATTTTAAAGGTCAGCTTATAGCCCAGCAGGTTAACAAGTGTATGGAGATTCACAGACTCTAATATTATGTGTGCACGTTTTTTTAATGATAAATTGATGTGTGTGTGTGTGTGTGTGTGTGTGTGTGTGTGTGTGTGATGACCCTGTCATTTAGAATGATCATTGAATAAATATGTACCCTTGCTTTTTGTCTCTATGTCTTCCTGAGGTCTTTTCCTATGTCAGGTCTGAGTACCCACCCTTATGATCTCATTTAACCTTAATTATATTGTTAAAGGCTCTGGGGTAGTTTGAATATAAAATTTCCTCTATAGACTCATTGGCTTGAATGTGTAATCCTCAGTTGGTGGCACTGTTTGGGAGGGCTCTGGAACCTTTAAGAGCTTTGCTGGAGGAAGTATGTCACTGAGATTGAGCTTTCAGGTGTTACAGTCCAGCTCTACTTGCTCTCTCTATTTTCCTCCCTGATCGTGTCACAATGTAATGCCAGCTGTCTGCTGCTCCCATGCCTTCCCCACCATAATGGACACTTCCCCTGGAAAATGCAAGCCAAAAAATAAACACTTTATATCTGAAAAGTATTTCTACTCATGTGTTGTGTTCAAGTAGCACAAAGGTAAATGATATATGCTTCATCTCCAAATATAATCACAATGGTGACTAACTTTTTAAACCAACGGACTATGACGAAACATTTTTTTTGATAACACAATGTACAGACCATTCTCATATTTTAAAGTTTAAATCACATGGTTAAATGTCTGGGGATATGACAGTGGACATTAGGTAGTATAAAAACTACTTGAGATCCTATACATTTTCCTTATACATTACATAACTAATAAGATCATTGAAATTCTGGTGAATGTAGAGACACAGAAGGGATGGAGCCTGGCTCTTGGAGAAAGATAAGGAGGAAGCCAGCCCTTGCTTCCAATATTGAACTATGATGGGAGCCAGAAGGGCATCACTACAATTAAACTATATTTTACCATATCTGTATTGATCATGTTTAGAAAAAAAAAGAATTCACACACACATAAACAGATGCAAAACATTAAGAATAAAAAATAGGGTCTGGGGAGATGGTTCAGCAGGAAAGAATGTTTACTGCACAAACATGAGTAGCTGAGAGTACCCAATTCACCCCGAGTTTGATTTCCTAGCACCAGGATAAATAGCTGGGTAAGGTCATGCCTGCCTCTTGGCCTAGCTCTTGTGGTGGGAAGGGCGGTGGTTAGAGACCACAGAATCACTAACTGATCATCCAGTCTGACTGAAAAATGCCGGTTCCAAGTTCAATGAAAGACTTCATTTCAAGGAGACATCCAGTGAGTAACAGAGGTAGACACTGATTTTCTCTCCTGACCTACACACCACACACATATGCGAAGGAAGAAAATAATGGCAATGATTTCAATCCTCTGAATTTAATAAATAGAATTTATCTAGAATGTTATCTAGCAATGAATGCAGACAGTAAGTTAGTAATAAATAAAATTAAATATGTAAACTATAAATCTCAACTACGAAGATCATGTACAATCAGTAAAGTCAGTTTGCCACTATGTTTCTAAATAGTTACCACTTTTTCAATCATATATGTACCAATCAGAAATTGCTGCTTTAAAAGAAATTCAATTTAATAAAAGAAATTCGTAAAATAAATTTCAGTACGCTTCATCAGAAGCTTTCAATACTTTTATTAGTGTGGTTTGCACAAGAGTTCAAGTAAGGCTAAAATGAGTATTTCCTTTTCCTATTGACGATAAGATTGGGGCTGGAGGGATGGCTTAGCAGTTGAGGCATTTGCCTGCAAAGCCAAAGGACCCAGGTTTGACTCCCCAGGACCCACGTTAGCCATACGCACAAGGGGGCCTCACACGTCTGGAGTTTGTTTGCAGTGGCTGGAGGCCCTGGCATGCCTATTCTCTCTCTCTTTGTCTGTCAAATAAATAAGTAAAATTTAGAAGACATGATGGAAGAAGTAGGTAAATGAGCTAGGAGTCTTTAGGAACTATCTAGATAGGAAGATGGTATCAAGAGATGGCCCCCTATACCATCAACTAACCAAGTCTAAAAAGCCTTAGCTAGTGTTAGAAATAAAATCATTTAGAGTAATATTTGCCAATATCAACACAATAATTCTTTTTGCCTTTTATAACTCATCATCTCTAAAATACTAAAAGTTTTTCCACTTGTTCTTTTCTAATGTAAGAAGTCACATATGAATGTAGGATGTTCCATTCATTTGCCTTTCAAAGGATGCTTTGAAAGGAAGCAGTGAGGTGTGTCTGGATTGTAGGACCGTCTAGGACCCTGTATGTCATACCGTTATCTGTATATCTCCACAAGGACTTTCCATACCATTGATCATTGGGAGATCACCACAGGCTGATGGAAATCCATTATGAAGAGATCTGTTAATAGAACACAAGGATCTCTGTATTTGTTACTGTGACAAAAGAAACTTAAAGAAGGAAGGGTTTATTTTGACTCCCAGTTTGTAGGTCATGCATCATGGAAGGTTAGGTATGATAATTATTTTGTGTCCACAGTCAGCAAGGAGAGATTAATACTGATGCTTAGCTGTTTTTAATCCTTCTATTTTTATTCAATATGATACCATAGCCAATAGGATGGTACTACCAACATTCAGGGTAGACCTTCCCTCCTAAGGAAAATCTCTCTGGGAACATGCTCACAGACATGCCCCATAGTTGTGTGTGCTAGGTGGTTATAGAGCTTTTAAACTGATAACGTAGATTAATTATGAGAACCTTCAAATAGCACAATAGCACCTCATGGAATTTGTGTAGTAAATATCCCTGAAAACCCACCCACCTTACAGTTCACATCAGGAAATTCCTTGGCTCTGTGAGAACTATCAAACCTTCTCCTTGAAGTCATCTAGGATTAGTTCTTCATATTCTCCCTTGACAAGGGTGCACTCAGGTGTGCCATATAAGAAACTGAGACAAAAGGATCATTTCACTTGATCAGATCGAGACCACAAAGTGTTCATCATCACTTTTTTTTTTGTGAGCAGCAACAGGTAGATGGTCTGAAAAAGTGGAAATCCCTACACAGAAAGATGCTTCCAATGTGTCCTCCTGGGGACACAAAACTTATCAAAGCAGAAAATCAGAGGTTACTGAGTGCCTGACACTCAAGCAGGCTTATAACATGCCCTCCAAATCTCAGGGAACATTGCAGGAGAGGAGGCAGAAAGATTGCTAGAGTTCCAGAAAGACAGGCCACCTTAGCACTGCCTGGAAAATTGAGACAGGATGTGGAGATGTACAGAGACTTCGTACACCATTCCAGATAGCAGCAACAATCAACAATAAACCAAAAAAGCAGCAGAAAAACAAGCACTTTAGAACTGAAGCATAAACCACCCAGAGAAGAGGCAAGGTTTCTACACTACTAAGAGTTGTGCCAGTGTAGCTGATTGACGGGTTTAGCTCCAGGCTTTTTAGCACTCATACTCTGTATTCATGCTCTACTCTTGCTCCCTCTAACTACCTTCTCTGATTTTATCAGGCTATTTTGCACAGTTTTCTGAAACATTTTAAAGTAAACTGGCCCCCAAACTTATCCATGCTGCAGCCTGTGAATGCTATTACCTTACATGGCCACAGGGACTTGCAGGTGAAATTAAGGTGAAAGACTTTAATGTGGGGAAACTTTCTCATATTGCCCGAGGGAGCTAAGGTAATCATGCAAAAAAAAAAAAAAATCAGGGATTTGGAGGGGATTGCTTTTAATGCAGGAGATATGCCAAGCGAGAGTGATTTGACTGGCCATTGCTGGCTCTGAAGATGAAGGAAGGGACCTCCTTACTGGATTTACTCTTGAGTCTTTTTTTCTAGCATTGGAAAGCACCTAGTACACATCTGTATATAGTAATCATGCACAGATAAGTAGGAAAATACTTTAACCAACCACTGAAAATTAAGTCATTATTCTCTGAGTATATTACTGTTTTAATGTATGTACTTTACTTTATTTTATTTTTCTGAGTGGGGGGGGGAGAGGGACAATGGGCGTGCAAGTCCATTCTGCCACTGTGTATAAACTCCAGACCCATACACCCACTTGTGGGCATGTGCAACTTTGCACACTTGTGTCACTGTTGTATCTGCCTTATGTGAGATCTGGAAATTTGGAACAGGAGTCCGTATGCTTCAAGGCAAGCACCTTAACTGCTAGCCATCTCTACAGCCCTTAAGTTTATATTTTTAAAAGAATGCACAGTAACATGGTTATTTAAGGCATTTGCATTGAAACTGTTTTGGTTGGTCCTAACCACTGTTTACCAGGTTGAATTCTTCCACTTCCAGTGGTTCGCTTTCCACTTTCATATCACATATATTCATTTACCTTGCGACTGTTTTTTCCCCAGTGTTTCAGAAAATAAAAGGTTAAAAGTTCAGGTTATTCCAAAGAAATACCAGGCAAATACAGACAGCCATTGTCTTACAAAGTTCACAAACAAAACAAGAAAACACCCTGCAGTTTAGAAGCTTGGATAGTGGTTAGAATGATTATGTGGCAAAGACCATCATTTGCCATAGCCACGGCAAACTCGCCTGTGTAACAGAAGAAATGATGTTTCATAGGATGGGTGCCGAGGACAGAGGGCCAGTACTCCACAGAGGGATGCCCCCGGTGACCCCTTGGCAGTCGGCAACTGTGATGGTTCCGCCTGTCGTAGATAAGCCTCGAAGGTCCAGTTGCTTGCGTCTTTGGACATGTGTTTGTCTTATATTCTTGTTTTTCTTCCTTATAGCCCTTTCACAAGAAACCCCACAAACTAATCATAAGCCTATTTCTGTGACTGATGGGAACACTGAGAACAATCTGACTATTGGGGCAGCTCCACCGTTGATTCGGGCCGTTGAAGAAGTACACAATATAAGTAGAGATAAAAATCTATCTTTAGGGCAATTCCTGGATGCAGTAGAATAGAAGCAGTTATTCATTTATAAAAATGATACTAGTCCTTTGAAGGTTAAAATAGAGAGGCTAAGAGGGAACAGATATAGTGGGTGTAAAACAGCAGAGAGAAAAAACAACAGTATTTAAAAGAAATCAGGCCTGCTTTACAGTACTGGTGGAATCATGGCTGGAAATATTTCCAGCCCTCTTGAGGAATTAATAAACAAATTACTCAGTGGGGAAGAATCATTAAGCCCCTAACTAAGAAGAAAAACAAACTACTTAGTGAAGAAATATCTCTTACTCAGTAACTAAAAAGTTAAGAAATGGAATTGCATACAGCTGTGTCAAGTTCCTAGGAACGCTCTGAACAGTGGCGTGTGCCGCGAACCATGGTGTGAGACGTAATTCTTAGAACTAGCAGTATATTTCCTACCTCATAACCCTTGATAGCTCTGAATGTCTGAGAACACTTATTGTGGTCAATGGTGCGAGACGTGCTTGAGAAATGGGTATTTCCTCCTTGATAGCTCTGAATGTATAGTTAGAATGGAAAGTAGTTAAGATTGTTTTAGAATAATAGTCTGAGATCACTTGTTAATATGCCAAGTTTCCTTGTTCAATCTGTATAAAACCTTCATGAAACCTTCAGTAAATTGCAGCAGCATATTCAATTAACCGGTGTGGTCAAGAAACGGTGCAAGAAGAGCTGGGAAAAATTGTCTTCAACTGGATATACCTTAGAGCGAACCTTTCACCGATGAGTATGAGAAAGCAGCTGCAAGGCAGACCTCCCTGTCAGCTGGCCCTCCTCCCTTGGCCCTTCCTGGCGTGGTGTGGATGTACAGAACCGCACACCAGCAATCACCCTTTTAAACATTTTTCTCCCTCTCCTCCACCAATCTCTACACCCCCCCACACACACACTCAGAAAGATAAAAAAAAGAAAAAGAAATGATTCTCAAATTCAGATATACACTCCTCCAGCAAGGCAGGAGGTCCCTGTGAGGCCAAAAGGAGCACACCTCCACTTAGAGTTCCCCCAAATACTCATTGCAAATTGCCCCCAGCTCTGCCCCTCTCTCTGGTAGTTCTGTGACCCCCACAAGCAATTAATACTGAAATGGTAAGGCTAAAGCAAACACAGACTCTTCTAAGACGCCCCTGGTCATAGTTTGAAGCCTGTGTTTCTAAATAACAGCCTCATTCCAAAGGTAAGACCAAGCCTGAAACTGCTTCTCTGCATAGAAAGGTGGTGTCCCCGGTAGCTACCACCTCCCCTTGAACCATTTGGCTGGAATTTGCTAGAAAGAATAGCCACACAGAGCTTCTGGCCAAAATGGCAACCGCCTAGCTGCGCTGAAAATCCCGGGAAAAGAAAGGCAAGATATTAAGGGTACATAGTGGCTTTTAGGGGAGAGAAATCTGGGAGGGCACAGAGATGGGGGAACAGGGAATCACGGATCCCCTCGAGGGCGGGTAGCCACCCCTCACCCCAAATAACCGCTGTGTTCACAGCACCGCCCCTGCTGCAGAGGCGCCGGCAGCTGATTGTTCCCTGCGTGTGGAAGCTTAGACTGCTCCGCACTTTCTTTCACTCGCCCACTTACTGAGTGAGCGCAGTCTCACAGCAGGTGCCACACAAGCTCAGACTGTGTCTCTCGCTTGCACCAGCTCAGGTGCCAGCCCCTACCTGTCTGCCATGCCAGCCGGCTGCCACTGTCCTGTGGTGGGGGAGCGCAGACTGCCTCCGGGTCCCAGCGTTCACAGCCAGAGCTCAGGCTGATTCAGTGCTTGATGCCTCAGTGCCACTCCTAGCTCGAATGCAGGAAGCTTTGGCACATTACCACTTGAGAACTCAGGAAAATTTGGCACCCCTGCCAGACAGTAGATAGGCGGCTTTGGCAAGTGAGAGCCAAAGTCCAGGATGGTTGGCAACTGCCCCAGGCTGCATAAGATTCCCATTGTTCTTGAGCCCAGGCTGATACACCCACCTACCTGCCCATACACTGTCATGGGCAGAACACAGCGCAAAAGAAATGACATGAAATATCAAATGCAAGAAAATCCAGTTAGATCACCCAGTCCCACAATGAATACATCTAACCAAAACATAGAAGAACCAATAGGGACAGAACACCAAATTGAAGCTATGAGCAATGCAACCCTGAGCAACCTACTGGTAGACCTTGCAGGAAAGCAACAAAGGGCCGATAATCGTGTGGATGCTTCCATCACTAAACTAGAACTAATAGATAAGAAATTGGAAGGATTAGATAGGAAATTGGAAGGATTTCAAAGAGAGTTAAGAGATTTGAGGGAGAGTGAAAAAAAATAAGACCGTAAAAATCAGCTGGCCATGCTAAATGAAGACATCAAGAAATGCAAGGATGAACTCCAAAAATCATCAAGAAAATTAGAAAATGATGTGAAAAGGGAGCTTGACAGAAGGATGGAAATTATACATTGAAAAGTAGTAGACAACGTAAACTTAATTGAACAAGTCCAAAACTCGCTAGAAGCTCTCAAGAATAGAATCAGCCAAGTGGAGCATAGAAACTCTGATCTGGAAGACAAGATGGAAGAAACAGTTAGAGAGTTCAAAAATTTCAGTAAGTTCAAAAGCTCCTGTGAACAGAACATGAGGGAATTGTGGGATACACTTAAACGTCCTAATATCAGGATCATTGGAATACCAGAAGGAGAAGAAATTCAAACCAAAGGCATGGGGAACTTATTTAACAAAATAATTGAAGAAAACTTCCCCAGTCTCTTAAAAGAAAGGCCCATCAAGATACAAGAAGCCAATAGAACTCCAAACAGACTGGACCAAAGAAGAAACTCTCCACGAAATATTATCATTAAGACTCTAAACATTGACACCAAAGAGAAAATCCTAAAAGCAGCTAGGGAAAAACAGCACACCACCTTCAAAGATAACCCCATCAGAATTATTTGGGACTTCTCAATGGAAACCCTGAAAGCTAGAAGTGCCTGGAATGAAACACTGCAAAGTCGAAGAACCTATGGCTTCCAACCCAAAGTACTCTACCCAGCAAAAGTATCCCGCATAATAGATGGTGAAAGAAAAACATTCCATGACAAAACCTCAGCTTTACAATTACATGAAGATAAAACCAAACCTACAGAGAGTATTTCAGGAAATTCTCCACAGAGAAGAAAAAAATAATCAAACACAATTGCCTACAAGAAGCAGATCACAACAACCAAACTCAGAGTAGGCACAAAAAAATTCAACGTCCATGAAAACTCCAACCCACATTTACCATCACAATATGGCAGGGATCAAATCAAATCTCACCGTCATTACCCTAAATATTAATGGCCTTAATTCACCCATCAAGAGACAGAAGCTAACAGGAAGGACCAAAAAATTAGCCCCCTCAATTTGTTGCCTTCAAGAAACCCAACTCAACACTAAAGACAGACATCTCCTCAGGGTGAAAAGGTGGGAAACAGAATTCCAAGAAAATGGGAATAAGAAACAAGCAAGTGTAGCTATATTAATATCGGATAAAATAGACTTCAAACCAAAAATAATCAAAAAAGACAAAAAAGGCCACTTCCTACTTATCAAGGGAAAGATCCATCAAGAGGATATTACAATCATAAATATGTATGCACCAAACACAGGGGCACCACAGTTCATAAAACAAAATCTACTTGACAATAAAACAGAAATAAGCACATACACCATCATAGCTGGGGACTTCAATACACCATTATCAGTAATAGATAGATCATCGAAACAGAAACTCAACTGGGAAGTAAGAGATCTCAACAAAACCATAGATCACTCAGACCTAACGGATATCTACAGAACCTCCCGTCCCAAACCCACACATTACACATTCTTCTCAGCAGCCCATGGAACATTCTCTAAAATAGACCATATACTGGGTCACAAAGACTGCATCCACATATTTAGGAAGATTGACATAATTCCCTGCATCATATCAAATCACAATGCTAGGTTGCTAGAAATCAACAACAAAAGACCCATCAAGAATCCCAAAGGCACCTGGAAACTGAACAGCACACTTTTAAACAATAAATGGATAGTGGATGAAATAAAAAATGAAATTGCAAAATTTCTGGAATTGGACGACAATGAGAACACATCGTACCAAAACTTATGGGACACAATGAAGGCGGTCCTCAGGGGAAAATTCACAGCACTCAATGCCTTCATAAAAAAGACAGAAAGGTCCCAAATCAATGACCTAACCATCCACCTAAAGGCACTGGAAAAACAAGTAAAATCCTACCCAAAGAGCTCCAGAAGGAAAGAAATAATTAAAATCAAAGCAGTAATCAATGAACTGGAAACCACGGTAACAATTAAGACAATTGACAAAACAAAGATCTGGTTCTTTGAAAAACAAACAAGATTGACAAACCCCTGGCCAATCTGATCAAGCAAGAAAAGGAGAAGCTTCAAATTAACAAAATTCAAAATGAAAAAGGAAAGATCACAACAGACATAAGTTATATTGGGGGAATCAAAAGGACTTATTTCAAAAACCTCGACTACACAAAACTGCATAATGTGGAGGAGATGGATAAATTCTTGAACGCATACCATCTACCAAAGCTAAATACAGAGCAGATTAATCACCTCAATCAACCCATCACACTCATGCAGATTGAAAAAGTAATAAAAAACTAACCCAAATAGAAGAGTCCAACACCAGAAGGCCTCTCAGTTGAATGCTATCAAACCTTCATGGAGGAACTTAAACCAATCTTCCTCAAACTGTGCAACACAATTGGTGAACAGGGAAAGCTACCCAACTCCTTTTATGAAGCTAGCATCACCCTAATTCCAAAACCAGGCAGAGATGCCACAAGAAAAGAAAACTACTGGCCATTTCCCTGATGAATTTAGATGCAAAGACCCTAAAGAATATCCTTGCAAACCGAGTCCAACAACACATCAAAAGTATTATCCACCTTGACAAAGTGGGATTCATTCCAGGAACACAGGGGTGGTTCAATATATGGAAATCTGACAATGTAATACACCATATAAACAAGGTTAAACATAAAAACCACGTGATCATTTTGATAGATGCAGAAAAGGCCTTTGACAAGATTCAACATCACTTCATGTTCAAAACATTGGAGAGAAATGGCATGCTTGGTTCTTAACCTAATAAAGGCAATATACGAAGCTCCGAAGGCCCAAATAATACTTAATGGAGCGAGACTGGAGGAATTCCCATTAAGATCAGGAACAAGACAGGGTTGTCCACTCTCACCTCTGCTTTTCAATATAGTACTAGAAGTCCGAGCTCAACCAATAAGACAGGAGAAGGAAATAAAAGGGACACAATTTGGTAAGGAAGAGGTTAAGTTAGCTTTATTCGCTAATGACATGATTATATATGTATGAGACACGAGTGACTCCACCCCAAAACTCCTGATGGTGATTAACTCCTATAGCAAAGTAGCAGGATACAAAATCAATGCACAAAAATCAGTAGCCTTCCTTTAGGCAAATGACAAAGATATAGAGGAAGAAATAAGGGACATATTCTCATTCTCAATAGCAACAAAAAAAATAAAATAAAATACCTTGGTATAACGTTAACGAAGGAAGTGAAAGATCTCTACAATGAAAACACAAAAACACTCATAAAAGAAATTGAGGCGGACTTGAGAAAATGGAAAGACCTCTCATTTTCCGGGATATGCAGAATTAACATTGTGAACATGTCAATCTTACCAAAGGCAATATACAGATTTAATGCAATTCCAATTAAAATCCCTACAGTGTTCTTCACAGAGATAGAAAAAATGATCTCAAATTTCATATGGAAAGGCAGAAGGTCTAGCATATCCAAATATATCCTCAGCAAAAGAAATACCTCTGCAGGCATCACCATACCTGATCTAAAGCTATATTACAAAGCCATAGTAATAAAAACAGGATGGTGCTGGCATAAAAACTGGAGTATAGACCAATGGAATAGACATGAGGACCGGGCCTTTGGGTCAAGAAACTATAGCTACTTGATATTCGATAAAGGCCTGAACAATAGAGGCTGGAAAAAAAGACAGCATCTTCAACAAATAGTGCTGGACAAACTGGATAACCATATTCAGGAAACTGAAACTTGACCCACACATTTCACCATGCACTACACTCAAGTCCAAATGGATCAAGGACCTTGATATAAGACCAGAAACTTGAATAGTACTGGTGGAAAATTTAGGAAGTACTTTCCATGATATAGGAATGGAAAAAGACTTCCTGAACAAAACCCCAGCAGCTCACGAACTTAAACCATCACTCAACCAATGGGATCACATGAAGCTGAAGAGTTTCTTTACAACAAGCATACAATAAGTAAAGCCAATAGATTACCCACAGAATGAGAGAAAATATGTGTGGGTTGTCCAACTGATAGTGGCCCAATCTGTACAATCTACAGAGAACTAAAAATCTAAACAGTAAGAAGTCAAACACCCCACTCACAAAATGGGGCAAAGAGCTGAACAGGCAGTTCACAGAGGAAGAAATGCAAATGCAAACACACACTTAAGAAAATGTTCATCATCCCTAATCATCAGAGAAATGCAAATTAAAACAACTATGAGATTCCACCTTACCCCAATAAGGATAGCAAACATCAAAAAATCAATTGAAGATAAATGCTGGTGAGGATGTGGAGAAGTAGGAACACCTATCCACTATTGGTGGCAATTTATAATGGTACAACCACTTTGGAAAGCAATATGGAGACTTCTGAAAAAGGTGAGTATAGAGATACCAGCAGACCCAGTTATTCCCTTACTGGGCATCTATCCTAAAACCTTCAAACCACAGGCTAGAGAGATTTGCTCAACCATGTTTATAGCGGCTCAATGGGTAATACCTTAGAGCTGGAATCAACCCAGATGTCCATCACTAGAAGAATGGATAACTAAGATGTGGTATATCTACACAATGGAATTCTATACAGCAGTAAGAAAAAATGACACAAAGTAATTTCAGCAAAAATGTTTGAACCAGGATCAGATCATTCTCAGTGAACTTACCCAATCACAGAAAAAAAATCGCCACATAGTCTCACTCATCTACAGCTCCTAACCTGAATCTACCCAAGATACCTTACATACCCAGCAAGCATCTCCTAGAATAAACACTAGGATGGAAGGGGAGAGCGGGGAGGGCATCAAAGGGGTGGGAAACACAAATCTAGACCCAAATGGCAATGGTACCATAATTTTCTACTTACTAAAAGACAGTCCAAATGGCTGATCCTTCACCAGGCCCTTACAGGGAACACTTGAACCACAAGACACTGGAGAGGGTAAGATCAAGACTAACCTTAATCTTCTACATCTTCCCTCCCTCAATTCCCCTCTCCCTCTCCCTATCTCTCTCTTATCTCTAACTCTTGTATATTAGTTATCTTCTTCCTCATTTTCTTAGTGGGCACTGACCTGTAACTCCCAGAACCAGCCTGGGGATATCATCCATCATGAGCTTTTGATCAGAGAGACCTACAAGGTTTCCCAAAAGACAGACAGATTTCTGTCAGAGTACTTGATGACCCACCAAAGGTTAGTGGTAGGACCCTACTGCTGAAGACACCATATGTGATTGACATTCAAATTAGAATGGCATGGCTGGAACTTTGAAGAGTGTCAGTCCCCAGACAGTCAGTGCGTCTAGTGCCAGAAGGTGCTGTATGGGCGACTGGGGGAAAATGACTAATATCTGTCGAAGCAATGCATGGTCTAACCTACTTAGCAGCAAATAACTTGTTGTGATGCCCACACAAGTGCAGTGGTGGCACACAGCCATGGTGGGGAACCAACTGCTCTCAGTTTGGCTAACTGATCCCCTCACTGGTATGGGTCCCATAGCTGGAAACACGTCAGAACCATATCCAAACATAAGCCCACTCTCCAATATCAAGCTACCATCAATTGTGGGCTACAAGAGGGCCTACACCTATTAAATTCGCTATTAAAAAAAAAAGTAAGGGTTATCTCATTTGTCCTGATGCTAACTTACTCTCTGTTGGAGAATCTGCTTCTCTTTTTCAGATAGATGTAGATCCTAAGGAGAGAGCCACCCCATAATACCTCAAAAGGGCCCCAGCTAAAACTAAGAAAAATTGGAGAAACAAGCAAGGGGGCTGTTTTCCTGATGAACCGGATACCAGCACAAGGGGGAAGGAGATCAGCACCGAGAAAAATCATCTCCTACCAAATCAGAGAGCCAGAACCTCAGAGGCCCCCAACACCTCATCAATGAAGCAGACCAAAAATGAACCCAATATGGCTCAGGGATATTTTGCAAAAGGGGGGGGGGCGGAAAGAATGTCAGAGCCACATGTTGGGTCATGATATGCAGAGACATTTAGCTTACCCATAACTGTGGGCTAACTCCACAATGCATGACCCGTACACCTCAACATGGAGGGGCCAAGGGGATGGGTAGGTCACGTATGAGCCTAATAATGGTACCAAACTGATTGTATTTGATGAATACAAAACTAAGTAATAAAGAAAAAAAAAAGAAAGTAAAAAAAAATTTTAAAAAGAATAGCCACAGCTGTGTTTTATATAGAGAGAGCATAATCATTACTATTACGTGCTTCTTACAGCTCTTTGCCTTTTCCCTATAGGTCAGGCTGGACACCCATGGGCCCCTACTTTAGCGTGTTGTCAATGTTGACTAAATCAAACCGCTGGGTATATCTCAACACCCAGATGGTTGTAGAAGATATCTCTCTAGTAACACTCCCTCTGTCAAGAGAACATACTTTACATGATAACAGAGATCGTGATTGTAGCAGTCTGTGTTCTATGAAGCCATGCCATACTGGGAAATGACTATAATGTTAAACAAATGCCACCAAGCGCCACGATAAAAATCAGATGCCTTGCTCTACCAGGCCCAGAATATCTAAACCTGCAAACTGGACTTCTCTCCTCTAGCCTACAAGCCATAAACTTTCAGATGCTTCTTCTGGTCTACCACAGGTTAATTAGGGCATCTGCCACGCACACCCCTGATGGACAGCAGGCAACTCAGGCCATGCAGCCAATGAACACGGCCTGGCCAGGAGCTACTTTTCCACCTGGAGGAGGCAGTGTTTGTGAGTTGTTGAGTTTTTTTTTTTTTTTTTTTCAGTTTTTTGAGGTAGGGTCTCACTCTGGTCCAGACTGACCTGGAATTCACTATGGAGTCTCAGGGTGGCCTCTATCTCACTGCGATCCTCCTACCTCTGCCTCCTGAGTGCTGGGATTAAAGACGTGCACCACCATGCCCGGCTGTTTTTTTTTTTTTTTTAATGACATTTTTGTGTGTGTTTTAAGTCATTTTATGAGTTTTAAAAGTTTATTTTCAAGGACAGAGACAAAGAAAAAAGTACATGGGCATGACACAACAGACTTCAGACACATGTGCCACTTTTTACCCCTCAGGCTTAGCAAGGAAGTGTCTTTAACCCCTAAAAAATCTCCCTTGACCACACATTGGCTTTTCTTTTAAAGCTAAAGTCACAAAGTTTATTTATTGGGCTGGAGAAATGGCTTAGTGGTTAAGGAACTTGCCTACAAAGCTGAAGGACCCAGGTTCGATTCCCCAGGACCCACACAAGCCAGATGAACAAAGGGTGCACGCATCTGTAGTTTGCAGCAGCTGGAGGCCCTGGCATGCCCGTTTTTTTTTTTCTCTCTCTCTCTCTCCCCCTCCCTCCCTCCCTGCCTCCCTCCTTCCCTCTCTCCCTTCCTGCTCTACCTATTTCTCTCTCTCAAATAAATAAAGAACAATTTAAAAATTAAAATACATAACAAAATACTTTTTAGAAGTTTATTTATTGCACCCAATGTCACATAAAATGGATGCAATTAATACGTGAACAAATTTTAAGAAAGAATTTCCACGCTGAAACTGGTGTCCATTCAACTAATGAAAAATACAAATCATATCAATTTCTGTTGATGTAGGTCAATAATCCTGTAATTAGTCCTTTTTACACCTCCATGAGCATGGGCATGCTGCAGCCTCATATCCAAAGTGTTTGCTTCACCAAATTATGATATTAAAATTAACAGAGGCGATTGAAGTATTTAGGCAAAAAATAAATTACAATATCCTTGCCCCCAAGGGCAATAGAAAATCAAGAATTCACTGAGAAAAGCTGGACTAGGTTAATGTAATGGGGAAAAGTGCAGAACAAAATGACCCCAGAGTTTGAACTGGTGGGAAAACGCAGACACTTGAAAGAACGTATGGGCTGCATGACAATGATTTTATTATAATTTCCATTTCACACAGAAGGAAAACAATGTGCAGGGATGTTCAACAGCTTGTCTCCACCCACATGCCTCATAAGGGACTGAATAGGATTTATGTGTGTTCTTGGGAGGTGTAAATTAGGGAAAGGAAATTTAGAAGCCCCTACCCCCAGTCATGTCCTGTACTTCATAGACTTGTGTATTGGTTATGTCCTGTACTGCACAGTCTTCTGTGATGACTGATACTGTAGTTATTGTACTGTATCAAGACCCTGATCTATACTGCAGCTCGTATTGTACATCATGTTATGTTTTTTATATCCACATAGCAAAGATGCAGACATCTGTCTGCTAACTAACCATTTTTGCTGTTTCTGTAAAACTTGCCCATCACATAGTCAAGGTATCTGGCACTGGGCCAGGGCTCTGAGATCTGAGAATTAACAATAATAAAAATAGCCCAAGATAAGATATATATATGATATATATAAGATATATATATATATATCCCTATACATATATATATAATCATGGTCCAGGCTTTGGAAGAGATTCCAACATTGGCCTGAAAATCAACTGCTTCTCCACTCAGGCACTGGAGCTGGTTCTGTGGGCCTTAGTTTCCTGTATCAGCTTGGCACATTTGGTCTGGAAAATTCCTGTGTGCCCTGTGCTCAAAGATCAGGCTAGCCCCTTGTGCCACCATCACCGAGGAGCTCTGATGTAGCCAGCAACAGCCTGAGGACACCTGGTATGTGTGACTCAGCCTCTTTGCTCAGGTTCCAGATTCCATAGGATGTGGCCTGTGATATCAGACCATGTTCTGCCATGCAGACATAATGAGGAGAGTATACAAAAAATTCCAGGACAACATAACTCCAATAAGACACCCAAAGGGGCTCATTAAGTCAGACGCACCAAGTTGGTATAAGAGAGAGCTTAATCACATCCTGCAGTCATTGTGACTACTTACTTAGCATGATCTGGAGTCTGTCCCAGTCATTATGACTGTTCAGTTAGGTCACCTCAAGGGGAAGTAGCCATCTACAAACTATCTCAGTCATTGTGACTGTTCACTTAGGGGCTTAGTGGGAGGAACCTGTCTGGATTGTGTTGTATGTAACTATGGTGTGATTGTTTGTGGCTACACAGCTGAAAGGCTACTGAGACTGATTGGGCCCTAACTTGTGGTTCCGTGGGGAGCCTCATAAGACTTATACTGGCCCTCCCCGGCAGTACCAGCAATGCTAAGAGGCATGTAATTCCCTGTAAAGGTAGCAAATAGGCAGGTGAAGTAACTTCTATCCTGTGAATTTCCTGTTCAGGAGGTTTTCATTTCTGTTTTGTAACACCAATACAGGGCAGAATATCATGGGTGAATCTGTCTGAAAGTCCACGGTTTTGGATTGTATGATCACTAAATTTATGAAGGGATATATAGGAGGTTATGATATTAAGATGACACCAAGAAAGTTAAAGATCCTCTGTGAGTTATGATGGCCAGATTTTAGTGTTAAGTGGTACCCAGAGGGTACTTTGAATATAACTAATATTATTGGTAGGGAAATTACAAGATTTTCCTACACTTAAAAAAAAAAAGTTGTAAAACAGTGAAGTCAGGGAGCTGCCCTGGAGATCCCTGAGAAAGAATTTGAAACTCGCACTGGAATATGAAAACAACAACCACAACACCACCAACAACAACAAAAACCTCAGCTAGAGTCAGACTAGAAGCTTCAAGGATAGACATTGCTGCCTGCAAACAGCTGCCTCCAAACACATTCTCCAGCAATGAGGAACTGGCTGGCAAGAATAGAGAATGGCTAGAGCCAAGGTCGTGGAAAGGGTGTGGAGGGAGATGGTGCTGTTTGGATTACTGGGAATTGTACTAATTCTTGGCTTGACACTGGGCAAGGGAGCTAAACAATGTAAGGAGGTGATCCAAGGTGGAAGTATTTCAGCAAGTTTGTGCAAAGGCTTCTAAGCTTAATGTGGATGAGAAGCTTGGATCAGATCTGAAGGGGTTCTCATATTAAATTTGCTCTTGGATCTATGCTAATGCCAGGAGTCCCAGCCTTTATTCTTCCATGGCTTTTGCCTCTGTGAGAAATGTTTGGCTCAAGAAAAAATCTATTTCTAAGTTCATTTTGTTTCCCTTGCTCTGTATACTCTGGCTATGGGGGGACAGGATGGAGGAGACAGATTTCATGGGGGGGGTGGTGGTTTGATTCAGTTGTCCCCCATAAACTTCAATGTTCTGAATGCTAGGTTACCAGCTGATGAAGATTTGGGAATTAATGCCTCGTAGAGGGAGTGTATTGTTGGGGGTGTGGTTATGGGTGATATAGCAAGTTTCCACATGCTAGTGTTTGGCGTACTGTCCTGTTGCTATTCTCTGCTCATGGCATCATTTCCCCCTGCCATGGTGGAGCTTCCCCTTCAGCTTCTTAAAGCCAAAATAAACCTCTTTTTCCCAGAAACTTCTCTTGGTTGGTGATTTCTGCCAGCAATGTGAACCTGACTGCAAAAGGGTGGGTTGCTATTTCATTGTGCTCCCCACTGGCTGGGAGATGGATTAAGAAAAGTTAGACAATAGGTCTGGTCCAAGGTGGACACTAGAGACTGAAATGAGCTGAATGGCGTTCCTATTGGGATCTCTCAGGAGTTCCAGCTACTACTGTGGCTGCTGTTTTGTCCTCTCTATACCTCCGTGTTCAGTTGGTGTGGGGCCCCAGTTGCTTACAGGCCCAGAGCCCACTGCTTGGAATATCTCTGATGGCACTGCTCCCTTGAAACTTTTGATTTTAAAAGCCAAGGGGGACCAGGATGATGATTGGTGTGTCCCAAGTTGCTGTGGACAAATGAGAATTTCTTATACAAAATTTGTAACTGTTTTAAAGATTACTTTATCTCACTATGGCTCGACGGAATTGCTAACAGAAAATAATTTAAAGATTTATGTTTAGATTTAGAAATTGTCAATACTGAATTTGTCAGAAAATTTTGAGTAATGTTCTAACCTACTTTCATACTTTAAAAAATGTGTTTTAGGAAGCTGCAGAGATGGATTAATGGTTAATGTGTTTGCAAAAAAAAAAAAAAAGCCAAGGTTTGATTTTTCAGTACTCAAATAAGCCATATGCACAAGGTGGTGCATATGTCTGGGCTTCATTTACAGTGCCTGGAGGCCCTCGCATGCCCATTCTCTCTCTCTCTCTTCCTCCATCCCTCCCTGCCTCCTTTTTTTAAAATGTATTTTAGAAACCTTATAAGAAAATAGGTTCCAAAAATCAGCAAATAATAAAATCTATACATGTATTCTGGGTAAATATTATAAATCAAGTCTGGTCTACCATTTTATAAAGTTATTTTAAAGAGTTTCTTAATGAGATTAAAAAAAACAAGTGGTTATGTTAAAAATCTTATGGTAAAGAGTATTCTGATACATAGTTTCTCTCATAGAGACTGGCTGATATATGCATAACCCCACTGAGGAGAAGACTCAGTGTGATGTGTGTGTGTGTGATAATATAAATATAAATATAAATATAAATATAAATATAAATGTAAATATAAATATAAGTATATATATATATATATATATATATATATATATATATGTATATATGCTTAGTATTGTAAGCCAGTGGCTAACAGGGGCAGGTATTAATCTGAGTATTTTTATACTAAAATATTTTGTGATTATACTCTCTTATTGGGTGTTTAAGACCATGTAGGAAGCCAGAATTAACAAGGCATTGTCTTTTTAGAGGTTATTAATCACTCTGTAGGTGAGACTCTTAGAAACTTGTGAGGAGCTCTGTGACTCTCAGCATTGTCATCTGCTAGGGTATGTCAAGCCCATGTTGACCAAGGAGCCCTCCTTCTTTTGGGAAGCCTAAAGAACTGATTTTCCTCTTATGTGACTCTATTTCATACACATTACCTTGGAGTCCGTCTTTGAGTTTCCATGTCCTCTATTGCAGTCAGGTTCACATTGCTGGCAGAAATTACCCACTCAAGAGCAGCTTGTGTGTGTGGGGGGGAACAGTTTTGGCTTATAGACATGACAGTAAGCTTCATGATGGCAGGGGAAAATGATGGCATGAAGACAGGGTGGACATCACTTCCTTGCCAACATCAGTTGGACAACAGCCACAGAAGAGTATGCCAAACACTGACAAGGGGAAACTGGCTATAATATAACTCATAAGACTGCCCCAACAATACACTACCTCCAGGAGGTGTTAATTCCTAAATCTCCATCAGCTGGAAACCTAACATTCAGAACACCTGACTTTATAGGGGGCACCTGAATCAAACCACCACATTCTCCCTGGTCAAGAAAACAGGTAATTTGCCAGAGCCTAGAAGCTAGCAAGGATCCCATCATCTTCTGTGGTCTTTTGACCTGGGATCAGGAACCAAAATATTTGTTTTCCTTTTAAGCTCTGATATTTCCAGTTGACTTTGACTTCTACATATTGTTATGCATCACTCAGAGAGACTGTACAATCTGATTAACAAAACAGATTCAGTCAAATAATTGCAGAACATATCTGGTTAACAAAACAGATCTGGTTACAGAATGACACAAGTTTAATATCATTCTGATTAATGTTTAAGTTTACTTGTTAAGTGACAGTGTAAGCCATATCTGAAACACAGAAAGCAAACATATTTTATCCTTTAAGTATCTGTCAGTAATAAGTATAGTCAGAACATGTTAGTAGCTCTGGAAACAATATCTTACCAATAACTCTAAATCAAGTGATTTGATCTAGAAATTGTGTGTCAGGGAAAAAACAACACAGTATAAAATCTTAGCCTCTGTGTCTGAAAACAACTTTGGCTAGTATGTATACCTATGTAAATACCAATTACCCCCTAAAAGCTGGAAGCATAGCAGCAGGATTTTAATATCTTTTCTCTTCAGTGAAGAGTATTTGACCATGAGGTTGTATCCTAGAGCAGGGACCATGTCTTAAGTATTAATATACCTATGAGCAATGAACCTAAGATACTAGAAATGAGACAATCACTTAAGTAAAACCTTGACAGAGACTGATTATACATATCTTGAGAATAAAGTGAAATGTGGTCATTGTTGAGCTAAACCAGCCTGATTTTACCATAATTTGACAGGGACTGATTATACATATCTTAAGAATAAAGCCAAATGTGGTCATTGTTGAGCTAAACCAGCCTGATTTTACCATAATTTAGGGACATTATAATAGGCATAAAGTAATCTTGTAAGCAAGTATCTTTAACCACTGAGGCACTTTAGAGCTTAACCCAAACCAATATGTGTGACTATAAGAATATATGAAACTTATACAAACTATACCAACAATATTGGTATATAGCAGGCTTTTCTAGGACATGAGGAGTTTCCTCAGTTAAACAAAGTCACAATGAGTAAATCACATTTTATAAGACATAGATTATAACTTCAATAAAAACCACCTGGCACAACAAAACAGGAACCATCTCAAAGTTACAGAATTTTAATATATAAACTTATAAAAGAAAAATAGTAGTAATAAACCTTCATCTTAAGTTTCAGTTTTTCCAGTAGTTAATAGATGACAGACAAACATAACTAACTAAATTGAGCACTCCAAAGTCAAGTCTTTTACAACCATTATCATGAACAGATGAATATGAGTGAGATTAATATTTATTCTTGATATTTTAAGGCATAGTGACATCAATTTACAGCCTGAATACCACGACATCCTGCATCTAGTTATCATGATGATTTAGTCTGATAAGGGTCCTAGGCAAATCCAATAGTGATTTTTTGTAATAGTTTAAAAAATATATATCCAATAGTCATTTTATATTCCCCAAATAATCTGAAATCTGATCAAGTACTTTAAGATTTATTTATCTATTTTTACTGACTGCTGCCTCTACAATGTATAAACCACAACCCCATGGGAAATAATTGCAACCCCACTGAACAGAGTCCCCAGTAGAATGGGGGCAAGGACGAGGGAAAAGGAGGTACCAATACATGATATATCCATATGAAATAGGTTGTTAAAATAATAAAAATAACAATAATAAACAAAACATAGAGCTATGTTATGCCTCCAATCATATTAACTAATTTGATCTCAGTACCATTGAAATAAACTGAAGATAGATTTCTTGACTATATTAATAGGAAAAAAAATAAATTGTATCTCTACAATCAAATGATAATGAAAACGTAACCTACCAGAACTTATGGGATACAATTCATAGCACTAAACACCTTTTTTTTTTTTTTTACTTTTTTTTGTTCAGTTTTATTTATTTATTTGAGAGTGACAGAGAGAGGAAGAGGCAGATAGAGAGAAAGAGAGAGAATGGGCGGGCCAGGGCTTCCAGCCACTGCAAACAAACTCCAGATGCGTGTGCCCCCTTGTGCATCTGGCTAACGTGGGTCCTGGAGAATCAAGCCTCAAACTGGGGTCCTTAGGCTTCACAGGCAAGTGCTTAACCGCTAAGCCATCTCTCCAGCCCGCACTAAACACCTTTATAACAAAGATGGACCCATTCCCACGCTGCCTTGCAACCACAGAAACAAAGACCTTTTACTGTTGTACAAGTTCGAACTTATGCATCATTATCCCCATATATACGATTCCCTGAAGGGGAATAACGGGGAAACAACTCATATCATTGTTTAGAAGGCTATGAGTAAGCCCACCCTTGTTTGCTGTTGCCTATGCAGAGTTTGGTGTCTGTGATTCACTGTCAGAACCCACCCTCTTGTGTCCCATCCCATTTCTGCAAGAAGGCTGAGTCTAGAGCTATCCAGATGAATTTGAATGGAAATAGGAACTTTGAGAGCTGAAGAATTCAATTTGAATTTGAAACAAGAATTGGCAATGCACACATCATGACACTGGCTCTCCTCTCAAGATTTGGCAAGACTTTGGGATATAGTAAAAGAGAAGGAGGGCAATGCCAGTTTGGACATCAACTTTCCCACACATAACTTGTACTACTACCATGTATGACTGATTTTAACTTGTGGAAATTTACTCCTCAGAACATCATTGCGAATCGTTTTTAAGATGGAGAGATCAAAACCTGGGGTGGTAATGCATACCCTTAATCTCAACATTTGGGACGGTGAGGTAGGAGGGTCACAGAGTTCAATATCACCCTGAGACTACATAGTGAATTCCCATTCAGGCTTCACTAGAGAACAACTCTACTTTGGAAAAAGAAAAAGAAAAAAGAAAAAATGATTAGGGGATCATAACCACATAGTCTATTGCCAAGGCTCTTGGTCACCCATGTTGAAGAATCCACAAGCTTTGCAGGACACTGAACAATCAAGGTGTAAGTCTCCTCCATGTAACAGTGCTGAAAAGTGACATACAGCCTACAGAGAGAGAATAGTGATCAATAGGACCCTGAAAGCTACATGGCTGGCCATCCAGACAAAAGATCAAAACTGGAAAAATAATGGAATGTCATTTGGGGGAAAGAAAATGCTCTCTGATTGGATTTGAGGTCTACTCCATAGGAGGAATTCATGCCTAGTCCTGAAAACCTAGTCAATAGTACATAGCTGGGCAGGACATACAACCTCTGGGTGGGGAAGATACTACGGTTACTGGGCTGAATGGATAAATTAGGCTCACCAAATTGACCTAACTATTAATGTGTATTCTCATAAATTAATGACACTCTCACTCTTTGTTAGATAAAGTTCTTTTATTTTCTGATGTCAGTGACTACTGAGAAGGCTCAAAACTCAACAAAGTACTGAGAAGAAGTGACAGTGGAGTGTTCAACAGTGAGAGACATATATATCATACAACATCCATTGCAGAAGTGGTGATGGAAGGAATGTAAGAGCTAGAGAATGACAGAAATGTGTTAAAATGTTGTCTTCCAGCCACAATGTGGGGCTATTGTATTCATGACCTCACAGAGGCTGGCATTACAAACCCAGGGCCTGTATAATGCAAGGGAAAAATATATGACATCAAAATAGAAGATGGTTGTGTGTGGGGGAGAAAAGGTTCAAGAAGGTAGGAGAAAGGGACAAAGGGGATGATGGCAAGGCATTATGATGATGGTACGTTGTATATACGTATGACGGTTGTCAATAAAGTGTTTTCTTTTAATAGATGTCTAAATTATTACCAATGTGAGTTTTGCATGTGTGAGATTAGGAACAACTCTCATCAGCACCACCAATCACACGCAGCATGTTCTGAACATTGCAGACATTTGTGCGCTGGGAGTACAATGAAGATACAAAGACATCCATTCAGAATCCTAGCAGACCCTAGGATGGGGTTATTTGCAGATTGTGAACCTGAGTGACCATATCAAGTAATCCTTAATGGTGAGTCCACTTGCATCTGAAGTGGAGTGGAGGTTCTCAAAAATATTGTTCTTTTTTTGGGGGGGTGGGGAGTGTTCAGGAAAACTTCTAGCTCTCTGCTAGAAGTGCTCTGCTGCCAGTTATCCCTACTTCTTGTCTTCCAGAGGCAGCTAGATTGATGTGTCTCAGCTATTTCAAGTCATTTTCATACACAGTATCTCTATAAGACACTCTTGAATACTACATAATTAAGCCAGACCAGTTAATGTGACACTTAACAAGAAAGTTATGGAGAAACTCACTGGGTAACAAAGTGTTAGAGTCACATGCTTGTGATGTTCAGGCCAATGCTCTTTCTTCATGCTGACACTGATATTTGCAGGCTTTATTGGGTTAGCTTGTCCAAACCCAGGATGTCTCCTCAAATGAAGCTTCTACACTCTCCACAGACTCCTCCAAAGTCTCAACTGTCTATACCAATTGCAAGCTGAGACTACTTCACTGTTACTTTCACATAACTGTGGACCATGGGAAGGAATGGCTTAAATAGAATCCCCCCCAAAAATCTAGAAGCAACTATTTTAAACTAGTTTATAGTCATAAAATATATTTGCGATTTTTGATTATGTTGATTATCATTAAAAGTATGAAGTGTCTTTCACGTAATTTATCTGACATTGAAATACTAATTGACCATTGACTTCTGTTGCAGTCAAAAGTGCAGCAAGTGTTTACATCAGGCAATTCTTGACTATGTGCTGATAAGGCAAAACATTCAGGAAGTGAACCCTATCATATATCTTGTTAAACTTTTATCTGTGCTATATGAACAAAAAGCATCTCCCTACCTGTTATTGTTGGGTAGTTCCTGTGACTCCCAAAAGATCCTGATTGTCTCCTCTGGAAACTCAGAGCCTCTCAGGTTCACCATCCTATTAAAATGATGGCATGGAACCAGGCATGGTGACACACACCTTTAATCCCAGAATTTGGAGGAAGAGCTAGGAGAATTGCCAAGAGTTAGAGACCAGTCTGAGGCTACAGATTGGGTTCCAGGTGAGCCTGGGCTAGAGCAAGACCCTATCTTGAAAAGATAACCAAGAAATAAAAAAATAAAAATAAAAACATGATGGCTTGGCCTATCAGAGTTCCTGTGTCTGCTGTGTTTCTCTTTGTTGTCTTTGCTGTGAAAACACTTTTAAATTAAATCATTTGCCTTCAGGTTTTTATTTTGTTAATTCACTACTTATTGTAGGAATATTAAGAATAATTTTGGAGCTGGGTTTGATGGTGCATGCATTTAATCCCAACACGTGGGAGGCAGAGGTAGGAGGATTGCTGTGAGTTTGAGGCCATCCTGAGTCTACAGAGTGAATTCCAGGTCAGCCTGGGCCAGAGTGTGACCCTACCTCGAAAAACCAAGAATAATAATAATAATAAGAAGAAGAAGAAGAAGAAGAAGAGTTTTGAAATACAATTAGAAAATTATGCACGATTCTAGGAAATAATCAGTGCTTCCTTGTCATTTTGATTTTCTAAAAAATTATTTTAAAAAGAGAGAGCCAGAAAGAGAGTAAAGAAAGCTTGTGCAATATATGTTCTCCTGCCACTGCAAACAAACTCTAGATGCAGGAGTTATTTTGTGCATCTGGCGTAACATAGGTACTGGTATATGTGTGCACATTTTACATATATGTGTACATTCATTTTAAAAAGATGTGATGCTTAGCCTCTCTTCTGCTATGCTTTCTCTCCCCTGGTGAAACTCTCCCTGGAAACTATAAACTGAAATAAACCCTTTCCTCTCATGATCTGCTCTGATTTGGTCTTTTGTCTCAGCAAGGAGAAGGAAACTGGTATAGCCACCCACGATATGAGTATGATCATGCCTTTCAGTTTCAGTGAGATTCTATTTACACTGGATGTGCTCCCTCATCTTGCTCACTTCAAGTCACTTCACTAGTTGCAAGACACTTAGAGTATAACTCTTATGACTTCCCTAAAAAGTAGTTTGTGTTTCCTTGGTTGGTGTCTGCTACTAAAAATTTGTCTGTATTGTGAAATCTTCCTTCAGTAACTAGCACTTGTTTTTATGGCTCTCTGTTTGCAGTGATGCCTCTACACTTTGAAAGGGCCACCACATTCCTGGAGACATTTCTGAGGCAGCCTCACACTCTGATCCCTAAAGTCAAATCAGTGGTGTTCATGATCTAGACTTCAAGGGGTTAATTTGGAAAATCTTTCACAGCAATTTCTTGTGAAACTTTCCTATGCCTAGTCAAGAATTTGTTGATTTTAATTTTTATTTAAAAAATTAAACTGTTACTTTTGTTGATTATACTATTTTTATTCTTTATTTCTGCTCTGATCTTATCAACATTCTTTTTTTTGTCTTCATAACATGTTTATTACAAAAGGAGGATTTGGTCTTTGAATTTCATATATATATATATATGTGTGTGTGTGTGTGTGTGTGTGTGTGTGTGTGTGTATGCATATATGCATATTTTGTACGTAAACATCACATGTTGGTGCCATCCTTTCCCTCCTTGCTTCACATTTTCTGAAGAAGCCTTCCTCATTGGGGATGCAGGTCAACGCCATGTGTGTTGTGGGTCATGGATTATGGGGCAGTGGTCAGTTATGGGGAAGAGGCCATGTCTCTGCGCAAAATGTCCCAACTTCTAAGCATCTAGATGTCTGGTTTAGTAGGTATTGAGTGTCCTCAGTATCTTTCTCCATCAGCCTTGTGCTGATATTAGCTTAACTAAGAGTGCAGCATTCTTGCTCATTTCCCCAATTGCTCTGTGGTTTCTGCTGGGGCTGGGGTGGAGTGGACTGGGTCCTTTATCTCCTCAAGTCCAGGTCCTATTCCAGTCGACTGTGCCCACTCTTATTACCATTCTTATGTTAACTTTAGACTCAATTATTCTCTCTTTTTTGAGTTGTACTGAAATGTATTTTTCTTTGAGGTAGAGTCTCACTCTATCCCAGGCTGTCCTGGAACTCACTCTATAGTCCCAGGCTGGCTTCAAACTCAACAATCAACAAACTCACAGACCTAGGGCACTTCTTAAGCCTTTATGCTTACCTATATTTTCTTCTTGGTGGTCCCCAGGAGATTAGAATTTGCCTAGTCATGTCAGTGTCCCAAGAGAGACAAAATATAAAGTAGATTTTCAAGAATATACTGAGAATTTTTTATTATAAGTCCTGGCACTTGAACCTAGATCCTGACATGTATGAGGCACATGTTCTAACCTTGAGCTATCTTGCTAGAGAAGTTGGGGAATGAAAGGTGTGGTCTTTTCAGGGAGAATCTGGAAGCCAGTGTTTATCTCCCACTCATTTCTGCACTGGACCAGATAGAAGATCTGCTTGCTCTGTCATGCAGATGTCACAGTCTTCATAGCCATCACTATGCTCTTTGGTGCAGCCAGGTTCCCACACAATCTGCGTCCTATGCGCCCTCAGAGATAGGAATTCAGCCGGAGGCCTGGCTCTGTCCCTGGAGCCAGCAATGGTAGGAGCTGTGGAAAGAGCACACACACCCACCTGCTCCAGCTCGTAGACAGTGACCACTGCACTGCCCCATGTGGTCCTAGAGGCAGCCGTACTCAGAGCACAACTTACAGCCAGCACCTGGAAGTGTTGGTATTTTTGATCTATAATCAAATTCCTTCTGAAATGAAACTGGAACCTAGGTGTATTTTGCCTGCTTGCTGTGTACTGGTGCAGGCAAAATAGAAGCTGGAGGAATCTTGACACTTGTTTAAAGTGGTTGTTGGGTTCAGAAGATGGCTTTGTGCTTAAAGACACTCTTTTACAAAACCGGCTGACTCAGCTTTCAGTTTCCTGGTACGCAAATAAAGTCAAATGCAGACAAGTGGTGCATGCATCCGGAGTTTGTTTCCAGTGTCAAGAGACCATGTTGCACCCATACACACCTATATACACATAAATAAAATTATTTTTAAACCGTTTCTGGGCTGAGGAGATGGCTCAGTGGTTAGGCTGATGGCCCAGGTTGGAATCCCCATATCCACTTAAAATCAGATGTGCAAAGTAGCACAGGTGTCTGAAGTTTGTTTACATTGCCAGGAGGTCCTGGTATCACTTATTCTCAAAAACAAAAACAAAAACAAAAACAAAAAACCAAAAAACAAAAAAACAAAAAAAAATAAAATACCTTGGAATAACGTTAACCAAGGAAGTGAAAGATGTATACAATGAAAACATAAAAACACTCAAAAAAGAAATTGAGGCGGACTTGAGAAAATGCAAAGACCTCCCATGTTCCTGGATAGGCAGAATTAACATTGTGAAGATGACAATCCTACCAAAGGCAATTTACAGATTTAATGCAATTCCAATTAAAATCCCTACAGTGTTCTTCACAGAGATAGAAAAAATGATCTCAAATTTCATATGGAAAGGCAGAAGGCCTCGCTTTTCCAAACATATTCTCAGCAAAAGAAATACCTCTGGAGGCATCACCATACCTGATCTAAAGCTATATTACAAAGCCATAGTAATAAAAACAGCATGGTACTGGCATAAAAACAGGACTATAGATCAATGGAATAGACTTGAGGACCCGGACTTTGGGTCAAGCAACTATAGCTACTTGATATTCAATAAAGGCCCAAACAATATAGGCTGGAAAAAAGACAGCATCTTCAACAAATGGTGCTGGACAAACTGCATAACCATATGCAGGAAACTGAAACTTGACCCACACATTTCACCATGCACTACACTCAAGTCCAAATGGATCAAAGATCTCAATATAAGACCAGAAACTCAAATACTACTGGAAGAAAATTTAGGAAGTACATTCCATGATATAGGAATGGAAAAAGACTTCCTGAATAAAACCCCAGTAGCTCATGAACTTAAACCCTCACTCAACCAAAGGGACCACATGAAGCTGAAGAGTTTCTTTACAGACAAGCATACAATAAGCAAAGCCAATAGATTACCCACAGAATGAGAGAAAATATTTGTGGGTTATCCAACTGATAGAGGACTAATCTCTAGAATCTACAAAGAACTCAAAAATCTAAACAGTAAGAAGTCAAACACCCCACTCACAAAATGGGGCAAAGAGCTGAACAGGCAGTTCACAGAGGAAGAAATAGAAATGGCAAACATACACTTAAGAAAATGTTCAGCATCCCTAATCATCAGAGAAATGCAAATTAAAACAACTATGAGATTCCACCTTACCCCAATAAGGATAGCAAACATCAAAAAATCAAATAAAAATAAATGCTGGCAAGGATGTGGAGAAGTAGGAACACTCATCCACTGTTGGTGAGAATGTAGGATGGTACAACCACTTTGGAAAGCAATATGGAGACTTCTGAAAAAGCTAAGTGTAGAGATACCAACAGACCCAGTTATTCCCTTACTGGGCATCTACCCTAAAACCTTCAAACCACAGACTAAAGAGATTTGCTCAACCATGTTTATAGCGGCTCAATTTGTAATAGCTAAGAGCTGGAATCAACCCAGATGTCCATCACTAGAAGAATGGATAACTAAGATGTGGTATATCTACACAAGGGAATTCTATACAGCAGTAAGAAAAAATGACACAATGAAATTTAAGGAAAAATGGTTGAACCAGGAACAGATCATTCTCAGTGAACTTACCCAATCACAGAAAAAAAATCGCCACATAGTCTCACTCATCTACAGCACCTAACCTGAATCTACTGAAGATACCTTACATACCCAGCAAGCATCTCCTAGATTAGACACTAGGATGGAAGGGGAGGGAGGGGAGGGCATCAAAGGGGTGGGAAACACAAATCTAGACCCAAACGGCAATGGTACCATAATCTTCTACTTACTAAAAGACAGACCAAATGGCTGATCCTTCACCAGGCTCTTACAGTGAACACCTGAACCACAAGACACTTGAGAGGGTAAGATTAAGACTAACCTTAATCTCCTACATCTTCCCTCCCTCACTTCCCCTCTCCCAGTCTCTCTCTCTCTTATCTCTAACTCTTGTATATTAGTTATCATTTTCCTCATTTTCTTAGTGGGCACTGACCTGTAAATCCAAGATCCAGCATGGGGCTATCATCCACAATGAGCTTTTGATCTGAGAGACCTACAAGGTTTCCCAAAAGACAGACAGATTTCTGTCAGAGTACTTGATGACCCACCAAAGGTTAGTGGTAAGACCCTACTGCTGAAGATACCTTATGTGATTGACATGCAAATTAAAATGGCATGGCTGGAAGTTGGATGAGAGTCAGTCCCCAGACAGTCAGCGCGTCTAGTGCCAGAAGGTGCTACATGGGCGACTGGGGGAAATTGACCAATATCTATCGAAGCAACGCATGGTCTAACCTACTTAGCAGCAAATAACTTGTTGTGATGCCCACACAAGTGCAGTGGTGGCACACAGCCATGGTGGGGAACCAACTGCTCTCAATTTGGCTAACTGATCCCCTCACTGGTATGGGACCCATAGCTGGAGCTGGGAAACAAGTCAGAACCATATCCAAACATAAGCCCACTCCCCAATATCAAGCTACCATCAATTGTGGGCTACAAGAGGGCCTACACCTATTAAATTCTCTATAAAAAAAAGTAAGGGTTATCTCATTTGTCCTGGTGCTAACTTACTCTCCGTTGGAGAATCTGCTTCTCTTTTTCAGATAGATGTAGATCATAAGGAGAGAGCCACCCCATCATACCTCAAAAGGGCCCCGGCTGAAACTAAGAAAAATTGGAGAAACAAGCAAGGGGGCTGTTTTCCTGATGAACCGGACACCAGCACAAGGGGGAAGGAGATCAGCACAGAGAAAAATCAACTCCTACCAAATCAGAGAGCCAGATCCTCAGAGGCCCCCAACACCTCATCACTGAAGCAGACCAAAAATGAACCCAACATGGCTCAGGGAAATTTTGCGGAAGAGGGGGCGGAAAGAATGTCAGAGTCACATGTTGGGTCATGATATGCAGAGACATTTAGCTTACCCATAACTGTGGGCTAACTCCACAATGCATGACCCGTATACCTCAACAAGGAGGGGCCAAGGGGAGGGGGTAGGTCACGGATGAGTCTAATAATGGTACCAAACTGACTGTATTTGCTGAATACAGAACTGACCAATAAAAAAAACAAAAACAAACAAACAAACAAAAAAAAAAACAACTTCACTCTCCATTGGCTTCATGAATGCTGGAAAGAGGTAAATTTTGGGACAAACTCCTTCAGGGACAATCTGCTAGCCTGGCTTTGTCGTTGAAGAATGGTAAGAAGAGAAGTCACAAAAGGTTCTTCATACTCATCCAGACTCCTGGAGGTTTACTAATAAAATGTACCATTTAGGCATCCACATTCAGGATACTTAGAAGCCTGAGTCATGGGCATTGTCTTGGATAGTGAGCTTCCAGGGAGTATTTGGGAGTTGGACATTTCTGTCTATTCTTTCTGGGTTGAGTCTGGGAGAATAGCCTCAGGAGTTGATCATGCATCTCTTAAAACTACCTCTTCCTGCTCTGTGTGGTCTCTCTATGTGGTCCTGTTCTGAAGATTTTAGGATAATTGTTAACTTTTATTGTCTTCATCTTTTCACTTGTGGTTAGGATGAATTGACCACCTCCAGCATACTTATATGCTAGACTAGAAGCCATAGATATCGTTTATTTGCTGTGAGCAACACCAGCTTATGATGCTACCACACTTTATCTAGTAGAGATGTATCATCTTGTTTGTTTCAGGGACGTCCATAAGTCCATGTCTGAATACTTCTCTAGGAATGAGATTCTTGGTTATATTAAAAGTATATATTTATAAGTAAAGAGAATTTTCTTAGCTTTAGGAAATGTTTTAATTTAGAATTTTAATAATTGAACACACTATAATTTAATCATAGTCCCATCTTATTACTCTCTTTAGTCTTCCCTCCCCACACCTATTCTACAGAGGACCTTCTCTTTCCAAGTAGTTCTTTTGTTTTGATGTCTTATTCTTTTTGCTCTTTTCCATTCTCAATGCCAAACTGTGCATGAGCTAGGGATTGTACACATCTTCCTGGGGTAACAATAAGCACTCTGGGCTCATGAGTGCACCTCCTGGCTCATGTCTGGACAGTGCCCCTCAGTATTCCTTTCCACCTGCTAGTTATTATTTCTGTAAATTTCTTACAGTGTTCCCTAAACATTGGAGATATGATAGATATTTCTCCTTTAGCATTGAATGTTCTGCAGCCTCTTGTTTTAAACTTTAATGAGTTTTAATTCTATCCAGTGTTTACCACTATATCCATAGGGAGTGTTACTGGCTATCATGAGGTCAGCACTCATATTTTGTCTGCCACCTCTTGAAATGCAGAGTATTTTTAAATTTGTATTTGTACTCCCCCAAAATAGGAGAGTTCTTGTTAGTCTCCATTATCTCTATGACTTGGTATTTTTCAGTTAAAAACTGACTCAGGGCTGGAGGGATGGCTTAGTGTTTAAGGCACTTACCTGTGGAGCCTAAGGACCCATGTTCAACTCTGCAGACCCCACAAAAGCCAGACACGAAAAGGTGAGGCAAGTGCAAAGTCACACATGCCCAGTAGGTGGTGCAAGCATCTGGAGTTCAATTTCAGTGGCTGAGGCCCTTGCACATCAATTCTCTCTCTCTCTTTCTAAAAATAAATAAGTAAATAAATAAATACTGACTTGGAGGCTAGGGAGATGGCTCAGTGGTTAAAGGTTTTAAATTGAAAAGCCTGAGAATTTGGGTGGTACTTGCATTTGGAGTTTGTTTTCAGTGGCAAGAGGAACTGGCATTCTCATTCTCAATCTCATTCTCATTCTCATTCTCTCCCTCTCTCTTTCATATAAATAAATGAATAAACCAGACCCACCCTAAAATGTACAATGGCATCTCACTGTGATTTTTATAGTTCATTAGTGATTAATTAGTCTGACATGCTTTGTGTGGTTTTATTTCACAAACTTACACTCTATTATTATGGAGGCTGAGGAATCAAATCCACTTCTCTCGGTTTTGCAGTCAGGTTCGCATTGTTCATAGAAATCACCCGAGTAAGAGCAGCTTTTGGAAAAATGGGGTTTATTTTGATTAAAGGTTTGAGTGGGGGGCTCCATGATGGCAAGGAAAATGATGGCATGAGCAGGGGTTGGACATCACCACCTGGACAACATCAGGTATATAACAGTCAAAGGATAGTCTGCCAAACAATGACAAGGGGAAACTGGCTATGATATCCATAAGCCCACTACCAACAATACACTGCTTCCAAGAGGTGTTAATTCCCAGATCTCCACCAGCTGGGAACCTAGAATTCAGAACATATAAGTTTATGGGGACACCTCAATCAAACGAGCATATTCTCCCTCTGGCTCTCATAAGCTGATTACCATACATAACATAAAACACAATGCATTTATTGAACTTTAGAAATCCTCTTATTTTTTAATCAGTCCTAAGGATGTTAAACATTCCCATAGTCCAAGATCTTTTAACTGAGTCATAATACCAAGAACAACAATTAATAATGGCACAAGATACACATTTACACTGCAAAAGATGACACTGAGCATAGTAAAGAAATATTTAACCAATACATGATTTAACAGGGCAAATATGAAACTCTGTAGCTCCAAGTCCAACAACTCTAGTCACTAACAAATCTCCAAGTCTGATAATTCTAACCAGCAACATGTCTCTGGAGTTCTGCTTCTACCCCTCCATCTAGGCTACTCACAGTCCTGTAAAACTTCATCTGGTGCTGGCAGCTTTTCTTGCCAGCCATCTTGTGGTCCCAGCATCTCCACTGCAACCCATAGTTCATCTTCAAGGCTCCATTGGGTCTCCATGCAGGCATCTAGCACCTGCTTCACGTTGCCCATTATAGTTTCCAAATATAAGACCCTGTTGCAAATAAAATGACCCTCTCTTCCCTGCATTTCCTATACTCCATAATACCAGGTAGGGTGCCAATTTGTTAAGCTGGGGGGAATAAAGCACACTTTGAAGAACAGAACATTCCTTTAGCACTCAGGCCCCTTCAAAAGAGTCTACATTCCTCCTATTGCCCCAGTGCAGGTCAGGTGGCCTAATCTCAAAGGCATAATCTCTCATATAATTGCAGCTGAATGGGCAGAAGCTTCAGCCCAAAGATTTCATTTTTGTGCCATATCCCTCTGCTCACACTGCAGCCCTGCACAGGATCTCAGGACACAGGCATAACAGGAAGCCCCTCACACAAACTGCTTCTATCCCAGTCCAAGTAGTCCAAGCAATGCTTTTTCTCACCCTCATAAGCCAAACCTCAGAATCCATAGTTCTTACTGCATTTGGGTCTTTCAACTCTGACCAGAATAGTATATCAAGCTGTACTTACAGCACTGCAAGGCATCTCTTAGGCCAAGGTTTCAAATCCTTCCACATTCTCCTTGAAAGCCATCTCCAAAAGGCCAAAGCCACACAGTTAGTTGTCTAGCAGCAACTCCACTGTTGGTACCAAAATTACTATTTAAGTTGGGTAAACTTTTCTAGCAGAAATCACTCAACCAAGAGAAACTTTGGGGAAAAAAGGGGTTTTTTTTGGCTTATAGGCTCGAGGCAGAAGCTCCATGATGGCATGGAAAATGATGGCATGAGCAGAGATCACATCCTGGCCAGCATCATGTGGACAGCAGAAACAGAAGAGTGTGCTAAACACTGGCAAGGGGAAATTGGCTTTAATACCCATAAGCCTGACCCAAAAAAATACACTCCCTCCAAGAGGCAGTAATTCTCAAATCTCCATCAGCTGGGAAGCTAGCATTCAGAACACCTAAGATTATGGGGGACACCTGAATGAAATCATCACACTCAGGGTAGTGGGGACCTAGGAAAATTAGATTTGTAATTCTATCAGTCCATGAATGCTGCTTCCTTGGAGCTCTATACACCTCACAGGCAGCTCCACTCAGAAGTCTCCTCTCCTACGGAACTGTTTGCTGTTTCTGTAATCTTGTGGAGATCCCCTTGTGTGTCTTTTAAATATATATGTGTATTGCTTGATGACAAACTGGCCTGTTGCTTGTGTAGCAGGTTGCAACTTGCACTGTGCTCTACCAACAAGGAACTGGGTTGGGAATGGAGGGTGGAACACTTGGCCATGTCATGAAATTTAGAAGTCTCCTGACATTCCTGTACGAATCATTCTCTGAACAGCAAAGTTGCTGTCATAGTGCTTAACCAGTGGCTTGGGGAAATCACTGACAGTCAGATCCTGAACTCCATACTTCCCAGGAAGAAAGAACATGTTAGGATCAGGGCTCAATCTCGGAGGCGTTTTAGGACATATGAAATTTTCCTCAGACTTCTGAACAAGTAGCTGACTGTATGAACAGGGTCTGGCCCTGGTCTGTGAACAGTTGTGTCAAGGGCTTGCATGCTTTAAGAAAAACACATGGAAGTAAATAAGCCAAGACCACCCTCAGAGAAATGAGGTCACAGGATAGAAAGGTACACAGACATTGTCACAAGTTTCAGTCACACTTACACGGCTTTGCTGTTCCATCCTTCGGGGCTCTATGGGAAACTTCTGGTGGGGAGCTTTCCTCTGTTACTCTTCTTGCCCGAGGAATGAACAATGAAGTGTGTACACATCATGATTGTGGATAAATTGACATGATGTTTTCTGCCTCAAAGTTAATTCAGCATTGTGACAGAGGTGTGAAAGCCCTCTTCTCCTGCTGCCTTCCCTCATGTCAGGCCCTTTTCCTAACTGGAAACTTATCTTCTTGTTTTCATAGTTCCTATCCTGTTCATAACACTTTTTCTGCCTGTCATTGTCCTGTTTCTACAAATGACCTTGCTACTCACAGGCCTGACTGGACAGCTGCTGGCTGAATTGCCCTCTGTCTGGGCCCTGGAAAATTTCAGAACCCTGTTAATTTCTTTGTGGTTTCCTCATCACTGCCTGGAGATTACTATGCACACTGTAAGGCATGGAGAGAAGCCTTCTTGTCATTTCTCGTGCATCTTATCTGGCTCCACCTTCCCGTCACTCACCTCTGTGTCTGTTCCTTCTATCAGCCTAGCATATTACTCCTGATTTCTGGAGCCTCTGGGTATCCTCAGAGCCTGTGTTTTCCTTGTCCTTCTTTGAGGCAAGAGGCTGTGGGGCCATGACACCCTCCAAACACTTTATGGGTCTATGTCCAGCTACTGGCAGTGCTGCTAAAGGCTCCACAGTCTGCCCTTCACCTGTGCATGGGAGGTTCATTACTAGTGCATCACTAAGAATACCAGAAGTGGGGCTGCAGAGATGGATTAGTGGTTAAGTGCTTGCCTGTGAAGCCTAAGGACCCTGGTTCGAGGCTCAATTCTCCAGGACCCACGTTAGCCAGATGCACAAGGGGGCGCACGCATCTGGAGTTCGTTTGCAGTGGCTGGAAGCCCTGGCGTGCCCATTCTCTCTCTCCCTCTATCTGCCTTTCTCTCTCTGCCACTCTCAAATAAATAAATAAAAATGAACAGCAACAAAAAAAGAATACCAGAAGCTCTCAAACAATGTGAATTCTGATTTTTTGAACTTACATTAATATTCTAGCTATTGAGAGGGCCCCTAAATATTACCAGTGTAGTAATATTTATGTTGAAAATAGACATATTGTCCCTATTTTGTCTTAGCAATAGGCAGTGAATAGAAGGAGCAGAAGATCAAAGGGTCAAAGGGTGAGAAAAATAAGCTAGATTTTAACAATAAGAAAATTCTTGGCAAAAAAGAAACTAAACAGCATCCTTATTTATTTTTACCTATTTATTTGAGACAGAGAGAGAGAGAGAGAGGGAGGGAGAGAGAGAGAGAGGGAGGGAGCGAAGTACAGAGAGAGTGCACACAAGCCAGGGCGTTCAACCACTGCAAACAATTTCCAGATGCAAGCTCCACCTTATACATCTGGCTTACATGGATCCTGCGGAATCAAACTTGAGTTCTCTGGCTTTTAAGCAAGCACCTTAACCACTAAATAATCCTTCCAGCTTTTAAATAGTATTTTAAAGTGTTGCTCTCACCATGGACCCATTTGCCCAGTGAGGACGTCCCCATTTAGATATTGAAGGGATAGGAAGGATCAATGACTCAAGAGACAAAAGTAAGTGATGAAACCCATGTTTGGGACGTGTGGAGGCCTATTCATCTTCCTCTGCTCCTAGGCTACCATTTCATCCAAGGTCAGTCTAAGTCACATCTCTTTTCATTGGTTTCTTGTTTGTTTTTCATTGAAACAGAGTGTAATGCTACACCTCAGGCTGGCTTCTGACTCACAGTACTCCAGCCACAGACTCCCTAGTGAGCTTCAGGTCACTAAGAAATCTACCAAAGCTGATCTGGATGACCCTGTTGACTTCTTGACAGGATGCTGGAAAGAGCACTGTTAGGAGAGAAAATTCATCAATGGTGAGGGGCTAGGTGCCTTACATCCTCTCCAACACTGTACATTTTCACCATCCTGTTTGATGTGAAAGGATAGGTACTTGTGACTTCAAGTATGTTTCCCTAGCAACCTCACATTAGGAGTCCTCCCACAGGTTACTATCCATCAGACTGCCTCCATTGTGGAGTGCCTGTCCCCACACATTGCCAATCTGGTGGAGTTATTTGTCTTTTTATTATTGATTTGTATGACTTCCACTTCCTCCCAATTTACAATATTGGAAGAACAAAACCCCCTTCATCTGTTTGATGATGGTGGGTCTCCTGCTTTTCAGATCAAAACTCACCTGGGTCTCCAGCCTTCCTCACCACTGCTCTGGCTCTCATGCATGACAAGTGCAGTATGAGAGGGGTGTTGGGGGAAAATGAGGGCCACGAAATGCTCTTAAGATTTTACTCTTGATTTTTTTTAAGATAGGAAACAACTGCTTTGTTTCTGTGTTTCAAGACCTAAGGAAGTGCCTTCCAGTCTGGTAGATTCCTCAGAGTATTGAATGAATGGATGATGATGACAAGTCACAAAATACCCAGTGTAAATTGTTGTGAGGCATACCAATGCACGTGAAGCTACAAGCGAGTTCCACCTGACTCACAATCCTGCTGTTTCATGAGTCTGGCACTAGGAGCCAAGTCTTCTCATTCTCTGGTTCACTATGTGTGTGTTTACAAGTGTGCTGGATACAGCATGCTTTATAGACTATGAGTCTTTCGTCCACCGGGTGGCAGCGTTTGACCATTCTGCTATCTCACAAATTGCACACTACAGCCCTGTTTTTCTAGTCTCCCTTGACTATCAGTTGCAACAGTGCTGGGTGAGAAATCAGCGTTCAATAATGGAAAAGACATAAAGATTCTTTTTGTAAGATCAAGTTGTAGTTCACTGAACGGAATCGGAGGAACTACAGAGATCGCTCAGTGGTTAAAGGCACTTGCTTGCAAAGCCTAATGGCCCCAGCTTGACTCTTACATAGCTATGTAAAGCCACATACCCAATGTGGTGCCTGAGTCTGAAGTTTATTGTGTAGCTTATCCTAGGTTTTAAAAAATTCTCTCCTGAAGAGAGGAAGGCAGTTCTATTTAGGAAGTCAAGTCTGGGAGACCTGAAACTCAAAGGTTACACAACCACTCCCAAAGTTATGTTAATTTGAAACTGAAACATTTCTTGGGGAGGGTGGTAGAGGAAGGAGGAATTTCTGGAGATTCAGGAAGTCATTATGTCTGGAAATGGGTTGAAAGACCCCACCCTAAACCTATATGAAGACAAAACAACTGCTTAGATATAGACTCTCTGAGCTGCCTACAAGTAGTGTGGTTGGAGTCTAATTGAACTGCCTTCAAGTCATGTTGTGTGTTCAAGACTCTCAGACCAAACCAGTTGCCTGCAGGTTGTACAGTGTGGTGCAGAGATGCAGGTTGCATGCTCGAGTCATCATGTATGACAGGCTTTTCAGTGATGGAGTTGCCTCTGTGTCAACTATTGCTCCTGTAAGCAGTCTCCCACCCGACACTGTAAGTAACCCCAATAATCATATTCATTCTCCAGAACTGTTTTTGGTGTCGTTGTGTTGTCTTTGCTGTGTCTTGCAGGAGGACATGTGTTTTTCTTGTGACAACGAGTTTCCTGTTTTCCTACATCCTCACCAGTATTCTTGTCATTTTATTTATTTATTATTTTTGAGAGAGAAAACAAGGCAGAGGAAGAGAGAAAGAATGGGTGCACCAGGGCCTCCAGCCACTGTAAACAAACTCCAGGTGCATGTTCCACCTTGTGCATCTGGCTAACGTAGGTCCAGGGGAATTGAACCAAGGTCCTTGGCTTTGCAGGTAAGCATCTTAATCACTAAGCCATCTCTCCAGCCCCCATTCGATTTTTTTTATTATTGTCATTCTGATGGAAGTCTGCTGGAATCTCAAAGATATTTTAATTTCCATTTCCTTTTGTTCATATTTTATTTATTTATTTGAGAGAGAGAAATAGGCACAGAGAACTAGAGAGAAAATGGGCTCTCCTGGGCTTCCAGCCACTGCCAAGGAGCTCCAGATGCATGTGCCCCTTGTTCATCTGGCTAACATGGGTCCTGGAGAGCTGAGCACAGATCCTTTGGCTTTGCAGGCAAATGGCTTAACCACTAAGCAATCTCTCCATCCCCATTTCCTTTTATGAATAGATGAAGATGTTGATCATCTGTTAAGGCATTTACTGAACATTTATATTTCTTCCTTTGATAACTCTGAATAATTCTCTGCACCCTTTATGTCTGTGAGTTGCATGTTTCTTTTTTGTTGTTGTTGCTTAGTTTTGTTGTTGTTGCTGCTGTTTCATTTTTAGTTCTTTTTAAATTCTACATACTAAACCTCTATCAGATATATGGCTGGTGAAGATTTTCTCCAATTCATTAGGTTGTAAATAGACCCTGTTGATGGTGTGCTTATCTGTATAATAGCATTTTAGTTTCATGAGTTCCCAATTTTGAGGGTTTGCCTAACTCACTGGACATCTGGGGTCTGATTCAAAAATTCAAAAATTCCTATGCTTATAATTTAGCGTCCTCTCCCTATTTTTCCTTCTGGTCGTTTTAGAGTTTCAGGTCTCATATTTATACTTGAGGTATTTGTAGTTGATTTTTGTTTTGTTTTTGAGTTAGGGTCTTGCTGTAGCCCAGGCTGAGTTCACTGTATAGTCTCAGGGTGGCCTCACACTCAAAACATTCCTCCTATGTCTGCCTTCCGATTGCTGGGAATAAAAGAGTGCACCACCACACCTGGCCTTGAGTGGAGTTCTGGAGTTGATTTTTGTATAGGGCAAAATAACGGGGTGTAAATTAATTCTTCCACATGTGGTTTATCATAGGTTGATTTTTAAAAATATTTTTATTTATTAATTAATTTACTCATTTAAGAGAGACACAAAGAGAAAGAGGTAGGTAGGGAAAGGTATGCTGGGGAGGGGGGAGAATGGTCATGCCAGGGTCTCCAGCTGCTGCAAATGAACTACAGATGAGTATGCCACCTGTGTATCTTCCTTATGTGGGTCCTGGGGAATCAAACCAAGTTCCTTTGGCTTTTCAGGCAAATGGCTAACTACTAAGCTATCTCTCCACTCACATAGGTTGATTTTTTAAGGTATGGTCTCATTATGTAGCCAAGGGCTATGTTATAACTCACAGTAGTTGCTCAAGCAGGCCTGGAAATAATGATACTTCTGTCTCAGTTTCACAGTGTCCTGGGCTTGTAGTAGTATGCCACCTCATCCAGTTTAATTTTGTATTTTGAAACATAATTAAAAGAAGAAAAAGTCAAGTCTTTCTCAAGTGAAATCCTACCCAAAGGTAAACACCATTCCTATGTTTTCTTGACAATCATTTCTGCCAAAAAATAATAGCAATAACAAATGATAAGGGTCATGTCTGTCAGCCCTATACTTTCTCCAAAACATTGTCCATCTCCAGAATGCTGCATGCACTAGATGTTCAGAACATGGAAGTTCACAGCAGTGAAGTCACCAAGGAAGTTGGAGCCAAAGTCTGAATAGAATTTCAAACCAACAACACATCAATTAGTGTGCTAATCATGGAACAAGTAATATGCCCACCCTAAGAATAACTTCTGATGCTCACAACACAGCACAGGGAAATCTCTGAGCTGATGTGGTGAGAAAGATGAGAAAGAGGCTACACAGAGAAGTCCCAAGCATGATCCCACCACTGATACGAATATCATAAGCATAGCACTGTGAGGGCGGCAGAAGTACTCTTCTTTCAGGGGTGGACAATGAAGGAACGGAGCACAGACAGGTCTCTGGTGGAGTGTGTTAAGGCCTGTACAATAAAAGTTCCTCCAGGATATGCATATATATATTTCTGTCTCTCTCTCTGTCCATTTATCTCAAATAAAAATAAAATATTTTTAAAATGGTCCCTCCATTGGCACACATACAGAAGATTTGTGTCCTTTCATGTGAAAATCCCCTTATAAAATAAGCATGCCACACATATCTCATCAGATAAATCCATCATGGTGCTAAGGAGAAGGCTCAGTGACTAAACTGCATGAAGACATGAGTTCAGCCTCCCTGTACCCACACAATAATACTTTGACATGGTGGTGTGTACTTGTAAACTCAGAACTGGAGAGGCAGAGGCATGCAGATTGCTAGGGATTGCTGACTAGCTAGACAAGCCACCCTGGTGAGATCCAAGGTCAGTGATAGTCAATATCTCAAAAAAAAAAAAAAAGAAAAGAAAAGAAAAGAAATGGATAAAGGAAGAGGGAAGTGTAAAAGGAATAAAGAAGGAAGAAAGAGCCTTATTTATATATTAAGTTAATTATTAATTAATTGGTTCAAGAATCTTCTCTTTTTAGATGGCAGTTACCACTGCAGAGTCTCAAAACTCATCCAAGTGCTGAGAAACAGGGACAGTGGAGGGTGTAGGGATGAGTGAGACATCTCTATCACAACTTCCAACGCTCAGGGTCCATTGCAGTAGTGCTGACAGGAAGAATATAATAGTCAGATTAAGGAAAATAGTGCCCTGCAGTACTGTTTTCCGGGACACAATGTGGCCATGGAATTCATGACCTCACAGGGACTAATGCTACCTACACAAGACCTGCATATTTTGAAAGATAAATTTATGGCATCAAAACATAACTGAGATTAGTTGGAGATGAAAAAAGGTATTTAATGGAATGGGCATTAGGGCAGGGAGATAAAGGAGGGTGATGGGAGAGAATTATGATTATGGTAGATTGTCAACAAAATGTTTCAAAAGGTTGGAGAGATGACTTAGCAGTCAAAGAATTTGCCTGAAACCCAAAGGACTTAGGTTCAACTCCCCAGGACCCACATAAGCCAGATGAAGAAGAGGACACATGTGTCTGCAGTCCATTTGCAGTGGTTCGGGCTCTGGTGTGCTCTACCTGCCTTTCTCCTTCTCTCTCTCTCACACACACTCTCTCTCTCTCTCTCAAATAAAAAAAATAAAAATAACATCAAAGATGATACAAAGAAGGCATAAACAGAATGATGTAAAAAGGAAGGAAGGAAAAAATGGAAAGAGAGAGAGAGAGAAAGTTGAAACCTAAGTTGGGCTGAGGGCCTGATAGAACCCTTGTAAATGCACAAGGCTGCCTTGGACAGTGGCAAATAACAGAAGTCAGAAGTTCAATGAAGCATAAGCAGTGTCCAGAGCTCTGAGGGCCTCACAGGTTCTTCCACATGCTGTAGGCTAGTTCATGGTCTACATGAGCCATGGCAGGCCCCTGACAGAATGTTGGAAGCATCCACCAGCACAATGGACCAAGAGACTCTGTCCTTCCTGATGAGCTAATTTTCTGTTACCCTTCTCCAAAATGGCTGACCACTCCCAGCTTTCAAGGGTATCAGTTCCTCCCTGTGTCCCCAGCACTGGACACTAACCAGAGAAGACTCATGCTGTCCACCCTGTGGCACCTGTTCAGAAGAATAGGAAGCATGGCCCCTGCACCCACAGCCTCCCCTTCCCTCCTACCAAACCCAATGACCTCATCTGAGGGAGAGCTCTTATCATCTACCAGCAGTGTCCTGGTGGGAGCTGAAGGAGCTGCAGGAGGAAGACAGGCCACGCTGGGCTCTGCTTACTGTGGCACAGGCAGGTTTCTATGGAGTGATAGCAGCAGTCTTTAAATCAGGGCAGCATGGCCTTGTCCTAGGGTCCCAGGCACGTGGTCAGCTCTGCCACTATATGTAGACCCTTTCTCACCCCTACCACTGCCCTCCTTTGCACCACCCTTGGGTACACAACAGCCACCAGCTACTCGGACACAGAAAGACAGAATATGCTGCCCTTTAAGAGTCTCCGTTTCCAGTCCCGATCCTCTGCAGAGCAGATCACTGATCCTTAATCTCTCCACCTTCATTTTGTTCATTTTATTTATTTATACATGTGGGGGGTGGGCATTCCAGGATCTCTTGCCATTGCAAATGAACTCCAGACACAACTTGTGTACACCTTTTTATGGGGACTGTGGAATTGCACCCTGGATGGCAGGCTTACAAAGCAATGGCCTTTGATAGCTGAGCCATCTCCCTTAGACCCTGCATTCTGCTCATTTTGACATCTTCATCCATTTATTTTTCTGTGTGTTTGTGTGTGTGTGTGTGTGTTCATGCATATACACAAATCTACAAACATATGAAGGCCATTGGACAACTTCAGGAGTTGGGCCTAAGATACCATCCACCTCTTGTGGAGACAGAGTTTTGCACTAGATCTGGGGCTCACTAATCAGGCTACGCTCGCTAGTCAGCAAACTCCAAGGCTCCTTCCATCTCTGCCACCACAGCACTGGTATTACAGCTGTCCACCACCGCATCCAACAATCCAGCTTCTTAAACTGTGGGTCACCACCCTTGAATGTAGGGTTCCAAAATATTGTCAACCATAAAAAGTTTCTGGGGAGATGTTTTAGCGGTTAAAGGCTCTTTCTTGCACGGCCTGCAAGCCCAGGTTTGATTCCCCAGTACCCAGATAAAGCCTGATGCACAAAGTGGGCACATGTGTCTGGAGCTTGTTTGTAGCAGGAAGAGGCCCTGGCACATTTGTACTCTTCCCTAAGTAAAAATACTAATAAGTTCACTTTAAGTGAATCTACAATGAGGAGATGTCAATTGAAAGTCAAATGCATAATGAGTCTGAGGTGTTTCTTGCAGTGCTCATCCAGCTTCCATCACATGACGTCACTCCAGCCTTGGTTCCGAACCCTTATGTACACTTTTCATTGTGAGTGTGTCGACACACCTCACAGTGCCAGTGAACACTGCTCAGCTCAGATTCAAGACTATTGTATTCTTGCCCTGTTATTACTTCAGAGGTTTCTATCTTTTTCAAAACATCATAGTTTAATTATCAAAATCATGCTGTTAAGCTTTCCTATCATAATTTCTGAGCATACATTAAATTAGTATATATGGAGTGATTTTGTTGTGTTAGAATATTTGATTTTAAAAATTGATGTTTGAGTTTCTGACTTAAATTTCATAAACATATTTCATTTTATATTACTTGTTTGTGTCCCATTTGGAGACCACAGGAGGATGTTGAGCATCATGTAACTTCACATTGCTGAAACAAATCCAGCCAGACACAATTTATGGAAGGAATGGGTTTATTTTAGCTTTACAGATCCAGAGGAAGTTCTATAAATGGCAGAGGAAACTGGCCCCCTTTCATAGATCCAATCAGAGAGAAGCAACAAAACATCCAGCACCATCATCAAGCACACTGCAGAGATCAAATTGCTTTACACACACCTTTGGGCTGAAAGTAGATCAGCCCCAAGTAACGCACATGCTTTGGCAGAAATCTGTCTGCTAAGAGCTCAGGTGTGAAGTTAAACAAAAAATGACGTAGTCTATGGGAGCAAACTTCCAGATGATCACATTTCAAATTACCACATTCTTCCACCTTATTTCCCTGAGACAGTCTCTCACAGGACCTGGAACTCCTATTTTCAGTTAGGCTAGCATAGCAGGGAGCCCCAGCAATCCTCTTGTCTCCAGCCCTCTCAGGGCTGAGGCTATAGGAATGCATAGCTACACCTAGTTTTTTACATAAGTGTCAGGAATTTAACTCAAGTCCTCATGTGTGCATAGCAAGGGGTCATACCCACTATGTAATTCTGCCCCCCTCTAAAAGTCAATTTTGATTTTGAACTGTAAGATCTAAGAAATGAACATGTTGCCTTTTGCTTCTGTAACCCTGCTTGCCAGCACTCCAGCTTGACAGCAGTGCTGCCATTTTAAAACAAGTAGCCATTTTAATCAGTAAAGAAAATTTTTAGCCGGGCGTGGTGGCGCACGCCTTTACTCCCAGCACTCGGGAGGCAGAGGTAGGAGGATCGCCGTGAGTTCGAGGCCACCCTGAGACTCCATAGTGAATTCCAGGTCAGCCTGGGCTAGAGTGAGACCCTACCTCGAAAAACCAAAAAAAAAAAAAAAAAAAAGAAAGAAAGAAAATATTTTACTCAGCACTCAGCTTAAGTTCCAAGAAGCCCCCCTCCCTTGCAGATACCAGGAACTCGGGGGGAACATTTTACCACAAACAGCCCCAGCCCAACTTGGCGGTTAAATCTGTGAAGCACCAGACAGCCTAAGTGGAAAGCCCCTAACCATGGGACCCCAAATACCCAATTAATGTAAAGGTCTTGCTGCTATGCAGAATTGTGGTCTTTGCCTTTGTAACCCCTGACCCTCCCCCGAGTCGGGGCTCACTCGCTCACACCCACTGCGTGGGTCTGTGTGGAGACTAGGTCCAGGCCTTGGCTTGCACTACAATAAAGGAAACTTGCTGCTAATTGCATCGGAGTGGCCATCTCGGTTCTTTGCGGCAGATCTCTGGGTGACATCCTGAGGGTCTTGACCCCAGGTAGGGGGACTTGGCACTTCATTTGAGGGCTCATCCGTGATCCCCAGAGACCCCCCGGGAAGGATCTGTGACCCCCAAAAGTTTCCTCCTGACCGGTTGGGTAAGTTTTTATTTCGAGTACTCTCCTTTTGCTTTCACTTTGCTGGCCAGCTGCAGCTGTTTTTAATAAGCTGCATCTGTTTCTGATTTCTGGTTTCTGATCAGGTCGTACATACTGGTGGATGCACCAAAAAGGACAGACCTGGAGGAGGCACGAGACGTCTTGCCCCCTCATCTGAGTGGGTGCTCCGTCCCGGAGGACGTAGCAAACCTGCTGGGGAGACCTGCTCCCATCTGTACTGTGTTTGGCATTGTTGAGTCCTCTAAGGACTCAGACTCTTCTGGCCATCACAGATCTGTTTCTGCTACACGTAGATCTGTTTTTAGGGGCCCTATGTGTTTGTCTGATATTTGTGTGTCTCTTCACTGCCCTCCTCCTACGGAAACTTCTTTCTTGAGTTGATGAATATAGCCCTTCACTTATATGTCTATTTAGTATTTGTGTATCTCCTTATTGTTCTTTCTCTACGGACGTTTTTTTTGTTTTGACTTGACTTAATAACATGTGACAGATTTCTTTCTCCCCATTAGGACTCTGCCTTGTGCACTGGAAGGACGTCAAAGCAGTTGCCCATAACAATGGGGTAAACATTTAAAAAGACAGATGGATTATATTTTGCTCTACTGAATGGCCCCTTTTAGTGTAGGATGGCCAACAGAGGGAACCTTTCATCTAGAGACCATTCTAGAGGTTGAAAAAATTGTTCTTCATCCTAGGAGTAGACACCCTGATCAGATCCCTTACATTATGACTTGGAGGGACCTGATAGAAGACCCTACCCCTGGGTAAAGTCTTTTATTCCCCCCTCCTCACACTCTCCCTTACAGGTATTGATAGCCACACAGAAAAAGGATGCCAGGTTGGCTGTGGGAGCCTCAGCCCCAATTCTTGCAGGGGGCACTGAAGAAACAGACATCTTTCCTCCCCCTTATGCTGCCCTACCCCCTCCTCAACCTCTGGCAGAGGCACAGGCCCCCGCTGCACCTCCTCCTAACCTGGAGGGCCCAGCACAGGCCGCACGGAGCCGTAGGACTGTTACCCCACAGGCTCCAGATGTTTCTGTGGCTTTGCCGCTGCTCCCAGCTGGACCTGTTGATGTAGAGGGAAACCAGCCTTTCCATTATTGGCCCTTTGCCACTAGTGACCTTTATAACTGGCGTTCTCAGAATGCTCCTTTCTCTGAGAACCCTAGAGGACTAATTAATCTGTTAGAAACTGTGCTTTTTACCCATCAGCCTACCTGGGACGACTGTCAGCAGCTCCTACAGGTCCTGTTCACCACAGAGGAAAGAAACAGGATCATTGAGAATGCCCGCAAACTCGTCCCAGGACCTTCGGGGGACCCCACCCCAGATCAAGCCATTATTGATAGTTTTTTCCCAAAAACCCATCCTGATTGGGATTACAATACGGCACAAGGTAGGGAGAGGCTTCTAGTCTATCGCCGGACTCTATTGGCAGGTCTCCGTGTAACACCAAGAAAGCCTGTAAATATGTCCAAGGTATATGACATTAGACAGGGACCTAATGAGAGTCCAGCTGCTTATTTAGAGAGACTTCAGGAAGCTTTTCGCAGGTACACTCCTTAGGATCCTGACTCAAGAGAGTCAGCTGGAACTTTTATGTTTGCCTTTGTCAATCAGGCTGCCCCAGACATTAGGAGGAAGTTACAGGCATTAGAGAGACTAGGGGAAAAGAATATTAGGGAACTAGCTGCAGTGGCAGAGAAAGTTTTTGATAAGAGAGAAAGTCCAGAAGAAAAAGAGATTAGACGAGAAAAGAGACAAGAAAAAAACTTAACTAAGATTTTAGAAGTACAGCAGGACAAGCACCATGAGGAACTTAAGACAATTTTAAAGGCTACAGGAAATCTGACTACCAAGGAGGGCACCATTTGGAAGGGGGCAAAACCTAAGGTGGGAAAAACTCAGTGTGCTTATTGTAAGGAAGAAGGACATTGGGTCAGGGATTGTCAAAAAAAGAAACAACGGGCAAATATCCTGACAACTACCCAAGAAGACAATGACTGAGGGGGACGGGGCTCAGCCCCCCTCACTGAGCCCAGGGTAACCCTTGAGGTGGAGGGGAAAAAGATAATGTATATGGTAGATACTGGAGCTGAAAATTTGGTAATATTACAGCCAGAGGGACCCATGACTGAGAAAACAACATGGGTCCAAGGGGCTACGGGTACTAAACCCTATCATTGGACAACTAAAAGAACTGTTAATTTAGGCACCAATCAAGTAACTCACTCCTTCTTGGTCATACCGGAGTGTCCATACCCACTGCTAGGACGTGACTTATTGTCCAAAATGAGAGCTCAAATTTCATCTCAGAGCAAGGGACCAAAGTCTCAACAGTGAAAAACACTCCAATACAAGTTCTCATGACTACTAACCTAATAGAGGAATATAGGCTGTTTCGAAAGTACTCTGAGGGCACAGTGTCCCTGGACCCTTCCTGGCTGACTGACTACCCACAAGCCTGGGCAGAAACTGGAGGAATGGGATGGGCACAACATAGACCCCCCCATACTTATAGAACTAAAACCTGGAAGTAGTCCAGTCAGGGTTCGTCAGTACCCCATGCCATTAGAGGCCAAAAAAGGCATTACTCCCCACATCAGGTGGCTTCTTCAATCAGGGGTCTTAAAGCCCATTCAGTCAGCTTGGAACACTCCCCTCCTACCAGTAAAAAAGCCTAACTCAAATGATTACCGCCCAGTACAAGACTTAAGAGAAGTTAATAAAAGAGTAATAGACATTCACCCTACAGTGCCTAATCCTTATACCCTATTGGGAAGTCTAACACCTGAACTAACTTGGTATACTGTTTTGGACTTGAAAGATGCATTTTTCAGCCTACCCTTGGCCCCACAGAGTCAATTGTATTTTGCTTTTGAATGGCATGACCCAGACATTGGAATCAATAGCCAACTCACTTGGACTCGATTGCCTCAAGGATTCAAAACTTCCCCTACCATCTTTGATGAGGCCTCACATGAGGACCTATCGGACTTTAGGGTATGTAACCCAGGACTAACCCTGCTACAATATGTAGATGATTTTTTAGTAGCAGCTGTGGATCAAGAGACGTGCCTGGCAGGAACCAGAGATCTCTTGCAGACTTTGGGTGAATTGGGATACTGAGCTTCTGCCAAAAAGGCTCAGGTCTGCAGACAGCAGGTGACCTACCTGGGGTATATTCTCCGGGATGGCCAGCGTTGGCTGTCAGACGCAAGGAAAGAAACTGTTCTCCGGATCCCAACGCCAACCTCAACTGGCCAGGTATGAGAATTTCTTCGTACAGCAGGCTTCTGCTGTCTGTGGATCCCTGGGTTCATGGAACTGGCAAAACCTCTATATGAAGCCACCAAGGAAACTCAACCTTTCCAATGGACAGATCATCACGAACAGGCCTTTGAGGACTTAAAGATACGCCTTTTAGAAGCCCCTGCCTTAAGCCTCCCTGATCTGACTAAGGCATTTATGCTTTTTGTAGATGAACATAATGGGATAGCAAAGGGAGTCCTCACCCAGAGTTTGAGACCCTGGCAGCGTCCTGTAGCCTACCTGTCAAAAAAATTGGATACTGTTGCGGCTGGATGGCCCCCATGCTTAAGAATTATAGCCGCCACGGCCCTTTTAGTCAAGGATGCAGATAAGCTGACTCTAGGACAAAACTTAACAGTCACAGCCCCTCATGCTATCGAAGGGGTACTGAAACAGCCACCCGACCATTGGCTCAGCAATGCTCACATGGTCCACTATCAGACTTTGCTCTTAAATCCAGCCAGAATAACTTTCCAGACTCCCACAGCTCTGAACACAGCCACTCTGCTACCTGATCCAGACCTGGATGCTCCTCTCCATGACTGCATGGAGATACTTGCCCACGTAGACAATGTGAGGCCAGATCTCAAGGACACCCCCCTGAAGGACACTGAGGCGACCTGGTTCACGGATGGCAGCAGCTTCATCAAGGATGGACACAGGTACGCGGGGGCAGCGGTCACTTCAGGGACAGATGTTATTTGGGCGGAGCCCCTTCCAATGGGCACCTCAGCCCAGAGGGCAGAACTCATAGCCCTCACTAAAGCCTTACAACTGGGAGCCAACAAAAAATTAAATATATACACAGACAGCCGGTATGCATTTGCTATGGCTCATGTCCATGGATCAATATACAGGGAAAGGGGACTTTTAACAGCAGAAGGATAAACTATTAAAAATAAACAAGAAATTCTGGGTCTGCTCCAAGCCCTCTGGGGTCCCACTCAGGTGGCCATCATCCACTGCCCAGGACATCAGAATTGGGATGGACTAATTCCCCAGGGCAACAATCTAGCTGATCAAACAGCTAAACAAGTAGCCTTCTCAGCTAAGGTGGTGACCCTGGTCCTGGTTGACCCTGGAGGCAGAAAACTCCCTGATGTCCCTAAATATTCCACAGAGGATCTTGCCTGGATTAACCAACTAAAAGGAACTAATAAATCAGATGACTGGTGGAAAACGGAGGATGGCCGCCTAATTTTACCCCAAATACTGGGACAAAGAATTCTCAGAAACGTCCATCGCTCCACTCACTTGGGAAACAAGCGGATGCAGGAGTTACTGAGAAACTCCCACTTAAAAATACGGGGCACCAGCCAAATTATTGAACAAATTGTGTCTAATTGCCAGTCTTGTTGTATGACTAATGCTACTGCTCTTCCGTCCAATCCAGGAACTAGGCTGAGAGGAACTAAGTCAGGGGCCTACTGGGAATTGGACTTTACTGAAATTAAGACTGGAAAGTCAGGATACAAGTATCTTTTAGTATTAGTAGATACTTCCTCTGGATGCGTAGAAGCTTTCCCCACTAAGACTGAAACTGCACAAGTTGTTGCTAAGAAGATACTAGAGGAAATACTGCCCAGGTATGGTTTCCCAGTCTCTTTAGGTTCAGATAATGGACCGGCTTTTATATCACAGGTAAGTCAGGGAGTAGCCACTGCACTGGGGGCCAATTGGAAATCACATTGTGCTTATCGCCCTCAGAGTTCAGGACAGGTAGAGAGAATGAGTAGAACTTTAAAGGAGACTTTGACTAAATTGGCTTTAGAGACCGGCACAGACTGGCTGGCTCTCCTCCCCTTTGCTCTGTTTAGGGTCTGGAATTTCCCATAACATATGTGTCTAACACCTTTTGAAATAATGTTCAGAGTACCTCCTCCCATCATCCCGAGCCTCTAGACTGATCTCCTAACGCAGATGGATGACCAAGACCTAATCATTCTTTAAAGTGCTTACAGCGTGCCCATAAAACGGTCTGGCCCCACCTGAGAGCTGTTTATGAAACTGTTGTTCCCCCAAAGCCCCACAGGTTTCAGCCAGGAGACAAAATGCTTGTCAGGAGGTACCAGCGGAGAAGTCTGGAACCTAGATGGAAGGGTCCTTACATTGTGTTGATGACTACTCCTACGGCTGTAAAGGTGGATGGCATAACATCATGGATCCACTGGGCCCACGTAAAGGCAGTTCCCTGGAAGGCTGGAGATGCCTGGACGAGCCACCCAGATCCAGAAGATCCACTCAAGCTTCATCTCCACGGAGATGTTACATCTCAAACTCCAGCTCCTGGATGCTCCTGATAGTTTTCATGTTACCAATTGGTGGTCTCCGTGCAGCTTTAGGAGAAGAATGCTGTTTTTATGTAGACCATTCAAGTGTGGTTAAGGATTCCATGGCAAAGGTACGAGAGGGTTTAACAAAAAGGAAGCGAGAACGGGAGAACTCTCAAGGCTGGTTTGAGTCCATGTTTAACCACTGTCCATGGTTTACTACTTTAATATCTGCCTTAATAGGACCTTTAGCTATTTTCTTAGTTATACTCACCATAGGGCCCTGCATACTTAATAGGCTTGTCAGTTTTGTCAAAGATCGTATTAATTCAGTCAAATTGATGGTTCTCAGGGCGCAATACCATACTGTTGCTGTTCATGAGCATGACAACATATAAGGAACCAAGATTGGCTCCTCAAGGAGCATAAAAAGGGGGGGGAATGTAAGATCTAAGAAATGAACATGTTGCCTTTAGCTTCTGTAACCCTGCTTGCCAGCACTCCAGCTTGACAGTAGTACTGCCATTTTAAAACAGGAAGCCATTTTAATCAGTAAAGAATTTTTTTTACTCAGCACTCAGCTTAAGTTCCAAGAAGCCCCCCTCCCTTGCAGATACCAGGAACTCAGGGGGAACATTTTACCACAAACAGCCCCAGCCCAACTTGGCAGTTAAATCTGTGAAACACCAGACAGCCTAAGTGGAAAGCCCCTAACCATGGGACCCCAAATACCCAATTAATGTAAAGGTCTTGCTGTTATGCAGAATTGTGGTCTTTGCCTTTATAACCCCTGACCCTCCCCCGAGTCGGGGCTCACTCGCTCACACCCACTGCGTGGGTCTTTGTGGAGACTAGGTCCAGGCCTTGGCTTGCCCTACAATAAAGGAAACTTGCTGCTAATTGCATCGGAGTGGCCATCTCGGTTCTTTGCGGCAGATCTCTGGGTGACATCCTGAGGGTCTTGACCCCGGGTAGGGGGTCTTGGCACTTCAGAACTAGTATAGCATTTCCAACAATTTCTAAGATAGCCTTAAGCATACTGTTCCCACTTTCTGCTATGCATTATGTGAACTGGAATTTTCAACACAAATGTTTTCAACTGTAAGAACTTTAACAATATCCTACATATAAATATTTAATCAAAATGTTATTCTTTGTGAAACATTAAGTGAGCACATTAATCTCATTACTATGCAGTTTTGTTTTCATTTTTAAAGTAGGAGTATATGTGTACCAAGAATTAATTTTAATTTATATGAGAGAGAAGGAGGCCGAGATAGATGGGGGAATGGCTACGCCAGGGCCTTCAGCCACTGCAAGTTTACTCCAGATACATGCATCACCTAGTGCATGTGGCTTACATGGGTCATGGGGAATAGAACCTGGGTCCTTTGGCTTATCAAACAAGTGTCTTAACGACTAAGCCCTCTCACCAGAGCAAGAATTGCTTTAAAATCAATGTCTTTCATTTATGTCAATAAATTCCTGATCCATATGCCTATTTCTATACTTATGTACATAAAATTGTTTGAAAATGTCTCAGGGGTGGAAGGTGATTACAGCTGGATACTGTGTATGTATATGTGGAGACTGTAAAGTATTCTTTTAAGTTTCCAAGGGTTAAAGGAGACACAATGTAGAAAAAGTGTTAGAATGCCCTGTTGCAAATAATGTTTTTATTTTAATTAACACAGAATACCTGTACATATTTGTAAGCCACAATGTAACTTTTCAATAAATGTATGCAAGTGCAATGATTACATGAAGGTAGTTGGCATTTCTATCTATATGTCATTTCTTGTGTAGGGGAGACAGACACCACCTTTTAACAATATGACTGAGACTTAGTGAAGGTCCAGAGGAATGACCACACTTTTTTCCAACTACAGTGAGGACTGAGAAAACATTTTCAGGAATCAGTGGGACTCCACAGAGCAAAGCACTCAGGTGCATGTCTCCAGGGCTACAGGCTCTCCTACATGACTCTCCTCTTTTGCCAGGTTCAAGCTTGAAGGAGGGTCCCGGAAGAGAGGTGTGAAAGGGAGCAGTGCAATAACGACTCAAAGTCAAGTTCTGGTGCAAGCTGACAGGCTAATGCTGAAGGCAGCTGAGTCTCTCTCTCTCTCTCCTTCCACAGCTTAACCTCAGTCTTTTATTTTCTGATTATGTCGTGCAAGAGCAACCTTCAAGAAACGTACAGTTCCCAAAATTCATAGAAACTTTTTGCTATTTCTTTACATCAAACAATCCCATATTTATTTACCTCAACTACAGTCATCAGGCCCCTATAATGATTAACTATTTTCACACTTTCCCCATGTATGTGCGGTCAAGCACTTGCAGTTTCATGAGCTCCCAATTTCAATTACTATATTAAAGGTGAGAGACAGAACAACCACAAAATGGGGGCTCCCACCATTGATCCAATAAGCATGATTATCCCCCAACCATTTCTTTTGAATTTCCCCCTTTTTTTTAATATTTTTTGGTTCATTTTTTATTTATTTATTTGAGAGTGACAGAGAGAGAGAGAGAGAGAGAGAGAGAGAGAGAGAGAGAGAAAGAGGCAGATAGAGAGAGAGAGAGAATGGGCGCGCCAGGGCTTCCAGCCACTGCAAACGAACTCCAGACGCATGTGCCCCCTTGTGCATCTGGCTAACGTGGGTCCTGGGGAATCGAGCCTTGAACCGGAGTCCTTAGCCTTCACAGGCAAGCGCTTAACCGCTAAGCCATCTCTCCAGCCCCTGAATTTCCCTTTCTACATCCCTCCAGTCCTTAGACTTTGGTCCCCCAATTGAACTCTTTCTAACCTCAATTGTTTTTCTGGTAAGGATTTTTTGTAAAGAGCCATAGTTTGCTGCAATTGCCACCATTCAGAAAACTTGGTCATATAACAATTTTTACGTTGTTCCAGGAGGTTCATTGTTTTCTCCTAAGTGTACTGTACTCCATGCCTGACTTTCTTTAAGGCCTTTAAGGAAAACAATCATTTATGACCCATTTTCTTGTTTTTCCAGTTCTATGCCAGAGCTTCTTTCAGATGTACTGACCAACACTTCACTAACATCTATTTTTGCTGGAAAAGTAAACTTAGAGATTGGTGCACCAAGTGAGAGACAAAAAAAAAAAGACAAACATTATACAGAAAACCATACATATCTGTAGTGCAGAGAGCCAAAGATGTTTCTATGGAGGGGCCACATTGAACTCCAAGGAAGAGACATCTGGGCTGGAACTGTGTCATGCAGTTCTTCAGCCCTCGATTCCTCATGATCCTGAAATGGTATGCTCTGGCACTCTTTCACTCCAAAACTCTACCTGGTCAAACATTGATACCAATGCCACATGTCTGGATCCTTTATTCAGTGTCTTGGCTTTACACTGACTGCTAAAATTCTTTGACAAGCTTTTAGCTGGACTCACATCCTGACTACTTCCTGGTCCAGACAAGCTTTGATAGGACACCCCCTAGCCCAGTCCCAATGCCTGAGCATGCCAAAGAAGATATCAAGCCAACCAGGATTGAGCACTCATTTTCAGTAAGACGGTAACACAGAGCAAAAGGCTCAAAGTGTTTCTAGGGGAAAAGTCTGTAACTGTATCAAGTGGTGCAGAGAATGGGAAACTTGTGGACAGATACCATATCCACAGAATGCCTTCTAGAAGTATGGCATCAGGTTTGTTCTATTTTTTTCTCTCTCTTTCTCAATGTGTGAGTCTGGCTGACTGTGTGCAATGTAGTATTTATGTGTGTGCATTTATGTGTGTAGGTGAATACACCCATGCATAAAGGTGTATAGGCTAGAGATGGACTTAAGATGACCTCTTTTATCACTCTACTACCTTAAGACAGGGTCCCCAAACATGGAATTTACAGTTTTTCAGTTATATTGGATATCCATGTCATTGCAACAATACTCCTGTCTCCATTCCTCAGTGCTGGGGTTGTAGGCATGTATGGCCTTGCCTGGATTTAAAAAAAAATAGTTTTTATTTATTTGCATGGAGAGCGAGAGTGTGTGTGTGTGTGTGTGTGTGTGTGAGAGAGAGAGAGAGAGAGAGAGAGAGAGAGAGGGGAGGGAGGGAGGGAGAGAATGGGCACCCCAGGGCCTCCAGCCACTGCAAACAAACTGAAGGTGCATGTGCCATTTTGTGCATCTGGCTTGACATGGGTACTAGGTAGTAAAATCCCAATCCTTAGGTTTTGTAGCAAATGTCTTAACTGCTTAGCAATCTCTCCAGCCTCCCTTGCCCAGATTTTTAAATGGGTGCTGAGAATGGAACTCATGCTTGCACAGCAAACATTCACACCCTCTGCGCCATCTCTCCATCTATCTGGATGTTTCTTTTCATCTTTCTGACTGCTTCTCATCTCAATGAAAATCCTGAGGCTGTAGAGGGCAGAAATGTGATTTTTCTCAGTTCACCCTCTCTAAGGCTATATGCCAGGGTCGGAGTGCCATGAATCCATCTCAGAGCATCTGGCCTTCTCCATGTGGGACATTGCCTTGGGTTGCAGCATTACTCAGTTCCCAAGAAAGTGAACATGGCCAAGACATGAGGTTTTATGTCAAAGCACTTGTGTTCTTTCCCAACTATGCAACATTGAGAGAGTCATGTACCCTTGAGTTTCCTAATTATAACAGATATAAGATACCTGCATTATCTCTCTCTAGATCTACAGGCTCAATGAGTTCATTGCCATGGGAAACTTTCACACATGGAAAAAATCCAGCAAAGTGTCCAGGCTTCATGAAGATTTGCCCAGGACTCCAACCTTGTCTGCAGGCCTGGCTACAGGACCAAAAAGCAAGATCCACCCCAGACCTCAGGTCAGAATGCAATTGGCCACCACCTTGAGGAAGCTGGGCCACAACAGCCACTTCTAGTCCAGTGTACCTTGTCACACCTGAAACTGACACACAAAAGAGATGGCTTCTTATGGAGATCAAGAGTACCCCAGCTCTGAGGGATCAACTCCAAAATATCAGGTTCAACAACAACTAAACAGACACCAAGGGGAGTCAGAGACACAATGTCTTTGTGAAGTATCAGAGGGAGAATAGGGGCTTGCATAGAATGTGATCATGAAGGGCAGGAGGGGGAAATGTTGTTCTCCATGTCTTCTGGATTCTGCAAAGGGAAAGGGCTTTCTCTGAACTGTTGAAAACTGTGGAGTGCCAAGGTGTGAGATGCTAGAAGGAGGGAGCTGGGGAGAAAGGGAAATATCCTTCACATTCCTTTTGGAAATAGGACATCTTTGCACCCTGAAAGAACACCCCCTTGAGGGGGAGTCTTTCCCCAGGAAGAGACCCTAAAAACCCAGAGACCAGTCCGAGACCACGAGATGCAAACAGCAAGAGGCTTTATTGGGGGTACCGGTGCACCGGGGCTCGACACGGAATCCTCACGCAGGAGGGGTGAAGAGCCCCCAGCAGCCGGGAGGTAGGGGTTTTAAAGGCAAACATGCAGAAATATCTCAAACATGTTTCAGTTCAGGGACTTTTCAGACGTCATCAGGCAGTCGCCTGGTCCGTGCCATGCCGTTTTATCTTGACCTTGGGCAGGGAGCTCAGGATGTCTCCTCGCCGTGTTATCTTAACCTCGGCAGGGAGTTAGGGCCCCTGCAGTTAGGCATTGTGCTTCCCAGAGAGCGGAGGCTTCTCAGAGATTAGTTATGCACAGGTTACTAAGGCAACGGCCGGTACTCCAGTTAACTATTTCCTTACCTGAGCCCGGGCAGCTGGTTGCAGAAAGTCACTGTTAAGCAAGCGATTGTACAGAAGCCAAAGAAGCAGGTTAGATGTATTTATTAGTGTAGCAGCGGTCTAGCCGGGGTTTTTCATTCCCCCATTTTCTTTTAGCATTGAGTGAAATCTTTTACTTAAACCAGATTATGGGATTTTAGTTTCTTGCTGTTGCAGTCTCTGATATTGCTGTGTCAGAACAAAAGTCTGGATGACTGACAGCCTGTCTTTTATGAATTGGACCAGCCGATTTAGAATGCATGGCCCGAACAGGAGTATTAAAAGGAAAATTATTAGAGGTCCCATCAAGGTGGAGATTAAAGTTGTAAACCAGGGAGATTTATTAAACCACCCTTCGAACCATCCCTGTTGGGATTTAAATAACTTTTGTCTTTGTTTGAGTCTTTCCCTAAGTTTTGCCATGTTATCTCTTACCAATCCAGTATGATCGGCGTAGAAGCAGCATTTTTCTTTTAGGGCTGCACATAATCCCCCCTCCTTCAAAAACAGCATATCTAAACCTCTTCTATTTTGAAGGACTACCTCCGAGAGGGAGGTGAGTGACTTTTCAAGGGCACTGATTGATTCCTCTAGGGCCTTGATATCAGCATGCATAGCTATTTGCAGCTGCCGAAACTGATTGGTTTCTATGAGGGCTGAGGTTCCTGTCCCTATCCCGGCAGCTATTCCCCCCATAGTAATACCCCCCAAGAGTATGGCCATGGTCAAGGTGACGGGTTCTCTTTTGTACCTAGATTTGTCCTCAAATTGGCTATAGATATAATCAGGTTCATGGTAAGTAATTTTGGGCCATAATTCTATGAGTACACAATAATCTGATGTCGCATAGAGTACTGAGGCTGAGACACAAGGGGTTAACCCAGTACTACATGCCCAATAAGTTCCGCTGGGGGCGGCCAAGTAGTAGGAACCAGTGGGTACTTTTATTGTGAGGTTACATAGGGCCTGATGGGTTTTAGGGACTGTCCCTAAGCAAAGCCCCTTTCCAGAAACTTCTGACAGGGTTAATCCGTGTTGGGGACTGGAGATGCAACTAGGGGAAACTGAAGTCTGATTGGAGTAATTACCCAGGACAGCTACTCCTTCATAAGGGGGTCTTGAAATTAGGCATAACCAGCAGTCTGTGGTTTTGTCTGGGCTGGTGAGATTGAGAGCCAGATATGCCCCTTGAATCAGGCCTATTAGTCTGTCTCCTGTCCCAGGAGAGGGAGGGGGTACGTCAGTGTTAGAAGGGGTTTTTAGGGTAGGGAGGGGAGTTACGGGTTTAATTTGTTCTGGCAGAGAGGGAGGCCTTTGTTGTGGCACCACCTTGTTAGGTCCTATAGAGTGGGTCGTTGCCTGGACCTTAAGCTTAATTTTAAAAGTCAGTCCCTTGCCTATCCGATACCATTGGAGTCCCCAGGTATACCCTTCTTGCCAGCCAGTGGCTTTCTTTCCTGAGTCTGTAAAGTCAATGTGAAGGGGTAAGCAGGTACCATTTACACATTGAAAGTTTCCCCAGTTTTCCTTAGTGGATTTTTCTCCACATCCCCCCTTATAATTGTTTGGCCACCATTCCTTGGGGGGTTTATTCCAACCTCTGGTGACCTTGATTTTATCCCAGCTAGAGTGGGGCTTCCAGTAGGCATCTCCTGTCGTCTCACATCCCCAGGCCGCACAAAAAGTTTTTTCATATCCCCCACAGCGATATGCTTCGGCCCTGCTTCTGTCATCTCTGGGGCATAGGAAAAAGTCTGCTCCTGCCAATATACATCGTCTTGTCGGGGAGGAACACCCTTCTATGGCTATACCCCCCGAGGTGGACCTCATTGTTTTTTCTAACTTTCTGGGGTCTGCATCAGCGATATCCCATGAATCCATGCCTGCAGCTAATTGGCAAAAGTCAGGTGTTAGAGTAGGCCACCAGGTATTGAATGTGTGATTTTCTTGGATTTCCCAAACAATTTCACCCGTTTGAGATTGAATCTGCCAAGTCAAGGTATGTACCTGGTGGGGACTCTGGTTTTTAGTTGCCCTGCCTATATGTAGCAGGGCCCACCACACCAAGATTAGGAGTTCCCATCTCCATGAACAAGTCTTAACTTTAAGGGGTTTTGGGTGCGTTGGATTTTCCATGTTGGACCGGTGGTTGGTTTTGTCCCTTCAGGCGTATGAGTCGCTTTGACGTGGGATGCGTGGATCCAAGCTGCAATTCCGTCGACTTTTAGCGCCGTTGGGGTGGTCAGGAGGACGGTGTAGGGACCCTTCCACCGAGGTTCCAAGTTCTTAGTCTGGTGTCGGCGGACCCAGACAGTATCCCCGACCTGGAAGGGGTGTGGCAGTACCGGCTGGTTCAGTTGTTCGCGATAAGCTGCTGCAAGGGGTTTCCAGACTTCTCTCTGCACGATCTGCAGGGCCTGCAAATGAGCTTGCAGAGAGGGACTGTTAGCAAAATCAGCAATGTCTGGATCAAAAAAATTTATAAATGGGGGTGGTGCCCCATAAAGTATTTCAAAAGGAGTGAGTCCACGGGGGCCTGGTGTGTTGCGGGCCCTATATAGAGCTAACGGAAGGAGGAGCACCCAGTCCTTAGAGCCAGTTGCAAGCGTTAATTTGGATAAAGTCTCCTTAATTGTTCTATTCATGCGTTCTACCTGTCCTGAACTTTGGGGTCTATAAGCACAGTGTAATTTCCAATCGATCCCCAATAGCTTAGCCACCAACTGACTTACCTGGGAGACGAAGGCGGGCCCGTTATCTGTGCCTAGGACCTGGGGCATTCCGTACCTGGGGAAGATTTCTTCCAGAAGCTTTTTAGTTACTATTTTGGCAGTTTCATGTTTGGTGGGGAAAGCTTCTACCCACCCTGAAAAAGTATCCACGAACACCAGTAGATATTTGTATCCATATAGTCCGGGTTTGACCTCAGTGAAATCTATTTCCCAATGTACCCCCGGCCGGTGTCCCCGCATCCGAACCCCAGTCCCAATCTTAGTTCTTCCTGCATTTATTTGGGCGCAGGCTGCGCATTCATCAGTTATCTTTTGTAGGGCCTTGTCTCTGTTCAGGAGGTAGGGACCAGCTTCACTGCGTTCTAATAGGGTTTTCATCTTTTTTGGTCCCAAATGGGTCAATTTATGTAAATACTTGATTAGTTCATAGGTATCTCGTATTGGCATAACAGTCTTTCCTTCAAAGACCCAATGGTGTTTATTTGGGTCATAAGTGGCCCCCATTTTCTTTAGGAGGTCGGTATCCTCCCTACTATATTGCAATGAGCATCGATGTCGTTTATCTTCCCTTGGGTCCATCAAGGGGAAAGATTGAGAGGTGTCAAGCGGCTTTAGGGCAGCCTCTCTGGCAGTGTCATCTGCCAAGCGGTTCCCTTTTGCCTCAGGGTGGTTTCCTTTCTGATGGCCAGGGCAATGCATGATGCTCAGTTTTTGAGGCAAGAATAGGGCTTTAAGTAGCGCCAGGATTTTAACTTTATTTTTAATTTTTTTTTCCCTCTGATGTTAATAAGCCGCGCCTCCGGTAGATTTCCCCATGGATGTGGGCAGTAGCAAAAGCATAGCGGCTGTCAGTGTAAACATTTAGTTTCTTACCTTCTGCCATTTGGAGGGCCTGGGCCAGCGCTATGAGTTCCGCTCTTTGGGCTGAGGTGCCTGGTGGTAGGGCTGCAGCCCAGATTACCTCAGTTTCAGTGGTCACTGCTGTTCCCGCCTTTCGTTCCCCATTTGCCAGGAAGCTGCTACCATCGGTGTACCAGGTGTAGTCTGCATCCCGAAGAGGTTGGTCCGTCAGGTCTGGTCGGGTTCCATGTACTTCCGCAAGAATCTGGAGACAGTCGTGTTGTTCTGTTGCTTCCGGCAAGGGAAGCAGGGTGGCGGGGTTGAGAGTGACCACAGATCCGAATCGCACCCGGTCAGCGTCCAGGAGCAGGGCTTGGTAATGAGTCATACGGGTATTGGAAAGCCAGCGGTCTGGGGGTTGCTTGATTAAGGCCTCCACAGCATGGGGGGCTCGAATAATCAAAGGCTGACCCAGAGTCAGTTTTCCTGCGTCCTTAACAAGGACCGCAATGGCTGCCACCATTCGCAGACAAGGTGGCCAACCGGCTGCTACCGGATCCAGTTTCTTAGACAGATAAGCCACAGGTCGCCTCCAAGGGCCCAGCCTTTGGGTCAGTACCCCCTTGGCATAGCCCTGTTTTTCATCTACGAACAGTTCAAAGGGCTTAGTGATGTCAGGGAGGCCTAAGGCGGGGGAAGTTAGCAAAGCCTTTTTGATGTCTGTGAAGGCTCTTTGTTGTTCTTCTCCCCATGTAAATAAGACTCCCTGCTTGGTGAGGGGGTACAAAGGTGCTGCCATTTCTGCAAACCCGGGAATCCAGAGACGGCAAAAGCCCGCGGTCCCCAGGAATTCCCTCAATTGGCGAGGGGTTCGAGGGGCAGGGATGTGAGTGATAGTCTGTTTGCGCGCCTCGGTTAGCCATCTCTGTCCATCCTGCAACTGATAGCCCAGATAGTTGACCTTTCTCCGGCATATTTGAGCTTTTTTTGCTGAGGCCCGATAGCCTAGTTGTCCCAATGTCTGTAAAAGGGCCCGGGTACCCTCCTGACATTTCTTTTCTGAGGTGGCCGCTAGGAGGAGGTCATCAACATATTGGAGCAAAATTAGAGCCGGGTATTGTACCCGAAAGTCCGCCAGATCCCTATGCAAGGCCTCATCAAAGAGAGTCAGGCTATTTTTGAATCCCTGGGGAAGCCTAGTCCAGGTTAGTTGGCCTGAAAGTCTAAGTTCTGGATCTTTCCATTCAAAGGCAAAAAGAGACTGGCTTTTAGGATGTAGGCGTAGGCAAAAGAAGGCATCCTTCAGGTCTAGTACGGTGTACCAGACATGAGACGGTGGCAGGGTGCTCAATAGGTTGTAAGGGTTAGGAACTGTGGGGTGGATGTCTTCCACCCGTTTATTAACTTCTCTTAGGTCCTGTACCGGCCGATAGTCTCCCGTCCCTGGCTTCTTTACTGGCAACAAAGGGGTGTTTCATGGAGACCGGCAGGGTATAAGGACACCCTGGTCCAGCAGTCTCTTAATGTGGGGGCGAATGCCCTGGTATGCTTCATGGGACATGGGGTACTGTCTAATGGAAATAGGAGTAGCTGTAGCCTTTAGTTGGATAACAAGCGGAGCTTGTTGCAGAGCTAGTCCCATTCCCCCAGTTTCAGCCCATGTTAATGGAAAGTCATTGAGCCAGGAGGACATGTCAGTCTCCTGTGGCTCTTGAGATTCATAGAGTCTATATTTATCTTCTAAGTGCAATGTCAGGATTTGGAGGGGATCACCCTCAGGGCCTGTTATTCTAGCCCCTTTCTCATCGAAATGAATTTGGGCCTTTAATTTAGTGAGGAGGTCCCTCCCCAGCAAGGGATAGGGGCAATCTGGAACATGTAGGAAAGAATGAGTTACTTTACCAGTAGCCAGTTGCACCTTCCGTTCCGTGGTCCATTGGTACCTTTTTCCACCGGTTGCTCCTTGTACCCAAGCAGATCGAAGGCTGAGTGGGCCTGATGTCCGAGTCAGGACCGAGTGCTGGGCCCCAGAGTCTACTAGGAAGGTGACTGGTTGCCCCCCAACTTTTAGGGTTACCCTGGGCTCAGGGGGGGGGGGGGCTCCTGGCCCTGACTTTCCTAGTCTTCATCTAGAGCAAGGAGGGAAGTCTGCGGCTTAGGTTTTCGGGATCCCTTAGATTTCTTTGGGCAATCTCTGACCCAATGTCCTCGCTCTTTGCAGTAGGCACATTGATCTTTATCCAGTTTGGCCTCCTTCTGGCTTCCCGGCCTGCCTCCCTTTCTATCTTGTCCCTGTACTACGGTGGCCAGCAACCTACTTAATTTTTATTTTTTTTTTAATCTCTTTTCTCCTGAGCCTTCCATAACCTTTCTTCCTTTTCTTCAGGAGCCTCCCTCTTATTATAAATTCTTTCTGCCTCCTTTAATAGGTCCGGCAATGTATATGCCTGTAGACCCTCCAACCTTTGTAATTTACTTTTAATGTCTGGACTAGACTGCCAGATGAAGGACATAGCCATGCCAGTCGCCTGACCGGGGTCGTCAGGGTCATAGGGAGTATACATCCTATATGCTTTCTTGAGTCTTTCTAAAAATGCTGATGGAGTCTCATCACTTCTTTGTATCACCTGTTTAACCTGTGCCAAATTGGTGGGTCGGCGTGCTGCCCCTCGGAGACCCGCTATGAGCAACTGGCGATAAAGACGTAGGTGTCCCCTACCTGCGTCTGTTGCGAAATCCCAATCAGGGCGAGTCAGGGGGAAAGCTTCATCAATCTCGTTTGGTAACAGGGTTGGGCGCCCGTTGTCACCCGGAACATTCTTTCGTGCTTCTAGAAAGACTCTTTGTTTCTCTTCTGAAGTCAGAAGAGCCTGCAAGAGCTGTTGGCAATCGTCCCAGGTGGGCTGGTGAGTGACTAAAATAGATTCAATCAAGTTAGTCAGTGCTACTGGATCTTTAGAGAAGGGGGGGTTATGTTGTTTCCAATTATAAAGGTCAGAAGCTGAAAACGGCCAATATTGTGGTCGGCCAGTCGGGCCCTCCCTGAGAGGGAAAGCCTGAGAAGTAGGGTCAGGTGGCAGCTCGCGTTTGCTTCTCAGCCGGGCAGCCATGGGCGAGGGGGCCGGAGGCTCTTGTAGAGGGGTAGTCGCTGCGGCGGCTGTAGCCTCTGGTTCTCCCCTGAGTCCTGCATATGGAGGGGGTTCTTCTGAAAGAAGATCAATGAGGGGTGAATCAGGGTCGGGAGGGAGGACGGGGGGGGAAGAGACTTTGGAGGGTCCTTCTTGAGGAGGGTAGGATATAGGGAAGAGGAAGAAGGAGCGGGAGAAGAGGAGGGGGAGGGAGAAGTGCAGAAGTTGCCTCCCGACAGGAGGAGGCGCTTTGGGAGCTGAAGGGGTGAAAGGAAGTTGAGGTTTGCCCGAAATGACAAAGGGTTTGACCCAAGGAGGGGGGTCGTAGGCCAGGTCTTCCCAGGTCACAATATCAGCCACCTGCTCTGGGTCTCCATGGGGTCCGGTATCGAACACTTTAGCTTTGACCTGGGAAATAATGTGAAGATCGAAAGTGCCATCTCGAGGCCATCCCACATTAAATGTGGGCCATTCTGCTGAGCAGAAAGTTGTCCTTTTTTTTTTTTTTTACTACAACCGACTGATTGCCTGCCCGACGCTGGACTTCAGACCAGTGATCTAGAGTCAAACTAAGAGGGGTAGTTAAAGTTTGTCCCATAGTGTCGAGAGACAAGAGATAAAGGGTTAGAAATACACAGAAGAGACCGACAAATAACAATACAGCAGACAGACGCGCAGCGCGGCTTCGGCGTAAAACCGAAAGCAAAAACTCAGATGGAGACGGAGAGGGTCCAGGTCCCTCGTCTTCCAGCAGAACCACGTATCCCTCCGATACGGGCTGAGCTCCGAAAAATCGGGCTCCAGACACCCTTGGAACGTCTTCCAGGGCTGCGGGGGATAAGTCCGAACTCGTCAGTTTTTTTTTCCACCCGCCAGATACGGATAGATCCGATCGAATCTTACTGAGTGAACATATAACAAGTCGAGACACAGACAAGACCTAGAAACAAATAACACTGGCCAGCTTACCTCCCGGTGGTTGGTCGGTGGTCCCTGGGTGGGGGTCTCAAATCCCGGACGAGCCCCCAAGTGAAAGAACACCCCCTTGAGGGGGAGTCTTTCCCCAGGAAGAGACCCTAAAAACCCAGAGACCAGTCCGAGACCACGAGATGCAAACAGCAAGAGGCTTTATTGGGGGTACCGGTGCACCGGGGCTCGACACGGAGTCCTCACGCAGGAGGGGTGAAGAGCCCCCAGCAGCCGGGAGGTAGGGGTTTTAAAGGCAAACATGCAGAAATATCTCAAACATGTTTCAGTTCAGGGACTTTTCAGACGTCATCAGGCAGTCGCCTGGTCCGTGCCATGCCGTTTTATCTTGACCTTGTGCAGGGAGCTCAGGATGTCTCCTCGCCGTGTTATCTTAACCTCGGCAGGGAGTTAGGGCCCCTGCAGTTAGGCATTGTGCTTCCCAGAGAGCGGAGGCTTCTCAGAGATTAGTTATGCACAGGTTACTAAGGCAACGGCCGGTACTCCAGTTAACTATTTCCTTACCTGAGCCCGGGCAGCTGGTTGCAGAAAGTCACTGTTAAGCAAGCGATTGTACAGAAGCCAAAGAAGCAGGTTAGATGTATTTATTAGTGTAGCAGCGGTCTAGCCGGGGTTTTTCATTCCCCCATTTTCTTTTAGCATTGAGTGAAATCTTTTACTTAAACCAGATTATGGGATTTTAGTTTCTTGCTGTTGCAGTCTCTGATATTGCTGTGTCAGAACAAAAGTCTGGATGACTGACAGCCTGTCTTTTATGAATTGGACCAGCCGATTTAGAATGCATGGCCCGAACAGGAGTATTAAAAGGAAAATTATTAGAGGTCCCATCAAGGTGGAGATTAAAGTTGTAAACCAGGGAGATTTATTAAACCACCCTTCGAACCATCCCTGTTGGGATTTAAATAACTTTTGTCTTTGTTTGAGTCTTTCCCTAAGTTTTGCCATGTTATCTCTTACCAATCCAGTATGATCGGCGTAGAAGCAGCATTTTTCTTTTAGGGCTGCACATAATCCCCCCTCCTTCAAAAACAGCATATCTAAACCTCTTCTATTTTGAAGGACTACCTCCGAGAGGGAGGTGAGTGACTTTTCAAGGGCACTGATTGATTCCTCTAGGGCCTTGATATCAGCATGCATAGCTATTTGCAGCTGCCGAAACTGATTGGTTTCTATGAGGGCTGAGGTTCCTGTCCCTATCCCGGCAGCTATTCCCCCCATAGTAATACCCCCCAAGAGTATGGCCATGGTCAAGGTGACGGGTTCTCTTTTGTACCTAGATTTGTCCTCAAATTGGCTATAGATATAATCAGGTTCATGGTAAGTAATTTTGGGCCATAATTCTATGAGTACACAATAATCTGATGTCGCATAGAGTACTGAGGCTGAGACACAAGGGGTTAACCCAGTACTACATGCCCAATAAGTTCCGCTGGGGGCGGCCAAGTAGTAGGAACCAGTGGGTACTTTTATTGTGAGGTTACATAGGGCCTGATGGGTTTTAGGGACTGTCCCTAAGCAAAGCCCCTTTCCAGAAACTTCTGACAGGGTTAATCCGTGTTGGGGACTGGAGATGCAACTAGGGGAAACTGAAGTCTGATTGGAGTAATTACCCAGGACAGCTACTCCTTCATAAGGGGGTCTTGAAATTAGGCATAACCAGCAGTCTGTGGTTTTGTCTGGGCTGGTGAGATTGAGAGCCAGATATGCCCCTTGAATCAGGCCTATTAGTCTGTCTCCTGTCCCAGGAGAGGGAGGGGGTACGTCAGTGTTAGAAGGGGTTTTTAGGGTAGGGAGGGGAGTTACGGGTTTAATTTGTTCTGGCAGAGAGGGAGGCCTTTGTTGTGGCACCACCTTGTTAGGTCCTATAGAGTGGGTCGTTGCCTGGACCTTAAGCTTAATTTTAAAAGTCAGTCCCTTGCCTATCCGATACCATTGGAGTCCCCAGGTATACCCTTCTTGCCAGCCAGTGGCTTTCTTTCCTGAGTCTGTAAAGTCAATGTGAAGGGGTAAGCAGGTACCATTTACACATTGAAAGTTTCCCCAGTTTTCCTTAGTGGATTTTTCTCCACATCCCCCCTTATAATTGTTTGGCCACCATTCCTTGGGGGGTTTATTCCAACCTCTGGTGACCTTGATTTTATCCCAGCTAGAGTGGGGCTTCCAGTAGGCATCTCCTGTCGTCTCACATCCCCAGGCCGCACAAAAAGTTTTTTCATATCCCCCACAGCGATATGCTTCGGCCCTGCTTCTGTCATCTCTGGGGCATAGGAAAAAGTCTGCTCCTGCCAATATACATCGTCTTGTCGGGGAGGAACACCCTTCTATGGCTATACCCCCCGAGGTGGACCTCATTGTTTTTTCTAACTTTCTGGGGTCTGCATCAGCGATATCCCATGAATCCATGCCTGCAGCTAATTGGCAAAAGTCAGGTGTTAGAGTAGGCCACCAGGTATTGAATGTGTGATTTTCTTGGATTTCCCAAACAATTTCACCCGTTTGAGATTGAATCTGCCAAGTCAAGGTATGTACCTGGTGGGGACTCTGGTTTTTAGTTGCCCTGCCTATATGTAGCAGGGCCCACCACACCAAGATTAGGAGTTCCCATCTCCATGAACAAGTCTTAACTTTAAGGGGTTTTGGGTGCGTTGGATTTTCCATGTTGGACCGGTGGTTGGTTTTGTCCCTTCAGGCGTATGAGTCGCTTTGACGTGGGATGCGTGGATCCAAGCTGCAATTCCGTCGACTTTTAGCGCCGTTGGGGTGGTCAGGAGGACGGTGTAGGGACCCTTCCACCGAGGTTCCAAGTTCTTAGTCTGGTGTCGGCGGACCCAGACAGTATCCCCGACCTGGAAGGGGTGTGGCAGTACCGGCTGGTTCAGTTGTTCGCGATAAGCTGCTGCAAGGGGTTTCCAGACTTCTCTCTGCACGATCTGCAGGGCCTGCAAATGAGCTTGCAGAGAGGGACTGTTAGCAAAATCAGCAATGTCTGGATCAAAAAAATTTATAAATGGGGGTGGTGCCCCATAAAGTATTTCAAAAGGAGTGAGTCCACGGGGGCCTGGTGTGTTGCGGGCCCTATATAGAGCTAACGGAAGGAGGAGCACCCAGTCCTTAGAGCCAGTTGCAAGCGTTAATTTGGATAAAGTCTCCTTAATTGTTCTATTCATGCGTTCTACCTGTCCTGAACTTTGGGGTCTATAAGCACAGTGTAATTTCCAATCGATCCCCAATAGCTTAGCCACCAACTGACTTACCTGGGAGACGAAGGCGGGCCCGTTATCTGTGCCTAGGACCTGGGGCATTCCGTACCTGGGGAAGATTTCTTCCAGAAGCTTTTTAGTTACTATTTTGGCAGTTTCATGTTTGGTGGGGAAAGCTTCTACCCACCCTGAAAAAGTATCCACGAACACCAGTAGATATTTGTATCCATATAGTCCGGGTTTGACCTCAGTGAAATCTATTTCCCAATGTACCCCCGGCCGGTGTCCCCGCATCCGAACCCCAGTCCCAATCTTAGTTCTTCCTGCATTTATTTGGGCGCAGGCTGCGCATTCATCAGTTATCTTTTGTAGGGCCTTGTCTCTGTTCAGGAGGTAGGGACCAGCTTCACTGCGTTCTAATAGGGTTTTCATCTTTTTTGGTCCCAAATGGGTCAATTTATGTAAATACTTGATTAGTTCATAGGTATCTCGTATTGGCATAACAGTCTTTCCTTCAAAGACCCAATGGTGTTTATTTGGGTCATAAGTGGCCCCCATTTTCTTTAGGAGGTCGGTATCCTCCCTACTATATTGCAATGAGCATCGATGTCGTTTATCTTCCCTTGGGTCCATCAAGGGGAAAGATTGAGAGGTGTCAAGCGGCTTTAGGGCAGCCTCTCTGGCAGTGTCATCTGCCAAGCGGTTCCCTTTTGCCTCAGGGTGGTTTCCTTTCTGATGGCCAGGGCAATGCATGATGCTCAGTTTTTGAGGCAAGAATAGGGCTTTAAGTAGCGCCAGGATTTTAACTTTATTTTTAATTTTTTTTTCCCTCTGATGTTAATAAGCCGCGCCTCCGGTAGATTTCCCCATGGATGTGGGCAGTAGCAAAAGCATAGCGGCTGTCAGTGTAAACATTTAGTTTCTTACCTTCTGCCATTTGGAGGGCCTGGGCCAGCGCTATGAGTTCCGCTCTTTGGGCTGAGGTGCCTGGTGGTAGGGCTGCAGCCCAGATTACCTCAGTTTCAGTGGTCACTGCTGTTCCCGCCTTTCGTTCCCCATTTGCCAGGAAGCTGCTACCATCGGTGTACCAGGTGTAGTCTGCATCCCGAAGAGGTTGGTCCGTCAGGTCTGGTCGGGTTCCATGTACTTCCGCAAGAATCTGGAGACAGTCGTGTTGTTCTGTTGCTTCCGGCAAGGGAAGCAGGGTGGCGGGGTTGAGAGTGACCACAGATCCGAATCGCACCCGGTCAGCGTCCAGGAGCAGGGCTTGGTAATGAGTCATACGGGTATTGGAAAGCCAGCGGTCTGGGGGTTGCTTGATTAAGGCCTCCACAGCATGGGGGGCTCGAATAATCAAAGGCTGACCCAGAGTCAGTTTTCCTGCGTCCTTAACAAGGACCGCAATGGCTGCCACCATTCGCAGACAAGGTGGCCAACCGGCTGCTACCGGATCCAGTTTCTTAGACAGATAAGCCACAGGTCGCCTCCAAGGGCCCAGCCTTTGGGTCAGTACCCCCTTGGCATAGCCCTGTTTTTCATCTACGAACAGTTCAAAGGGCTTAGTGATGTCAGGGAGGCCTAAGGCGGGGGAAGTTAGCAAAGCCTTTTTGATGTCTGTGAAGGCTCTTTGTTGTTCTTCTCCCCATGTAAATAAGACTCCCTGCTTGGTGAGGGGGTACAAAGGTGCTGCCATTTCTGCAAACCCGGGAATCCAGAGACGGCAAAAGCCCGCGGTCCCCAGGAATTCCCTCAATTGGCGAGGGGTTCGAGGGGCAGGGATGTGAGTGATAGTCTGTTTGCGCGCCTCGGTTAGCCATCTCTGTCCATCCTGCAACTGATAGCCCAGATAGTTGACCTTTCTCCGGCATATTTGAGCTTTTTTTGCTGAGGCCCGATAGCCTAGTTGTCCCAATGTCTGTAAAAGGGCCCGGGTACCCTCCTGACATTTCTTTTCTGAGGTGGCCGCTAGGAGGAGGTCATCAACATATTGGAGCAAAATTAGAGCCGGGTATTGTACCCGAAAGTCCGCCAGATCCCTATGCAAGGCCTCATCAAAGAGAGTCAGGCTATTTTTGAATCCCTGGGGAAGCCTAGTCCAGGTTAGTTGGCCTGAAAGTCTAAGTTCTGGATCTTTCCATTCAAAGGCAAAAAGAGACTGGCTTTTAGGATGTAGGCGTAGGCAAAAGAAGGCATCCTTCAGGTCTAGTACGGTGTACCAGACATGAGACGGTGGCAGGGTGCTCAATAGGTTGTAAGGGTTAGGAACTGTGGGGTGGATGTCTTCCACCCGTTTATTAACTTCTCTTAGGTCCTGTACCGGCCGATAGTCTCCCGTCCCTGGCTTCTTTACTGGCAACAAAGGGGTGTTTCATGGAGACCGGCAGGGTATAAGGACACCCTGGTCCAGCAGTCTCTTAATGTGGGGGCGAATGCCCTGGTATGCTTCATGGGACATGGGGTACTGTCTAATGGAAATAGGAGTAGCTGTAGCCTTTAGTTGGATAACAAGCGGAGCTTGTTGCAGAGCTAGTCCCATTCCCCCAGTTTCAGCCCATGTTAATGGAAAGTCATTGAGCCAGGAGGACATGTCAGTCTCCTGTGGCTCTTGAGATTCATAGAGTCTATATTTATCTTCTAAGTGCAATGTCAGGATTTGGAGGGGATCACCCTCAGGGCCTGTTATTCTAGCCCCTTTCTCATCGAAATGAATTTGGGCCTTTAATTTAGTGAGGAGGTCCCTCCCCAGCAAGGGATAGGGGCAATCTGGAACATGTAGGAAAGAATGAGTTACTTTACCAGTAGCCAGTTGCACCTTCCGTTCCGTGGTCCATTGGTACCTTTTTCCACCGGTTGCTCCTTGTACCCAAGCAGATCGAAGGCTGAGTGGGCCTGATGTCCGAGTCAGGACCGAGTGCTGGGCCCCAGAGTCTACTAGGAAGGTGACTGGTTGCCCCCCAACTTTTAGGGTTACCCTGGGCTCGGGGGGGGGGCTCCTGGCCCTGACTTTCCTAGTCTTCATCTAGAGCAAGGAGGGAAGTCTGCGGCTTAGGTTTTCGGGATCCCTTAGATTTCTTTGGGCAATCTCTGACCCAATGTCCTCGCTCTTTGCAGTAGGCACATTGATCTTTATCCAGTTTGGCCTCCTTCTGGCTTCCCGGCCTGCCTCCCTTTCTATCTTGTCCCTGTACTACGGTGGCCAGCAACCTACTTAATTTTTTATTTTTTTTTTAATCTCTTTTCTCCTGAGCCTTCCATAACCTTTCTTCCTTTTCTTCAGGAGCCTCCCTCTTATTATAAATTCTTTCTGCCTCCTTTAATAGGTCCGGCAATGTATATGCCTGTAGACCCTCCAACCTTTGTAATTTACTTTTAATGTCTGGACTAGACTGCCAGATGAAGGACATAGCCATGCCAGTCGCCTGACCGGGGTCGTCAGGGTCATAGGGAGTATACATCCTATATGCTTTCTTGAGTCTTTCTAAAAATGCTGATGGAGTCTCATCACTTCTTTGTATCACCTGTTTAACCTGTGCCAAATTGGTGGGTCGGCGTGCTGCCCCTCGGAGACCCGCTATGAGCAACTGGCGATAAAGACGTAGGTGTCCCCTACCTGCGTCTGTTGCGAAATCCCAATCAGGGCGAGTCAGGGGGAAAGCTTCATCAATCTCGTTTGGTAACAGGGTTGGGCGCCCGTTGTCACCCGGAACATTCTTTCGTGCTTCTAGAAAGACTCTTTGTTTCTCTTCTGAAGTCAGAAGAGCCTGCAAGAGCTGTTGGCAATCGTCCCAGGTGGGCTGGTGAGTGACTAAAATAGATTCAATCAAGTTAGTCAGTGCTACTGGATCTTTAGAGAAGGGGGGGTTATGTTGTTTCCAATTATAAAGGTCAGAAGCTGAAAACGGCCAATATTGTGGTCGGCCAGTCGGGCCCTCCCTGAGAGGGAAAGCCTGAGAAGTAGGGTCAGGTGGCAGCTCGCGTTTGCTTCTCAGCCGGGCAGCCATGGGCGAGGGGGCCGGAGGCTCTTGTAGAGGGGTAGTCGCTGCGGCGGCTGTAGCCTCTGGTTCTCCCCTGAGTCCTGCATATGGAGGGGGTTCTTCTGAAAGAAGATCAATGAGGGGTGAATCAGGGTCGGGAGGGAGGACGGGGGGGGGAAGAGACTTTGGAGGGTCCTTCTTGAGGAGGGTAGGATATAGGGAAGAGGAAGAAGGAGCGGGAGAAGAGGAGGGGGAGGGAGAAGTGCAGAAGTTGCCTCCCGACGGAGGAGGCGCTTTGGGAGCTGAAGGGGTGAAAGGAAGTTGAGGTTTGCCCGAAATGACAAAGGGTTTGACCCAAGGAGGGGGGTCGTAGGCCAGGTCTTCCCAGGTCACAATATCAGCCACCTGCTCTGGGTCTCCATGGGGTCCGGTATCGAACACTTTAGCTTTGACCTGGGAAATAATGTGAAGATCGAAAGTGCCATCTCGAGGCCATCCCACATTAAATGTGGGCCATTCTGCTGAGCAGAAAGTTGTCCTTTTTTTTTTTTTTTTTACTACAACCGACTGATTGCCTGCCCGACGCTGGACTTCAGACCAGTGATCTAGAGTCAAACTAAGAGGGGTAGTTAAAGTTTGTCCCATAGTGTCGAGAGACAAGAGATAAAGGGTTAGAAATACACAGAAGAGACCGACAAATAACAATACAGCAGACAGACGCGCAGCGCGGCTTCGGCGTAAAACCGAAAGCAAAAACTCAGATGGAGACGGAGAGGGTCCAGGTCCCTCGTCTTCCAGCAGAACCACGTATCCCTCCGATACGGGCTGAGCTCCGAAAAATCGGGCTCCAGACACCCTTGGAACGTCTTCCAGGGCTGCGGGGGATAAGTCCGAACTCGTCAGTTTTTTTTTCCACCCGCCAGATACGGATAGATCCGATCGAATCTTACTGAGTGAACATATAACAAGTCGAGACACAGACAAGACCTAGAAACAAATAACACTGGCCAGCTTACCTCCCGGTGGTTGGTCGGTGGTCCCTGGGTGGGGGTCTCAAATCCCGGACGAGCCCCCAAGTGAAAGAACACCCCCTTGAGGGGGAGTCTTTCCCCAGGAAGAGACCCTAAAAACCCAGAGGCCAGTCCGAGACCACGAGATGCAAACAGCAAGAGGCTTTATTGGGGGTACCGGTGCACCGGGGCTCGACACGGAGTCCTCACGCAGGAGGGGTGAAGAGCCCCCAGCAGCCGGGAGGTAGGGGTTTTAAAGGCAAACATGCAGAAATATCTCAAACATGTTTCAGTTCAGGGACTTTTCAGACGTCATCAGGCAGTCGCCTGGTCCGTGCCGTGCCGTTTTATCTTGACCTTGTGCAGGGAGCTCAGGATGTCTCCTCGCCGTGTTATCTTAACCTCGGCAGGGAGTTAGGGCCCCTGCAGTTAGGCATTGTGCTTCCCAGAGAGCGGAGGCTTCTCAGAGATTAGTTATGCACAGGTTACTAAGGCAACGGCCGGTACTCCAGTTAACTATTTCCTTACCTGAGCCCGGGCAGCTGGTTGCAGAAAGTCACTGTTAAGCAAGCGATTGTACAGAAGCCAAAGAAGCAGGTTAGATGTATTTATTAGTGTAGCAGCGGTCTAGCCGGGGTTTTTCACACCCCTCCAGCTCAGCCACTTCGACAGCATCCCTTCCTGGCATGATGCCTCCATGGCCACTGTAATGGCACTAATTTCTATCTATCACCTCCTGACAATGTGGAACAGCAGTCTGTTGCAGCAAATACAAAAATTTGGGATCAGTATCTCCAATGTGGCTATTGTCATCTAAAGTTCTGTCCTGCTCCAAACTGTTTCTCAACCACTAAAACTCACCCAGCACTGGTCTGACCTTGAGGTCCTGGGAGGGGGAGGCTGCAGAGAGCTTGTTGGGCTGAGTGTCATTGTCCCAGTCTCACAAGTTATTTATTTGTGACTTTGACATGGGATAATGACATAGTTCTCTAGCACTTTTCCATTAATATTCTTATCTGGACTAGCAAGGATGCTGTTTGAATGTCCTGGCATGTGGTTGTGATCTCACAAACTCCTGGCTATGTCTTTGAGTGTTTTCATTCCATGACTTCTGATCATATGGACATACATTGGGGTGCTGGGGGACATGGATCCAATGTACAAAGCATACAAACATACACAATACGGCTCGTGTGTGATGTGTTCAGAAAGTAGATGGCAAGTAGGTCATCAAGAGGTAGTACTAAAGGAGAAAAATGATGATAAAGAAAATTTATGGTTCATCTCCAATATACACCAACACACCAAAAATTTAGGATACCCTGATTTTTGTCATATGAATCTTAATAATTAAATTCGGGAAACCAGAGGATAAGGTTTAAAGACGCTGATGAGTGCTGTTGAGTGTGGAAGTTTTGAAACTCCTCTACTTGGTCTGAGAGGCACTGAACATGCATTAGCAGAGTGCAGGAAGACAGTCCTGGAAGACAATGTTGAAAAAATATATATATTAAGAGAAGGAAAGATGAGGAAACACTGAGAGCTCCTGTCACAAGGGAGATAAGTAGGGTTAAATACCACTCTGTGTCCAAAGTTTCAGTCATTTATAGATTCTGAGTGGAGATTCAGTTAATCAGCCATAATGCCAAGTTTGGAGCCTGTATTTAACTGACCACAATGCCAAGATCAGATTTAAAACTTCCAGGAATGCGCCTTCCCAGGGAGGTGCTCAGGTTGTTTATGGACAAACAGGTCTAGGGACTTCCTTTAGCAGTAAGAGATGAGAAACCAAGCCCTTCTCTGACCTCTAACAAAGTGGAGACTACAAAGTCAAGCCCAAGAACATTTCTACTTTTTAATTTTGGATGCCCAATCACCCTCAACTGCTTCCATTACACTTTGAAGAAGTAATTCTAATTTCTGTTAGGGAATTGGGGCCATGACTAACCTGGTTTTTTCATGCTGAGAGGAGTTATGGGCTGTGGCAGTTGGGAACCTTCTTTTGGGAGCTGAAGGGACATTGGAACTGCATTAGTGGAGTGCAAGAAGACAGCCCTGGAAGACAATGTTAAGGAGAAAGAATGAAATCGAGAGTTAAGGGGTAGTTGGCACACCACAGACAGGAGGTATCAGTGTTTTCATTCTTGTAGATTTTTAGGCCTTGGAGGCAGATCAAGGGAGCCCAGGTAGATGGAGGTAGATTGTCTCAGGACACTGTGAGTGTGAGCTGAGTGAAAGCCAAAGGAGCTAAGTTTAAAACAAGTTTTGTATAGAATATCTAAGGATTAACATAATTTATATTAGGATTCTTATAGGTATAATTTTTATGCTGAAAAATTTGAGGTCTAATTTTAGAACTGTCTACCAAATTATATGATCTATGCTTGTTCTTGTAAAGCAGGTGATACATTGTCAAAATATATGAATAGCATTTGACCCTGATTTTGGCATGGCTATCACTCAGTTTTTGTGAGCACATCCATCTACTCTGGGTTGTTATGCCTAAACTGTTCATTTTCTTCTCTGGTAATATATGTATTTCCAGGTTTATTTTTTATTGTAATCACATTTTCCTATGTTTTTCAATCCCAGGTTATTAATTTTTTTTCAATAAGATCATGAGAAGAAGTAACATGGAAAAACTTTAAGGCTCACAACTAAAGTCGGGGGTGGGAATTATAACTGAAAACATTACCAATGTAGTGATATTTATGTTGAAATTAGACATAGTTTTACCAATACTGCCTTAGCAATAGGCAGTGGATGAAAGGACCAGATCAAAAGGTCCTAGGGTGAGGAAAAGCAGCCATATTTCAACAATAAACAAATTGTTGGTAGAAAAGAAACTAAATTGCATCTGAATGTGTTGTTCTCACCCCATGGACCCATCTTCCCAGTGAGGATATCCCCACTTAGGTATTGAGGGGATGGGGAAGGAGACAAAGTATGTCATGAACTCATGCTCTGGCACTCATGTAGGCCCTGCCCTTAATTATTGAGAGAGGCAAACTTCCACTTACCCAGGGGTTCTCCTCTTTGGGTGGAAGCACGAACTGCCTGCTGTGGGCCCTCACTTTCCTGTGCACATTCTGAGTTTTTATGGCTCTGAGGTGCTGACTCTTAGAATAGCTTGCCTCTAGTCTCATCTAGTCTCATCAGAGCAGTCTTCCTCACCTCATGGTTTAGGAATCCCTGACTGAGAACAGGAACAAAGCTATTTTGAACATGTGAAATGAAATTTCACTGCTGGTATCAGTACATAATATTGTGAAGTCCATCAGAAAAAAAAAAAATCACCAAGCTGCATAGCTCTTCCCACCCCTCCCCATAAAAATTCACAGATTGGGGCACATTTCTCTGTATTATCAACCTTGATGATAATATTTTCAGGTATAATTATTTACATTACCACTCTCTGAAAAGGATTTTGTGCTTATAACAAAATGGTGTTTTATCTCACTCCATATTTACTATCATGTACCAATTTGGGGGGAAACATTAGAAGAAATCAGCAGCTTCTCAGAGAGGTGGATGCTGGGGACAGCACGCAGGTCAGTGTGCCACTTCAGGATGCTGGGCAAAGGGAGAAGGGGGAAGCTTGTTTCCCTTCAGGACTTTTCTATATGTGCCCAGGATCACATGATATGCATCATTCAGTACAATTAGTGGCTGTGTCTCTTGATGGTAAAAGTTCCCCTTGCAGTTCAAACCTGTTGTAGCCCCAAGTTAGCCTCAAACTCACAGTGATCCTCCTACTTCTGTCTCCTGAATGCTCAGATTAAAGGTGTGGGCTGGTACACCTAGCCCTTGTTAATGGAAGTTTTGCTTGCTCAAAATATTTCAGACTCATTGTAATCACACTTGTTCTTTGGATTGAATCCAGGTTATAGATTTTTCAATGTGAACATGGGAAAAATATCATGAAAAAAGCCACAAGGCTCACATGAAGAAGGTGAGTAGGGGCGGGAAAGATGACTTAGTGGTTCAGACTCTTGCCTACAAAGCCTAAGGATCCAGGTTTGACTCCCCAGTACCCACATAAACCTAATAGACAAGGTGGCACATGTGTCTGGAGGTCATTTACACTGGCTGGAGGCTTGCTATGCCCATCATCCTTCTCAATCTCTGTCTCTGTCTCTGTCTTTCTCTTTCTCACTCTGAAATAAATAATAAAATATTAAATGAAAAGGGAGCCATCTGCAGCTCAGTCCAGTCAGTGCTCTTCCAGTTCCCAGTTCACTATGGCCAGGGCCTGTGCTCACCAACCTGAACTGGAGCAGCAGAGCCCTGGAAGTGAGAAGTTCCCCCCTCGTGCTGGCCAGCAATGGTGGCAATTATGCATTCATGCCATCAAACAACTCCTCACCTTCTACTGTCCCTACCTGGCCCCTAAACTAACCCCTGCCATCCCCATCAACACTCACTATCTCAATGTAGTGTCATCTAGAGGAGGAGATCAACACTGACTATCTCATCATCTTCTCTTCTTTGTCATGAGCTATCTGATACAGATGAGTTTCATCAACCCTGCCCCGCATCCCGCCTCGGGCCACCATCTGTGAAGCAGACTATCTGGAGAAACAGATCAACAACACGCACAGCTCCACCTACCAGCCACCCACTCAGACACAACAGGTGCTTATCATCATGCAGATGAAGTACTGCTTCATCTGCAAGGTATAAGATGTTCTGGCCACACTGTTTGACCACCACTGCACCTGTGTCCAACTCTGTTGGGACAGGAAACTACTGCTTCTTCACTGTGCTCTTTCTCTCTCTTTCAGTCCTCACAGCTTTCATATTCACCTGCGTAGTGCCCCACCTGACACTGCACTCTCAGAGAAGCAACTTCCTCCCCACTCTGAAGGAGACACCAGGCCGCATGCTGGAGTTGGTGGGCTGCCCCTTCCACATCTGGTCCATTTTGTGCCTCTCAGGGTTTCACACTTACCTCCAACCTAACAGCTAATGATGATGTCAAATGCTTATCCATCAAGAAGGGTAGCTAGGCCTCTGTCAACCTAACAACAATAAAGGTATTACCACTAATGAATGTACTGTGCTGTGCTCTGAGGCCCCTGATTGACTGAAGCGGATTTGTGCAGTCTGAGAAGGTGTTGTCCTAGCATATCAGAAGCAATGAGCCAGCCTGTGGAGCCAAGGCAGATATAACCTGTATTTTTTAAAATAATGTTTATATATGCATTTATTTATGAGAGGGAGGGATGGAAAGACAGAGAGAAAGGGAGACTGGGTATGTCTGGAACTCAAGCTACTACAATCTCCAGAAGCATGTACGATTGTGCATCAGGCGTACATGGGTCCTGGGAAATCAAACCTTAATCCTTAGGAATCACAGGCCAGTACCTTAACAGTGAAAGCAACTCTCCAGGTCCCAACTCCAATATATGCCCCGGCCAGCAGGGAGTTAAACAAGGACCCGAGGGGAAAATAACCTGGATGAGAGACAAGAGACACAAAGAAGGAGACCAAGTCTAGAGTCTGATCAAGGTCTCACATTTATTCAGGCAAGCACAAGCTTATATACAGAAAATAAAACTTTCCAGACAGTGCCTACATGCCTAAAGTCTGCTCCACAAATGCCTCTGTGTCTGAAGACTGTTTGCCCAGGCCATACGACAAGGTCTCTGTGCCCGGAGATCCCAAAACAGCTGCAGTTCTCATGGTCAAAGAGCAGCCACAGCTCCCAATATCTCCTCCCTTCTTTTATACGAAAGAGGGGGAGACCCGCTATTCAGCGGTGGGCTTTAACCAACTGGGGGAGTTTGACCTGACTCCTCCCGTGGGATGTCATTTTTCGTCCCACAATCTTGTCCCTTGGTACCTTTTGGGGAGGGGAGGCAGGGCCTATATGATCATAATAAGTATGGTACCAACCTCCATGCAAGTCAGGTTTTTCTCTCAGGAAATTCAGAAACACTCAGAAAGGGACATTCCCTTGCGGTGCTTTGCCTCGGACCCATGTTGGTGCCCATATCATACTCACTTTATTGTGAGCCGATAAGCATAGGACTGAATCCTATGCAGCTCCTAAAGGAGGGGAGTCAAGGACGTATTCTATAGTGCATAGCTTGGATCTCTGCACGAACATTCACAATAGACTTCATTTGACACTTGAAGAAAATAGGCAAGGGGCATAAGAGAAGCAGAAGGCAAAACTCTCATAGCTGCAAAGCTGCCTATCCAGGAACTTAGAGAGTCCCAACCAGGCAACACAGAATTAATTGCAGCAAGTAAATCATTAGCAGCCTTACTGGCATCAAAATCAAGATGACTGTTTTGTATCCAAACAGAAATTCTGCTTGTTTGAACCTGCTTAGTCTTTTTCATACCTTGTACATGCTTTACAGTAATGTTTCTTTCCTTTATTTCAAAACATCCCACTATGCTAGTCTTAGAAAAGCATAGTGGAATACCTATACCACGCCGCGAATATAAACTCATAATTATTTGATGTAATTATATATTTTTACTAGATGGCGTACTTAGCAACCAACTGCTACTGGCTAGAACTATGATTTCTTTTTTCTCCAAAGTCACTGGATGTAACATAGGGATCAGGAACATAGGTCCAGTAATGTTCACTGTAAGCACGATGTAGAAGACTCCATATTATCAGGATCAGCAGTATCCTCTTGTTTGATCTCGTGGCCTGCATGCCGCACCAAATGTTCTGGCAACCATCTTGCTCCATTTTCTTTCTGTGAAAAAATACAAACAGATCCTCGTCCCCATATTAATACAGGGTTGGGTCCATTCCATTTGTTAGTCAATGGATCTTTCCACATGGCTTTGGCAAAGGTAGTTTTTGTATTTGTGTGCCAAAAGTGATCAGCAGCTGAATTTCCCTGAGTATCAAGGGTTAAAAAGTTTAGGACAAACAAGGCATGATGAAGGATATTTCTTGGAGAGCCTTTTATGGGGTCTTTCCCCGCTTGCAACACGGGCACAGAGAGGATGGGAGCGGCCGCTCAGCCTTAGGGGCCATGCAATCTCTGGAAAAATGACCTGGTTGTTTGCAATTAAAACAAGTTTTGAGCTTGTCCATCTGGGTAAAATCTTTAAGGGCCGCTCCTATGGCTAGTCCAATGTTGCGGGACATAGGGTCTACATCAGCACAGAGTTTGATAAAGTCAGAAATATTTTTGCCAGGGCGATGGGGGCGTATAGCCGCTTGGCAGGCAGAGGTAGCATTCTCAAAGGCAAGATGTCTAACAAATTCATTATCTGTTTCCTCCTTTCCCATGAGGCGTTCAGCGGCCTCTGTAAGGTGGCCGATAAAATCACTATAAGGCTGTTGTGGACCCTGTCTGAGTTTAGCAAGAGAGGTGACAGCTGACCCTTTAGAGGGAAGGCTCTTCCAGGCTTTGAGAGCTGCATGTTGAATTTGTGTAAGCAATGCTGGAGGAAATTTGGTTTGTTTTTCATTCGTATCATAGGGATGGTTGCCCAAAAGTTTATCTAGCACCCAGGATTTGGAGGAACTACCAGTGGCCAAATTACGGTGGGTAGCATCCTGGCACCTCTCAGTGTAATCAGCTTTCCATAAAAGAAAGTCCCCCTAGTTAAAGTAGCTTTAGTTAACATAACCCAATCATTAACAGTAAGTAAGTCTTCACTTAGAGATTCTAACAGTGGGATAGTGAAAGGAGCAATAGGACCATACGAAGTAACTGCATTTTTTAACTCTTTTATATGTTTAAATTTAAGGCGGCAATATCGCTGGGCTTTGGTAAGTAAAGTGTCATCCCTTTCTTCATTCTCAGTGCTTTCTGACCCAGCAGGTTCCTTGGTTTCAGATTCTCCCTCCCCCACTTCTGGGTTATCTGGATCCTGTGGATCAGCCTCATTAGATTTTCCTTCAATAGGTTTATCTTGGGAGCGAGTTACAGGAAAGGCGTGCAGAGTTTTACTTTTCTGAACAGGGCGAGTGGAGGGGGAGCCTATTTCTAAATCAAGGTCGTGTAACTGCTTGAGCAGGTGTGACTTTTCCTTTTTGGCTCGGAGGAGTGTCTTAAGAGATTGTGCCTCCTGGGAAAGTTTAGTAATGGCTTGTCTAGTTATTTCTTCTAGATTCAGAGGGAGCATCAAGTGCTGGTGCAGAAGAAGGGGGTGCTATGTTATAGGGTGGTCACCGTGTACCCATAAGTGTCTGGGAGGCACAATCAGAGTTATGATATTTAATAGCTTCATCCAGCAATTTAGCCTTTTCCTCAGGGGAAAATGAGTCATCATCAGGATTGGTGGTTTTTAAGTCAGACAGATCTGGATAGGCAGATTGCAGGAGAGGGTTACTAGGTGGGGGATCAGCAGCATTTTATGGCATAGGAATGATAATAGAGGGACAATTAGAGCCAGGGGAGACCGCCCGCAGCACTGCAAGAGCTGGGGCGGGCAGGGTAAGGATTCTCTGGGACTTCATTCTTATGGAGGGAGGTCTGACTACCAGTGAATTTATTTTTAAGGAAATTCTCACTATCTGTAACTACTTTTGAAACATCAGGGTGATAGTGGCGGATCTGTAATACATCATTTATGAGATTCCAATAAGAAAATGCACTGCACTTTCAGGACCATAAGAGCGGTAGTAATCATCTAGACAATCACCAACACGGCGCCACCACTTCTCATCTATAGTTCCTTCCTGGGGGAACCAGGGCCAGACATCCTCTAAAAAGAGAAAGAATTTTACTAAATCTTTTTTCTTAACCCGTGTTCCTCATGTCCTGAGAGAAGCTTTAAGCCCTTCAACAAACAATTCATGCTTACTGAATGATTGTCCCATAATTGTGTCGCTTTTCTTACCTCTCTGGATCTGTATCACAGGTGGGCACTCCTGCGGTGATCACTGTGCGGATCTGTATCACAGGCAGGCTGCCTGTGGTGATCACTATGTGGATCTTCACTCATCGGTGAGGTGGCGATCCAATGGGGGACGGCCGTCCACTCGAGCGACGTCCAGGTCACACTTCGTACCTCGAGCCCCACATTTGGGCACCACTTGCCCCGGCCAGCGGGGAGTTAAACAAGGACCCGAAGGGAAAATAACCTGGATGAGAGACAAGAGACACAAAGAAGGAGACCAAGTCTAGAGTATGATCAAGGTCTCACATTTATTCAGGCAAGCAGAAGTTTATATACAGAAAATAAAACTTTCCAGACAGTGCCTATGTGCCTAAAGTCTGCTCCACAAATGCCTCTGTGTCTGAAGACTGTTTGCCAAAGGCATACGACAAGGTCTCTGTGCCCGGAGATCCCAAAACAGCTGAAGTTCTCATGGTCAAAGAGCAGCCACAGCTCCCAACATATATACATATATACATATATATACATATATTCCATATCTACTTTTATTTTAATTGTTCTATAGATTCATTCACAAGTTATACAGTTTTATTTCACTGAGATCATGGAGAAAAGTAGCATGTAAAACCTTGAGGGCTCACAACCAAACTGTAATAAAACTTATAACTCAAAACATACCCAATGTAGCATCATTTAGGGTGAATATAAACATTATACTCAGAGACATTGCCTCTTCCCCATAACTGATGGCTACCCCCTCAATGCATTTCCCACAATACCCAGTGAGGAGGGTCCCTTTGGAGGGGAGAGGACAAGGAGGAGGCCAACTATACTAAAACAGCCATTGGGTATAGAATACCTAAGGATTAACAGAATTTCTCTTAGGATTCTAATAGGTACAATCTTTTTTATGCTGGGAATTTTGAAGCCTGTTTTAGAACTGTTTACCAAATTGCATGGTCTATACCTGTTCTTATAAAGCAGATGAGACATTGCCAGAATATATGAATATCATTTGTACTTGACTGTGGCATGATTATTTTTAAGTTGTTGTGAGCCCATCCATCTAGTCACAGACTGAGCACTGATATCTAAGCCTTCAACGTTATTATCTGCCTACAATTTTGGTTGAGTGCTTAAGAACAAATCAGCATGCAAAAATTTTAACTTGATGTGTACACTTGAAGGTCACTTGTGGCCCTTTAGGAGAGACTTTTTGGGATTTGGGAGGATTTCTATGTCTCTGAGCATTTGCACTACCCACTGGGACGAGTCAGAGTCATGATGACCAGGAGGTCCTTGTTGGATGCATTGAGGATTTCTCCTCTGTTATGATTCTCCTCTTAGAAATTGTACACTGATTTTTTTTCAGTCCTGTCTCTGGGTCTCCTTGTCCTCCCTAATAAGGAGTGAAAGTGACTTGCCAAGGTTGTAGAACATGCTGGAAGGCCCATCCATCATCTCTTGTGACCCTTTGACCTGGAGGGACTAGAGACCAAAATATTATCCATTATCCATGAGGACATCATCAAATTCCTCATTGGTTTTGGCTGTGATTTATGTCCTGTTTTTGTGCACTCAGAAGAAAAATGGGAATATGTCTGTACCCTTTGTTTTTAGCAAAATAGATTTAATTTGAAGATGGTATTAAATACCTTACATTATTTGTTACAAATTTGTAATGGTATTTTTTTTTACATTATTTTAGAGAGATAGAGAAGTAGATGGAGAGAGCAAACAGGTGCACCAGGGCCTTGAGCCACTGTGGTCAAACTACAGATATGTGTGCCACTCAGTGCATATGGCATTAGCTAGGTATTGAGCAATTGAATCTGTTTCCTTTGTATTGCAGCAAGCAACTTAACTGCTAACCAACCTCTCCAGTCCGCATTCATGTCTGTTTCTTAGAGTGAGATTGAGTGGGATAGAGAGAATTCGCACACCAGGACTCTAGCTACTCTTATCAAGTCCAGATGCATGTGATGCCTTGTGCACATGTGCGAACTTGTGTGCATGCAGGAGCTTGTGCATTTGGTTTGTGTCGTTAGGTTTCTTAGGCAAGCACCTTAACGAATAAGCCACTTCTCCAGCCACAAATCTGTATTTTTAAAAAGATTTATTTGGATTCTGGGAAGACAGCGACCACCTAGCTGCCCTGCAAATCCTGGGGAAAGAAAGGCAAGATATTTAGGGTTTATTGGGGATTTCAGGAGAGAAATTTGGGAGGGCACAGAGGCGGGGGAAACAGGGAATTGCGGACCCTTCGTGGGCAGGTAGCCACCCCTCACCCCAAATAACCGCCGTGTCCACAGCTCCATAGCTGCCGCCACCCGCCGCTGCCGCCCACTGCTGCTGCCGCTGTGTGCCAGCATGCCCGATCCCTGCATGCAGAAGATTAGAACATTCCACACATTCGCCCACTCGCCCATTTACAGAGCGAGCCCAGTCCCACAGCAACTTCCACGCAAGCTCAGACTGGGTCTCTCGCTTGCGCCAGCTCAGGTGCCATCCCCTACCTGTCTGCCACACCGTCCATCCGACATTGTCCTGTGGTGGAGGAGCGCAGACTGCTTCCATGTCCTAGTGTTCCCAGCCATAGATTGGGCTGCTTCAGTGCTTGGTGCCTCAGTGCCACTCCTAACTCAAACACAGGCAGCTTTGGCACATTACCGCTTGAGAACTCAGGAAAATTTGGCGCCCCTGCCAGGCAGTAGACAGGCAGCTTTGGCAAGTGACAGCCAAAGCCCAGGCTGCTTGGCAACTGCCCCAGGCTACCTCAGATTCCCACTGTTCTTGAGCCCAGGCTGATACGCCCGCCTACATGCCCATACACTGTCATGGGCAGAACACAGCACAAAAGAAATGACATGAAAAATCAAATGCAAGAACATCCAGTTAGATCACCCAGTCCCACAATGAATACATCTAACCAAAACATAGAAGAATCATTAGGACCAGAACACCCAATTGAAGCTATGAGCAATGCAACCCTGACCAACCTACTGGTAGAACTTGCAGGAAAGCAACAAAGGAAGGATAATCATGTGGATGCTGCCCTCACTAAACTAGAACTAATAGATAGGAAATTGGAAGGAGTTCAAAGACAGTTAACAGTTATGAGGGAGTGTGAAAAAAAAGAGACCTTAAACATCAGTTGGCCATGCTAAATGAAGACATAAAGAGATGCAAGGATGAACTCCAAGAATCATAAAAAAAAAAAAAATCAGAAAATGATGTGAAAAGGGAGCTTGACAGAGGGATGGAAATTCTACATAGAAAAATAGTAGACAATGCAAACTTAATTGAACAAGTCGAAAACTCTCTAGAAGCTCTCAAGTATAGAGTCAGCCAAGTGGAGGGTAGAAACACTGATCTGGAAGACAAGGTGGAAGAAACAGAGAGTTCAAAAATTTCAGTAAGTTCAAAAGTTCCTGTGAACAGAACATGAGGGAATTGTGGGATACACTTAAAAGTCCTAATATCAGGATCATTGGAATACCAGAAGGAGAAGAAACTCAGACCAAAGGCATGGAGAACTTATTTAACAAAATTATTGAAGAAACCTTCCCCAGTCTCTTAAAAGAAAGGCCCATCAAGTCACAAGAAGCCAATGGAATCCCAAACAGACTGGACCAAAGGAGAAACTCTACAAGACATATTATCATTGAGACTCTAAACATTGACACCAAACAGAAAATCCTAAAAGCAGCTAGGGAAAAACAGCACACCACCTTCAAAGGTAACCCCATCAGAATTACTTCAGACTTCTCAATAGAAACCCTGAAAGCTGGAAGGGCCAGGAATGAAACACTACAAAGTCTAAGAACCTATGGCTTCTAACCCAAACTACTCTACCCAGCCAAAGGATCCCTCATAATAGATGGTGAAAGAAAAACATTCCATGACAAAACTCAGCTTTACAATTATATGAACACAAAACCAAACCTACAGAGAGTATTTCAGGAAATTCTCCACAGAGAAGAAAATAATAATCGAACTCAATTGCCTACAAGAAGCAGATCACAACAACCAAACTCAGAGTAGGCACAAAAAAACTTAAACGTCCATGAAAACACCAACACATATTTACCATCAAAATATGGCAAGGATCAAATCAAATCTCACAGCCATTACCCTAAATATTAATGGCCTTAATTCACCCATCAAGAGACACAAGCTAACAGGATGGATCAAAATATTAGACCCCTCAATCTGTTGCCTTCAAGAAATCCACCTCACCACTAAAGACAGACACTTCCTCAGGGTGAAAGGGTGGAAAACAGAATTCCAAGCAAATGGGAATAAGAAACAAGCAGGCGTAGATATATATATATCAGATAAAATAGACTTCAAAAAAAGAAGATCAGAAAGACACAGAAGGCAACTTCCTACTTATCAAGGGAAAGATCCATCAAGAGGATATTACAATCATAAATATGTATGCCCCAAACACAGGGGCACCACAGTTCATAAAACAAAACCTACTGGACAATAAAACAGAAATAACCACCAACACCTTCATAGCTGCAGACTTCAATACACCATTATCAGTAATAGACAGATCATCCAAACAGAAACTCAACAGGGAAGTAAGACAGCTCAACAAAACCATAGATCACTTAGACCTAATGGACATCTACAGAACTTTCCACCCCAAATCCACAGATTACTTATTGTTCTCAGCAGCCCATGGAACATTCTCAAAAATAGACCATATACTGAGTCACAAACACTGCCTCCACATATTTAGGAAGATTGACATAATTCCCTGCATGATATCAGATCACAATGCTATATTGCTAGAAATCAACAACAAAAGACCCACCAAGAATCCCAATGGCACCTGTAAACTGAACAGCATACTTTCAAACAATAAATGGATAGTGGATGAAATAAAAAATGAAATTCAAAATTTTTGGAATTGAATGACAATGAGAACACATCGTACCAAAACTTATGGGACACAATGAAGGCGGTCCTCAGGGGAAAATTCATAGCACTCAATGCCTTCATGAAAAAGACAGAAAGGCCCCAAATCAATAACCTAACCATCCACCTAAAGGCACTGGAAAAACATGAAAAATCCAACCAAAAGAGCTCCACAAGGAAAGAAATAATTAAAATCAGAGCAGAAATCAATGAACTGGAAACCAAGGAAACAATTAAGACAATTGACAAAACAAAGAGCTGGTTCATTGAGAAAACAAACAAGATTGACAAACCCCTGGCCAATCTGATCAAGCAAAAAAAGGAGAAGCTTCAAATTAACAAAATTCAAAATGAAAAAGGAGAGATCACAACAGACATAAGTGAAATTGGGAGAATCATCAGGACTTATTTCAAAAACCTCTACTTCAAAAAACTGGATAATGCAGAGGAGATGGATAAATTCTTGGATGCATACCATCTACCAAAGCTAAACACAGAGCAGATTAATCACCTCAATCAACCCATCACACTCATGGAGATTGAAAAAGGAATTACAAACCTCCCAAAAAAGAAGAGTCCAGGACCAGATGGCTTCTCAGCTGAATTCTATCAAACTTTCATGGAAGAACTCAAACCAATCTTCCTCAAACTGTGCCTACATAATTGGTGAACTGGGAAAGCTACCCAACTCCTTCTATGAAGCTAGCATCACCCTAATTCCAATACCAGGCAGAGATGCCACAAGAAAAGAAAACTACCGGCCTATTTCCCTGATGAATTTAGATGCAACGATCCTAAACAAAATCCTTGCAAAATGAATCCAACAACACATCGAAAGCATTATCCTCCTTGACCAAGTGGGATTCATCCCAGGAACACAGGGGTGGTTCAACATATGGAAATCTGTCAATGTAATACACCACATAAACAATGTTAAGCACAAAAACCACATAATCATTACGATAGATGCAGAAAAGGCTTTTAACAAGATACAACATCACTTCATGTTCAAAACATTGGAAAGAATTGGCATGGTTGGTTCATATCTTAACCTAGTAAAGGCAATATACAAAGCTCCGAAGGCCCAAGGAATACTCAATGGAGAGAGACTGGAGGAATTCCCATTAAGATCAGGAACAAGACAGGGTTGTCCACTCTCACCTCTGCTTTTCAATATAGTACTGGAAGTCCTACCTCAAACAATAAGACAGGAGAAGGAAATAAAAGGGATACAATTTGGAAAGGAAGAAGTTAACTTAGCTTTATTCACTGATGGCATGATTGTATATGTAAGAGACCCGAGAGACTCCATCCTAAAACTCCTGAAGGTGATTAACTCCTATAGCAAAGTAGGAGGATACAAAATCAATGCGCAAAAATGAATAGCCTTCTTATATGCAAATGACAAAGATACAGAGAAAGAAATAAGGGACATAGTCCCATTTTCAATAGCAACAACAACAACAACAAAATACCTTGGAATAACGTTAACCAAGGAAGTGAAAGATGTATACAACGAGAACATAAAAACACTCAAAAAAGAAATTGAGGAGGACTTCAGAAAATGGAAGGACCTCCCATATTCCTGGAGAGGCAGAATAAACATTGTGAAGATGACAATCCTACCAAAGGCAATATACAGATTTAATGCAATTCCTATTAAAATCCCTACACTGTTCTTCACAGAGATAGAGAAAATGATCTCAAATTTCATATGGAAAGGCAGAACGCCTTGCATATCCAAACATATCCTCAGCAAAAGAAATACCTCTGGAGGCATCACCATACCTGATCTATAGCTATATTACAAAGCAAAGTAATAAAGAGAACATGGTACTGGTATAAAAACAGGAGTATAGACCAATGGAATAGACTTGAGGACCAGGCTTTGGGTCAAGCAACTATAGCTACTTGATATTCGATAAAGGCCCAAACAATATAGGCTGGAAGGGACAGCATTTTCAACAAATGGTGCTGGAAAAACTGGATAATCATATGCAGGAAACTGAAACTTGATCCACACATTTCACCATGCACTACACTCAAGTCCAAATGGATCAAAGACCTCAATATAAGACCAGAAACTCGAATACTACTGGAAGGAAATTTAGGAAGTACTTTCCATGATATAGGAATGCAAAAAAAAAATTCCTGAACAAAACCCTAGTAACTCATGCTCTTAAACCGTCACTCAACCAATGGGATGACATGAAGCTGAAGAGGTTCTTTACAGACAAGCATACAATTAACAAAGCCAATAGATTACCCACAGAATGGGAGAAAATATTTGCGGGTTAGCCAACTGATAGAGGCCTAATCTCTAGAATCTACAAAGAACTCAAAAATCTAAACAGTAAGAAGTCAAACACCCCACTCACAAAATGGGGCAAACAGCTGAACAGGCAGTTCACAGAGGAAGAAATAAAAATGGCAAACGTACACTTAAAAAAATGTTCATCGTCCCTAAGTATCAGAGAAATGCAAATTAAAACAACTATGAGATTCCACTTGACCCCAATAAGGACAGCAAACATGAAAAAATCAAATAAAAATAAATGCTGGCGAGGATGTGGAAAAGTAGGAACACTCATCCACTGTTGGTGGGAATGTACTTACCCAATCACAGAAAAAAAAATCGCCACATAGTCTCACTCATCTACAGCACCTAACCTGAATCTACCCATGATACCTTACTTATCCAGCAAGCATCTCGTGGACTAGACACTAGGATGGAAGGGGAGGGAGGGTAGGGCATCAAAGGGGTGGGAAACACAAGTCTAGACCCAAACGGCAATGGTACCATAAAATTCTACTTCCTAAAAGACAGACCAATTGGCTGATCCTTCACCAGGCCCTTACAGGGAACACCTGAACCACAAGACACTGGAGAGGGTAGGATCAAGACTAACCTTAATCTTCTACATCTTCCCTCCCTCCTTCTCCCTCTCCCTCTGTGTCTCTCTTCTCTCTAACTCTTGTAGATTAGTTATCTTTTTCCTCATTTTCTTAGTGGGCACTGACCTGTAACTCCCAGAACCAGCATGGGGCTATCATCCACAATGAGCTTTTGATCAGAGAGACCTACAAGGTTTCCGAAAAGACAGTCAGATTTCCGTCAGAGTACTTGATGACCCACCAATGGTAAGACCCTACTGCTGAAGACACCTTATGTGGTTGACATGCAAAATGGAATGGCATGTCTGGAAGGTGGAAGAGAGTCAGTCCCCAGACAATCAGCACGTCTAGTGCCAGAAGGTGCTACATGGGCGACTGGGGGAAATTGACCAATATCTGTCCAAGCAACTCATGGTCTAACATACTTAACAGCAAATAAATTGTTGTGATGACCACACAAGTGCAATAGTAGCACACAGCCATGGTGGGGAATCAACTACTCTTAATTTGGCTAACTGATCTCCTCAGTGTTACGGGACCCATAGCTGGAGCTGGGAAACAAGTCAGAATCATATCCAAACATAAGCTACTCACCAATATCAAGCTACCATCAATCATGGGCTACAAGAGGGCCTACACCTATTAAATTCTGTATAAAAAAGTAAGGGTTATCTCTTTTGTCCTGGTGCGAACTTACTCTCCATTGGGGAATTTGCTTCTCTTTTCAGATAGATGTAGATCCTAAGGAGAGAGCTACCCCATCATAACTCCAAAGGGCCCGGGCTGAAACTAAGAAAAATTGGTGAAAGAAGCAAGGGTGCTGTTTTCCTGATGAACCGGATACCAGCACAAGGGGGAAGGAGATCAACACAGAGAAAAATCAACTCCTACCAAATCAGAGAGCCAGAGCCTCAGAGGCCTCCAACACCTCATAACTGAAGCAGACCAAAAAAGAACCCAACATGGCTCAGGGAAATTTTGCCGAAGAGGGGGCGGAAAGAATGTGAGAACCACATGTTTGGTCATGATATGCAGAGACATTTATCTTACCCATAACTGTGGGCTAATTCCACAATGCATGACCCTTATACCTCAACAAGGAGGGCCCAAGGGGAGGCGGTAGGTCACGGATGAGCCTAATACTGGTACCAAATGACTGTATTTGCTGAATACAAAACTATCTAATAAAGAAAAAAATCTAAAAAAAATTAAAAATAAAAAATTATTTGTGCATTTATTTATTTTAAAGAGAGAGGCACGGAGAGAGAGAGACAGAGAATGGGCATGCCAGGACTTCAAACCAGGGCAAACAAACTCCAGAAGGATGTACCCTTCTGCTTGTGGATTACGTGGGTCCTGGGGAATCAAACCTTGTTCCTTAAGTTTCACAGGCCATTGCCTTAAGCAAAAACATATCCCCAGCCCCTAATCCGATATATACAGTGTATATCTCAGATTACATGTACATTATATATATTACATTCCATATTTATTATATATATATATATATATATATATATATATATATATATATATAATACATCCATATATATTTATTAATTTAATTGTTCTATGATTTCAATCACAGGTTTTACAATTTTATTTCACTAGAATCATGGAGAGAAGTAGCATGAAAAAGCTTAAGAGCTCACAATGGAAGTGGCATGAAATTTATAACTGGAAGCATTACCAAAGTAGTGTCATTTGTGGTGAAAATAGACAGTTTTACCAGTACTGCTATAGCAACGGACAGTGGATGAAAGGACAAGAAGATCAAAGGGTCCAAGGGTGAGGAAAGTAAGCCAGATTTCAACAGTAAGCAAATTCTTGGCAAAAACGAAACTGAAAAGCATCTGAATGTGTTGTTCTCACTCTATGGACCCACCTGTCCACTGAGTATGTCCCCAGTTAAGTATTGAAGGAGTGGGGAGGATCACTGATTAAAGAGACAGAAATATGTGATCGAACCCATGATCTGGGACTCATGGAGGCCTTACCCTCAATTGTTGAGAGATGCAAGCATCCACTTACCTAGGGGATCTCTTGATCTGGTGGAGGCACAAACTGCCCACTGTGGCCCCTCAGTTTAATGTGCACATTCTGAGTTTTCATGGCTCTGTGGTGCTGAATCATGGAATGGTCTGCCTCCACCCTCATCTCCATAACGTCAGTCCAGTCTTCCTTGGCTCATGGTTTGGGAATCCCTGACTGAGAACCGAATCAAAACTATCTTTGAACATGTGAAATGAAATTTTACTGCTGGTATCAGTACATAATATTTTAAAGTCCATCAAAACAAATCACCAAGCTGCATAGATCTTCCTACTCCTCCTGAAGAAATTCACAGATTGGGCCATATTTCTTTGTGTTATCAACCTTGGTGATCATGTTTCCAGTTATACTTACTTACATTAACACTCTGGAAAACATGTTGTGCTTACAATGAAATAGTATTTTATCTCACTCCATATTAACTCCCATGAATCATTTATTACTTTGGGGTGGGAGTGGAATTAGAAGAAGAAATCAGCAGCTTCTCAGAGAGGTGAGCCCTGGGGAGAGCAAATGGGTCAGGTGTATCAGACACAATCAGCCCTTGTGAAAGGCTGTTTTGCTTGCTCAAAATATTTCAGACTTATTGTACTTACCTTTGTTCTGAGGTTTGAATCTCAGGTTATGGGTTTCTCAAGGTGATCGTGGGAAAAAAATTAGCATGAAATGCCATAGGGCTCACATCAAGAAGCAGAGGAGGGGCTGTAAAGATGGGTTAGCAGTTCAGACTCTTGCCTGTGAAGGCTAAGGACCCAGGTTCAATTCCTCAGTACTCACAAAAGAAGGAAAGACAAGAAAGCACAACCATTTGGAATACCTTTGCAGTGGCTGCAGGCCCTGTTGTGTCCATCTTCCCTCTCTGCCTGTCTCTGTCTCTCTAATTCTCTCTGTATCTCTGAAGTAAGTAAATAACTAAATTAAATATTAAATGAAAGGGGAAGACCTCCACAGCTCAGTCTAGTCAGTGATCTTGCAGCTCCACTATGGCCAAGGCCCATGCCCACTGCCCTGTACTGGAGCAGCAGAGGCAGCGAGAGCCCTCGAGGTGAGTGGGAGGCATGCCCCTCATGCAGGTTGGCCATGGAGGCATCTGTGTGTTCATGCCACCATGCAATACTTCACATTCCACTGTCCCTACCTGGCCCAGAAACTCACCCAGGTCATCCCAATCATCACTGATGACCTCTTCCTCTTCTCTTCTCTGTCATGAGCTGTCTGCTGCAGATGAGCTTCACCAACCTATGAGCGCTGCCCTGGGCCACCATCTGTGAAGCAGAGGATCTGGAGAATCAGATCCCAAGCACAGGTAGCTCCACACACTGTCCACCCATTCAGATGCAGGAGGTGCTGATCATCTGATCTTTGGGAAGGTGAAGTACAATTCCACCTGCAAGATGCAAGATGTTCTGGCCACTCTATTTGACCATGCCTGCCCCAGGGTGGACAACTGTGTTGGGAGATGAAACCACTGCTCCTTCTATGTGCTTGTTCGCTCCCTTACACTCCACATGGCCTTCACTTTTCATACATGGTCACCCACCTGATAGTGCACTCTCAGAGAAGCAACTTCCCCTCTGCTTGGAAGGAGGTATCAGCCAGTGTGCTGGAGTTGGCGATCTGCCTCTTCTCAATATGGTCCATCCTGCACCTCTCAGGGTTTCACATTTACCTCTAACCTTACTACTAAGGATGACATCAAACCCTCCTCCAGGAAGAGGGGCAGTGAAGCATCTGTCCACGCCTACAGCCATAAAGGCATTACCACCAACTACCGTGCTGTGCTCTGAGGCCCCTATGTTCTATGGTTTCAATAACAAGTTATACAGTTTTATTTTACTAAGATCATGGAGAGAAGTAGCATAAAAAAGCTTGAGAGCATACAACCAAAATGTAATAAAATTTATAACTCAAAACATTCTCAATGTAGTGTCATCTAGAGGATGAGATAGTCAACACTGACTATCTCATCCTCTTCTCTTCTCTGTCATGAGCTATCTGCCACAAATGAGTTTCATCAACCCTGCCCCGGCATCCCGCCTTGGGCCACCATCTGTGAAGCAGACTATCTGGAGAAACAGATCAACAACACGCAAGGCTCCACCTACCAGCCACCCACTCAGACACAACAGGTGCTTATCATCATGCAGATGAAGTACTGCTTCATCTGCAAGATACAAGATGTTCTGGCCACACTGTTTGACCACCACTGCACCTGTGTCCAACTGTGTTGGGATAGGAAACTACTGCTTCTTCACTGTGCTCTTTCTCTCCCTCTCAGTCCTCACAGCTTTCATCTTCACCTGCGTAGTGCCCCACCTGACACTGCACTCTCAGAGAAGCAACTTCCTCCCCACTCTGAAGGAGACACCAGCCCGCATGCTGGAGTTGGTGGTCTGCCCCTTCCACATCTGGTCATTTTGTGCCCCTCAGTGTTTCACAATTACCTTAAACCTGACAGCTAATGATGATGTCAAATGCTTATCCATCAAGAAGGGTGGTTAGGCCTCTGTCAACCCGACAACAATAAACGTATCACCACTAAGTGCTGTGCTGTGCTGTGCTGTGTGTGCTGTGTGTGCTGTGCTGTGTGTGCTGTGTGTGCTGTGTGTGCTGTGTGTGCTGTGTGCTGTGCTGTGCTGTGCTGTGTGTGCTGTGTGTGCTGTGCTGTGTGTGCTGTGCTGTGCTGTGTGTGCTGTGTGTGCTGTGCTGTGCTGTGTGTGCTGTGTGTGCTGTGCTGTGCTGTGTGTGCTGTGCTGTGTGTGCTGTGTGTGCTGTGTGTGCTGTGTGTGCTGTGTTGCTGTGCTGTGCTGTGTGTGCTGTGTGTGCTGTGCTGTGCTGTGCTGTGCTGTGTGTGCTGTGTGTGCTGTGCTGTGTGTGCTGTGCTGTGCTGTGTGTGCTGTGCTGTGCTGTGTGTGCTGTGTGTGCTGTGCTGTGTGTGCTGTGCTGTGGCTGTGCTGTGTGTGCTGTGCTGTGTGCTGTGTGTGCTGTGCTGTGCTGTGTGTGCTGTGTGTGCTGTGTGTGCTGTGCTGTGCTGTGTGTTCTGTGCTGTGTGTGCTGTGTGCTGTGTGTGCTGTGTGTGCTGTGCCTGTGTGCTGTGTGTGGCTGTGTGTGCTGTGTGTGCTGTGCTGTGCTGTGTGTGCTGTGTGTGCTGTGCTGTGTGTGCTGTGCTGTGCTTGTGCTGTGGTGTGCTGTGCTGTGTGTGCTGTGTGTGCGTGCTGTGTGTGCTGTGTGTGCTGTGTGTGCTGTGTGTGTGTGCTGTGTGTGCTGTGTGCTGTGTGTGCTGTGTGTGCTGTGTGTGCGGTGCTGTGTGTGCTGTGTGTGCTGTGTGTGCTGTGCTTGCTGTGTGTGCTGTGTGCTGTGCTGTGGGTGCTGTGTGTGCTGTGTGTGCTGTGCTGTGCTGTGCTGTGTGTGCTGTGCTGTGCTGTTGCTGTGTGTGCTGTGCTGTGTGCTGTGCTGTGCGTGTTGCTGTGCTGTGTGTGACTGTGTGTGCTGTGCTGTGCTCGTGCTGTGCTGTCTGTGTGTGCTGTGCTGTGTGTGCTGTGCAGTTGCTGTGCTGCTGTGCTGCTGTGCTGTGTGTGCTGTGTGTGCTGTGCTGTGTGTGCTGTGTGTGCTGTGCTGTGCTGTGTGTGCTGTGCTGTGTGTGCTGTGGCTGTGTGTGCTGTGCTGTGTGTGCTGTGCTGTGCTGTGCTGTGTGTGCTGTGTGTGCTGTGTGTGTGCTGTGTGTGCTGTGTGTGCTGTGTGTGCTGTGTGTGCTGTGCTGTGTGTGCTGTGTGTGCTGTGCTGTGCTGTGCTGTGTGTGCTGTGTGCTGTGTGTGCTGTGTGTGCTGTGCTGTGTGTGCTGTGCTGTGCTGTGCTGTGCTGTGCTGTGTGTGCTGTGTGTGCTGTGCTGTGTGTGTGTGCTGTGTGTGCTGTGTGTGCTGTGTGCTGTGTGTGCTGTGTGTGTGCTGTGTGTGCTGTGCTGTGCTGTGCTGTGTGTGCTGTGCTGTGCTGTGTGTGCTGTGCTGTGCTGTGTGTGCTGTGCTGTGCTGTGCTGTGTGTGCTGTGTGCTGTGCTGTGCTGTGTGTGCTGTGTGTGCTGTGCTGTGCTGTGTGTGCTGTGTGTGCTGTGCTGTGTGTGCTGTGTGTGCTGTGTGTGCTGTGCTGTGTGTGCTGTGTGTGCTGTGTGTGCTGTGCTGTTGTGTGCTGTGTGTGCTGTGTGTGCTGTGCTATGCTGTGTGCTTGTGCTGTGTGTTGTGTTGCTGTGTGTGCTGTGTGTGCTGGTGCTGTGTGTGCTGTGTGTGTGTGTGCTGTTGTGCTGGTGTGTGCTGTGTGTGCGTGGTGCTGTGCTGTGCTGTGCTGTGTGTGCTGTGTGGCTGTTGCTGTGCTGTGTTGGTTGTGTGCTCTGTGTGTGTGTGCTGTGTGTGTGTGTGTGTGTGCTGTGTGTTGTGTGGTGTGTGTGCTGTGTTGTGTGTGCTGTGTGTGTGTGTGCTGTGTGCTGTGTGCTGTGTGCTGTGGCTGTGCTGTGTGTGCTGTGTGTGCTGTGCTGTGCTGTGCTGTGTGTGCTGTGTGTGCTGTGTGTGCTGTGTGCTGTGTGTTCTGTGTTGCTGTGTGTGCGTGCTGTGTTGCTGTGTGTTGTGTGTGCTGTGTGCTGTGTGCTGTGTGGTGCTGTGCTGTGTGCGTGTGTGTGTGCTGTGCTGTTGCTGTGTGTGCTGTGCTGTGCTGTGTGTGCTGTGCTGTGTGTGCTGTGTGTGCTGTGCTGTGCTGTGCTGTGTGTGCTGTGTGTGCTGTGTGTGCTGTGGCTGTGTGGGCTGTGTGTGCTGTGTGTGTCTGTGTGTTGCTGTGCTGTGCTGTGTGTGCTGTTGGCTGTGTGTGCTGTGCTTGGTGTGCTGTGTGTGCTGTGCTGTGTGGTGCTGTGTGGGCTTGTGCTGGTGCTTGTGTGTCGCTGTGCTGTGCTGTGTGTGCTGTGTGGTGCTGTGTTCCTGGTGTGTGCTGTGTGTGCTGTGGCTGTGCTGTGTGTGCTGCTGTGTGCTGTCATGTGCTGTGTGGGCTGTGCTGTGTGTGCTAGTGTGTGCTGTGGTGTGCTGTGGTGTGCCTGTGCTGTGTGTGCTGTGTGGGCTGTGCTGGTGCTGTGCTGTGCTGTGCGTGCTGTGCTGTGCTGTCGTGCTGTGTGGTGCCGTGTGCTGGCTGTGTGTGCCTGTTGCTGTGCTTGTGGTGCTGTGTGTGCTGTGCTTGTATGTGCTCGGTGCTGTGTAGTGCTGTGCTGTGTGTGCTGTGCTCTGGTGTGCTGTGTGTGCTGTGTTCTGTGCTGTGTGGGTTGTGCCGTGCTGTTGTGATGTGTGTGCTGTGTGGTGCTGTTGTGCAGTGCTGTGTTGTGCTGTGGTGTGCTGTGCTAATGGTGTGTGTGGTGTGCGTGTGTGCTGTGTGCTGTGTGTGTGTGTTGGTGTGTTGTGGGTTGTTGCTGTGCTGGTGTGCTGTGTGTGCTGTGTGTGTGTCTGTGGTGCTGTGTGTGGTGCGTGTGTGTGCTGTGTGTGCTGTGTGCTGTGCTGTGTGTGCTGTGTTGCTGGTGTGCTGGTGTTGTCTTCTGTGCGTGTGTGCTTGTTTGTGTGTTTGGTGTGTGTGTTTGTCGTTGTGCTGTTGCTGTTGGTTGGTGGGCTGTGGTGTGGTGCTGTTGTGTTGGCTGTGTGTTGTGTGTTGGTGTGTGTGTGTGTGTGTGCGGTGGTTGTTTTTGTGTTTGTGGTTGTGGTGTGGTGTTTGTGTTGTGTTGTGGTGCTTTGCTGTTGTTGGTTGGGTGCGGTGTGTCGTGTGTTGCGTTGTTGTCTGTCGTTTCCTTTTCTTGTGGGTTGTTCTGGTGTGGCTTGTGTGGGTTTGTGTGGGTTGTGTGGTGTGTGCTGTTTGTTGCTGTGTGTGTGTGTGTGTGTGTGGCTGTTGTGTGTGGGTGTGTTGGTTTTTTTTTTTTTTTTTTTTTTTTTTTTTTTTTTTTTTTTTTTTTTTTTTTTTTTTTTTTTTTTTTTTTTTTTTTTTTTTTTTTTTTTTTTTTTTTTTTTTTTTTTTTTTTTTTTTTTTTTTTTTTTTTTTTTTTTTTTTTTTTTTTTTTTTTTTTTTTTTTTTTTTTGGGTTTTGTGGTGGTTGTGTGCGTGTGGTGGTGTGTGCTGTGTGTGTGTGTGCGTGTTGGTGTGTTGTGTGTGTGTGTGGTGGTTTGTGTGTCTTGTGTGTGTGTGTGGGTTTTGGTGTGTGTGGTGCTTGGTGCTTTGTGTGTGTGGTGTGCTGTGTGTGCTGTGGGCGTGGTGTGTGTGTGTGTGTGTTGTGGTGTGTGTGTGTGTGTGTGTGTGTGTGTGTGTTGTGTGGTGCTGTGTGTGTGTGTGTGTGTGTGTGTGTGTGTGTGTGTGTTCTGTTGTGCTTGTGCGTGTGCTGTGCTGGCTGTGTGTGCTGGCCTGAGGCCCTCAATGACTGAATGGTATTTGTGCAGTCTGACAAGGTGTTGTCCTCGGCCTATCTGAAGCTATGAACCAGCCTGTGAGCCAAGCACACATAACCTGTATTTTTTTACAAAAATGTTTGTATATGCATTTATTTATGATAGGCAGGGATGGATAAGAGAGAGAGAGAGAGAGAGGATTGGCCATGCCTGGCAGTCAAGCTACTACAAACAATCTCCAGAAGCATGTTCCCTTGTGCACCTGGCATACATGAATCCTGGGAAATCAAACCTTAATCCTTAGGAATCACAGGCCAATACCTTAACAGTGAAAGCAGCTGTCCAGGTCCCAAATCCAATATATATACATACATATCTATATATTCTATATTTACTTTTTATTTTAATTGTTCTATAGTTTCAATCACAAGTTTTACAGTTTTATTTCACTAAGATCATGGAGTAAAGTAGCATGAAAAAGCTTGAGAGCTCACAACCAAAGTGTAATAAAATTTATAACTCAAAACATTCCCAATGTAGTGTCATTTAGGGTGAATATACACATTATACTCAGAGACATTGCCTCTTCCCCATAAATGATGGCTACCGCCTCAATGCATTTCCCACAATCCCCAGTAAGGAGTGTCCCTTTGGAGGGGAGAGGATAAGGAGGAGGCCAACTATACTAAAACAGCCATTGGGTATAGAATATCTAAGGATTAACAGAATTTCTATTAGGTGTCTAATAGGTATAATCTTTTTTATGCTGGGAATTTTGAAGCCTGTTTTAGAACTGTTTACCAAATTGCATGGTCTATACCTGTTCTTATAAAGCAGATGAGACATTGCCAGAATATATGAATATCATTTGTACTTGACTGTGGCATGATTATTTTTAAGTTGTTGTGAGCCCATCCATCTAGTCACAGACTGAGCACTGATATCTAAGCCTTCAACGTTATTATCTGCCTACAATTTTGGTTGAGTGCTTAAGAACAAATCAGCATGCAAAAATTTTAACTTGATGTGTACACTTGATGGTCACTTGTGGCCCTTTAGAAGAGACGTTTTGGGATTTGGGAGGATTTCTATGTCTCTGAGCATTTGCACTACCCACTGGGACGAGTCAGAGTCATGCTGACCAGGAGGTCCTTGTTGGAAGCATTGAGGATTTCTCCTCTGTTATGATTCTCCTCTTAGAAATTGTACACTGATTTTTTTTCAGTTCTGTCTCTGGGTCTCCTTGTCCTCCCTAATAAGGAGGGAAAGTGACTTACCAAGGTTGTGGAACATGCTGGATGGCCCATCCATCATCTCTTGTGACCCTTTGTCCTGGAGGGACTAGAGACCAAAATATTATCCATTATCCATGAGGACATCATCAAATTCCTCATTGGTTTTGGCTGTGATTTATGTCCTGTTTTTGTGCACTCAGAAGAAAAATGGAAACATGTCTGTACCCTTTGTCTTTTGCAAAATAGATTTAGTTTCAAGATGGTACTAAAAACCTTACAATATTTGTTACATATTGGTAAGGGTATTTTTTTTACATTATTTTAGAGAGGGAGAGAAGCAGATGGAGAGAGAAAACAGGTGCACCAGGGCCTTGAGCCACTGTGGTCAAACTACAGATACGTGTGCATATGGCATTAGCTGGGTTCTGGGCAATTGAATCTACTTTTTTGTATTCGCAGCAAGCAACTTAACTGCTAAGCAACCTCTCCAGTCTAATTCGTATTTGTTTTTTAAAGCGGGAGAGTGTGCGATAGAGTAAATTGGCACACCAGGGACTCTAGCCACTCTAATCAAGTCCAGATGCATGTTCTGCCTTGTGCACATATATGATCTGTGTGCATGCATGAGCTTGTGCATCTGGCTTATATGTTTAGGTTTCTCAGGCAAGCACCCTAACCAACAAACCATCCCTCCAGCCACCAATCTGTATTTTTTAAGTATTTATATGTAGCCATGCATGGTGGCTCACGCCTTTAATTCCAGCACTCGGGAAGCAGAGGTAGGAGGATTGTCATGAGTTCGAGGCAACCCTGAGATTACATAGGGAATTCCAGGTCAGCCTTCGCTAGAGTGAGACCCTACCTCAAAAAAAAATATTATTTGTGCATTTATTTCTTTGAAAGAGAGACAGAAAATGGGCAAGCCAGGTCTTCAAACCAGTGCAAACAAATTTCAAAAGGATGTATCCTTGTGCATCTGGCCTACAGGGGTCCTGGGAAATCAAACCTGATTCCTTAAGTTTCACAGTCCACTGCCTTATCTTCGAAAACACCTCTGCAGACACCTAATCCATCATATATATGTATGTATACACAAAATATATTCCATATTAGTCTTCTAATTTAAATGATCCATGATTTCAATCACAGGTTATACATTTTACTTTCACTAAGATCATGGACAAGTAGCTTGAAAAACCTTTAGCGATCACAGTCTAATTGGTGGCTGTGTCTCTTGATGGTAACAGTGTGCCTTGTGGTTCAAAACCGCTGTAGCACTAAACTGGCCTGAAACTCACAGTGATCCTCCTAAATCTGCTTCTTGAGTGCTCAGATTAAATGTATGTCAGATACAATGAGCCCTTGTTAAAGGCTGTTTTGCTTGCTCAAAATATTTCAGACGTAATGTATTCACATTTGTTCTGAGGTTTGAATCTCAGGTTATGGGTTTCTCAAGGTGATAGCAGGAAAAAACTAGCATGAAACCGCCATAAGGCTCACATCAAAAAGCAGAGGAGGGGCTGTAAAGATGGGTTAGCAGTTCAGACTCTTGCCTGTGAAGGCTAAGGACCCAGGTTCAATTCCTCAGTACTCACAAAAGAAGGAAAGACAAGAAAGCACAACCATTTGGAATACCTTTTCAGTGGCTGGAGGCCCTGTTGTGTCCATCTTCCCTCTCTGCCTGTCTCTGTCTCTCTACTTCTCTCTGTATCTCTGAAGTAAGTAAATAACTAAATTAAATATTAAATGAAATGGGAAGACCTCCACAGCTCAGTCTAGTCAGTGATCTTCCAGTGCCACTATGGACAAGGCCCATGCCCACTGCCCTGTACTGGAGCAGCAGAGGCAGCGAGAGCCCTGAGGTGAGTGGGAGGCATGCCCCTCATGCTGGTTGGCCATGGAGGCATCTGTGTGTTCATGCCACCATCCAATACCTCACATTCCACTGTCCCTACCTGGCCCAGAAACTCACCCAGGTCATCCCAATCATCACTGATGACCTCTTCCTCTTCTCTTCTCTGTCATGAGCTGTCTGCTGCAGATGAGCTTCACCAACCTGTGAGCGCTGCCCTGGGCCACCATCTGTGAAGCAGAGGATCTGGAGAATCAGATCCCTAGCACAGGTAGCTCCACACACTGTCCACCCACTCAGATGCAGGAGGTGCTGATCATCTGATCTTTGGGAAGGTGAAGTACAATTCCACCTGCAAGATGCAAGATGTTCTGGCCACGCTATTTGACCATGCCTGCCCCAGGGTGGACAACTGTGTTGGGAGATGAAACTACTGCTCCTTCTATGCGCTTGTTCGCTCCCTTAAACTCCTCATGGCCTTCACTTTTCCTGCATGGTCACCCACCTGACACTGCACTCTCAGAGAAGCAACTTCCTCTCTGCTTGGAAGGAGGTATCAGCCAGTGTGCTGGAGTTGGCGATCTGCCTCTTCTCAATATGGTCCATCCTGCACCTCTCAGGGTTTCACATTTACCTCTAACCTTACTACTAAGGACGACATCAAACCCTCCTCCAGGAAGAGGGGCAGTGAAGCATCTGTCCACGCCTACAGCCATAAAGGCATTACCACCAACTACCGTGCTGTGCTCTGAGGCCCCTATGTTCTATGGTTTCAATAACAAGTTATACAGTTTTATTTTACTAAGATCATGGAGAGAAGTAGCATAAAAAAGCTTGAGAGCATACAACCAAAATGTAATAAAATTTATAACTCAAAACATTCTCAATGTAGTGTCATCTAGAGGATGAGATAGTCAGTGTTGACTATCTCATCCTCTTTTCTTCTCTGTCATGAGCTATCTGCCACAAATGAGTTTCATCAACCCTGCCCCGCATCCCGCCTCGGGCCACCATCTGTGAAGCAGACTATCTGGAGAAACAGATCAACTACACGCAAGGCTCCACCTACCATCCGCCCAGTCAGACACAACAGGTGCTTATCATCATGCAGGTGAAGTACTGTTTCATCTGCAACATATAAGATGTTCTGGCCACACTGTTTGACCACCACCACTGCACCTGTGTCCAACTGTGTTGGGATAGGAAACTACTGCTTCTTCACTGTGCTGTTTCTCTCCCTCTCAGTCCTCACAGCTTTCATCGTCACCTGCGTAGTGCCCCACCTGACACTGCACTCTCAGAGAAGCAACTTCCTCCCCACTCTGAAGGATACACCAGCCCGCATGCTGGAGTTGGTGGTCTGCCCCTTCCACATCTGGTCATTTTGTGCCCCTCAGTGTTTCACACTTACCTTCAACCTGACAGCTAATGATGATGTCAAATGCTTATCCATCAAGAAGGGTGGTTAGGCCTCTGTCAACCCGACAACAATAAACGTATCACCACTAAGTGCTGTGCTGTGCTGTGCTGTGTGTGCTGTGTGTGCTGTGCTGTGTGTGCTGTGTGTGCTGTGTGTGCTGTGCTGTGTGTGCTGTGTGTGCTGTGCTGTGTGTGCTGTGTGTGCTGTGTGTGCTGTGTGTGCTGTGCTGTGTGTGCTGTGTGTGCTGTGCTGTGCTGTGTGTGCTGTGCTGTGCTGTGTGTGCTGTGTGTGCTGTGCTGTGTGTGCTGTGTGTGCTGTGTGTGCTGTGTGTGCTGTGTGTGCTGTGCTGTGTGTACTGTGTGTGCTGTGTGTGCTGTGTGTGCTGTGCTGTGCTGTGTGTGCTGTGCTGTGTGTGCTGTGCTGTGCTGTGCTGTGTGTGCTGTGTGTGTGTGCTGTGTTGTGTGTGCTGTGTGTGCTGTGTGTGCTGTGCTGTGTTGTGCTGTGTGTGCTGTGTGTGCTGTGTTGTGTGTGCTGTGTGTGCTGTGTGTGCTGTGCTGTGTGTGCTGTGTGTGCTGTGCTGTGTTGTGCTGTGTGTGCTGTGCTGTGTGTGCTGTGCTGTGCTGTGTGTGCTGTGTGTGCTGTGTGTGCTGTGCTGTGTGTGCTGTGTGTGCTGTGTGTGCTGTGCTGTGCTGTGTGTGGTGTGCTGTGTGTGCTGTGTGTGCTGTGCTGTGTGTGCTGTGTGTGCTGTGTGTGCTGTGCTGTGCTGTGCTGTGCTGTGCTGTGTGTGCTGTGTGTGCTGTGTGTGCTGTGTGTGCTGTGCTGTGTGTGCTGTGTGTGCTGTGTGTGCTGTGCTGTGCTGTGCTGTGTGTGCTGTGTGTGCTGCTTGTGCTGTGCTGTGCTGTGTGTGCTGTGTGTGCTGTGTGTGCTGTGCTGTGCTGTGTGTGTGGTGTGCTGTGTGTGCTGTGTGTGCTGTGCTGTGCTGTGTGTGTGGTGCTGTGCTGTGTGTGCTGTGCTGTGTGTGCTGTGTGTGCTGGCTGTGCTGTGTGTGCTGTGTGTGCTGTGCTGTGTGTGCTGTGTGTGCTGTAGTGTGCTGTGCTGTGCTGTGCTGTGTGTGCTGTGCTGTGTGTGCTGTGTGTGCTGTGCTGTGCTGTGTGTGCTGTGCTGTGCTGTGTGTGCTGTGTGTGCTGTGTGTGCTGTGTGTGCTGTGCTGTGCTGTGCTGTGCTGTGTGTGCTGTGCTGTGCTGTGCTGTGCTGTGCTGTGTGTGCTGTGCTGTGTGTGTGTGTGCTGTGTGTGCTGTGCTGTGCTGTGCTGTGTGTGCTGTGTGTGCTGTGCTGTGCTTGTGTGTGTGCTGTGCTGTGTGTGCTGTTTGCTGTGCTGTGCTGTGCTGTGCTGTGTGTGCTGTGTGTGCTGTGTGTGTGTGCTGTGCTGTGTGTGCTGTGTGTGCTGTGCTGTGCTGTGCTGTGCTGTGTGTGCTGTGCTGTGCTGTGTGTGCTGTGCTGTGTGTGCTGTGTGTGCTGTGCTGTGCTGTGTGGCTGTGTGTGCTGTGCTGTGCTGTGCTGTGTGTGCTGTGTGTGCTGTGTGTGCTGTGCTGTGTGTGCTGTGTGTGCTGTGTGTGCTGTGTGTGCTGTGTGTGCTGTGTGTGTGCTGTGTGTGCTGTGCTGTGTGCTGTGTGTGCTGTGTGTGTGTGCTGTGTGTGCTGTGCTGGTGTGCTGTGTGTGCTGTGTGTGTGTGCTGTGTGTGCTGTGCTGTGCTGTGCTGTGTGTGTGTGCTGTGTGTGCTGTGCTGTGTGTGCTGTGCTGTGTGCTGTGTGTGCTGTGTGTGCTGTGCTGTGTGTGCTGTGTGTGCTGTGCTTGCTGTGCTGTGCTGTGCTGTGTGTGCTGTGCTGTGCTGTGCTGTGTGTGCTGTGTGTGCTGTGTGTGCTGTGTGTGCTGTGTGTGCTGTGTGTGCTGTGTGTGCTGTGTGTGCTGTGCTGTGCTGTGCTGTGTGTGCTGTGCTGTGTGTGCTGTGCTGTGTGTGCTGTGCTGTGTGCTGTGTGTGCTGTGCTGTGCTGTGTGTGCTGTGTGTGCTGTGTGTGCTGTGTGTGCTGTGCTGTGTGTGCTGTGCTGTGTGTGCTGTGCTGTGTGTGCTTTTGTGCTGTGCTGTGTGTGCTGTGCTGTGCTGTGCTGTGCTGTGCTGTGCTGTGCTGTGTGTGCTGTGCCCTGAGGCCCCTCAATGACTGAACGGTATTTGTGCAGTCTGACAAGGTGTTGTCCTGGCCTATCTGAAGCTATGAACCAGCCTGTGGAGCCAAGCAGACATAACCTGTATTTTTTTTACAAAAATGTTTGTATATGCATTTATTTATGATAGGCAGGGATGGAAAGAGAGAGAGAGAGAGAGAGAGGGATTGGCCATGCCTGGCAGTCAAGCTACTACAAACAATCTCCAGAAGCATGTTCCCTTGTGCACCTGGCATACATGAATCCTGGGAAATCAAACCTTAATCCTTAGGAATCACAGGCCAATACCTTAACAGTGAAAGCAGCTGTCCAGGTCCCAAATCCAATATATATACATACATATCTATATATTCTATATTTACTTTTTATTTTAATTGTTCTATAGTTTCAATCACAAGTTTTACAGTTTTATTTCACTAAGATCATGGAGAAAAGTAGCATGAAAAAGCTTGAGAGCTCACAACCAAAGTGTAATAAAATTTATAACTCAAAACATTCCCAATGTAGTGTCATTTAGGGTGAATATACACATTATACTCAGAGACATTGCCTCTTCCCCATAAATGATGGCTACCGCCTCAATGCATTTCCCACAATCCCCAGTAAGGAGTGTCCCTTTGGAGGGGAGAGGATAAGGAGGAGGCCAACTATACTAAAACAGCCATTGGGTATAGAATACCTAAGGATTAACAGAATTTCTATTAGGTGTCTAATAGGTATAATCTATTTTATGCTGGGAATTTTGAAGCCTGTTTTAGAACTGTTTACCAAATTGCATGGTCTATACCTGTTCTTATAAAGCAGATGAGACATTGCCAGAATATATGAATATCATTTGTACTTGACTGTGGCATGATTATTTTTAAGTTGTTGTGAGCCCATCCATCTAGTCACAGACTGAGCACTGATATCTAAGCCTTCAACGTTATTATCTGCCTACAATTTTGGTTGAGTGCTTAAGAACAAATCAGCATGCAAAAATTTTAACTTGATGTGTACACTTGATGGTCACTTGTGGCCCTTTAGAAGAGACGTTTTGGGATTTGGGAGGATTTCTATGTCTCTGAGCATTTGCACTACCCACTGGGACGAGTCAGAGTCATGCTGACCACGAGGTCCTTGTTGGAAGCATTGAGGATTTCTCCTCTGTTATGACTCTCCTCTTGCAAATTGTACACTGATTTTTTTTCAGTCTGTCTCTGGGTCTCCTTGTCCTCCCTAATAAGGAGTGAAAGTGACTTGCCAAGGTTGTGGAACATGCTGGATGGCCCATCCATCATCTCTTGTGACCCTTTGACCTGGAGGGACTAGAGACCAAAATATTATCCATTATCCATGAGGACATCATCAAATTCCTCATTGGTTTTGGCTGTGATTTATGTCCTGTTTTTGTGCACTCAGAAGAAAAATGGAAACATGTCTGTACCCTTTGTCTTTTGCAAAATAGATTTAGTTTCAAGATGGTATTAAAAACCTTACAATATTTGTTACATATTGGTAAGGGTATTTTTTTTACATTATTTTAGAGAGGGAGAGAAGCAGATGGAGAGAGAAAACAGGTGCACCAGGGCCTTGAGCCACTGTGGTCAAACTACAGATACGTGTGCCACTTGTGCATATGGCATTAGCTGGGTTCTGGGCAATTGAATCTACTTATTTGTATTTGCAGCAAGCAACTTAACTGCTAAGCAACCTCTCCAGTCTAATTCGTATTTGTTTTTTAAAGTGGAGAGTGTGCGATAGAGTAAATTGGCACACCAGGGACTCTAGCCACTCTAATCAAGTCCAGATGCATGTTCTGCCTTGTGCACATGTATGATCTGTGTGCATGCATGAGCTTGTGCATTTGGCTTATATGTTTAGGTTTCTCAGGCAAGCACCCTAACCAACAAACCATCCCTCCAGCCACCAATCTGTATTTTTTAAGTATTTATATGTAGCCATGCATGGTGGCTCACGCCTTTAATTCCAGCACTCGGGAAGCAGAGGTAGGAGGATTGTCATGAGTTCGAGGCAACCCTGAGATTACATAGGGAATTCCAGGTCAGCCTTCGCTAGAGTGAGACCCTACCTCAAAAAAAATATTATTTGTGCATTTATTTCTTTGAAAGAGAGACAGAAAATGGGCAAGCCAGGTCTTCAAACCAGTGCAAACAAATTTCAAAAGGATGTATCCTTGTGCATCTGGCCTACAGGGGTCCTGGGAAATCAAACCTGATTCCTTAAGTTTCACAGGCCACTGCCTTATCTTCGAAAACACCTCTGCAGACACCTAATCCATCATATATATGTATGTATACACAAAATATATTCCATATTAGTCTTCTAATTTAAATGATCCATGATTTCAATCACAGGTTATACATTTTACTTTCACTAAGATCATGGACAAGTAGCTTGAAAAACCTTTAGCGATCACAGTCTAATTGGTGGCTGTGTCTCTTGATGGTAACAGTGTGCCTTGTGGTTCAAAACCGCTGTAGCGCTAAACTGGCCTGAAACTCACAGTGATCCTCCTAAATCTGCTTCTTGAGTGCTCAGATTAAATGTATGTCAGATACAATGAGCCCTTGTTAAAGGCTGTTTTGCTTGCTCAAAATATTTCAGACGTAATGTATTCACATTTGTTCTGAGGTTTGAATCTCAGGTTATGGGTTTCTCAAGGTGATAGCAGGAAAAAACTAGCATGAAACCGCCATAAGGCTCACATCAAAAAGAGGAGGAGGGGCTGTAAAGATGGATTAGCAGTTCAGACTCTTGCTTGTGAAGGCTAAGGACCCAGGTTCGATTCCCCAGTACCCACAAAAGAATGAAAGACTACAAAGCACTTTCATCTGGAAATCATTTGCAGTGGCTGGAGGCCCTGTTGTGTCCATCTTCCCTCTCTGCCTGTCTCTGTCTCTCTATTTCTCTCTGTGTCTCTGAAGTAAGCAAAGAAATAAATTAAATATTAAATGAAAGGGGAAGGCCTCCACAGCTCAGTCTAGTCAGTGCTCTTCCAGCTTCACTATGTCCAGGGCCCATTCCCACTGCCCTGTACGGGAGAGGCAGAGGCAGCGGTATCCCTCGAGGTGAGTGGGAGACATACCCCTCATGCTGGCTGGCCATGGTGGCATCTGTGCGTTCATGCCACCATCTAATCCTTCACATTCCACTGCCTCTACCTGACCCAAAACTCACCCTGGCCATCCTAATCATCTCTTATGACCTCTTCCTCTTCTCTTCTATGTCATGGGCTGTCTGCTGCAGATGAGCTTCACCAACCTATGAGTCCTGCCCTGGGCCACCATCTGTGAAGCAGAGGATCTTTAGAATCAGATCGCCAGCACATGTAGCTCCATTCACCGGCCACCCACGCAGATGCAGGAGGTGCTGATCATCTGATCTTAGAGTAGGTGAAGCACAATTCCACCTGCAAGATGCAAGGTGTTCTAGCCACTCCATTTGACTAAGCCTGTCCCAATGTGGAAAACAGTGTTGGGGGATGAAACTACTGCTCCTTCTATGTGCTTCTTCGCACTCTAACACTCCCATGGCCTTCATTTTGCCTGCATGGTCACCCACTCTCAGAGAAGCAACTTCCACTCTGCTTGGAAGGAGACACCAGCCAGTGTGCTGGAGTTGGCGATCTGCCTCTTCTCAATCTGGTCCATCCTGCACTTCTCAGGGTTTCACATCTACCTCTAACCTGACAAGTAAGGACAACATCAAACCCTCCTCCAGGAAGAGGGGCAGTGAGGCCTCTCTCCACCCCTACATCCATAAAGGCATTACCGCCAAGTACTGTGCTGTCTGTGCTGTGCTGTGCTGTGCTGTGAGGCCCCTAATTGACTGCAGGGGATTTGTGCAGTCTGACAAGCTGTTGCCCTTGCTTATCAGAAGCAATGAGCCAGCCTGTGGAGCCAACCAGAAACCCCCATGGTTGGAGGCCACCCATGAATGTGGCTCAGCATCTGCCACCTGCTGGCCTGACCACTCCTTCACACACACCTCCCGCCCTTCACACTTGCAGGGACCCTTCCCAATGCCATCAAGGAAAGCAGAGCTGCAAAGACTCAGAGTTTTATGTATGTTCTTCCCATCCTCTGCTCCTATGGTTTTCCCTGAACTGTTGCCTGGCTGTACGTTCTGCTCCCTAAACCCAGGTGCCCACTGCCTTGGGACCATAGAATCCCCAGGTCCACCAGCTGATCCTTGGCAGGGGTGAAGGGGAGCCACAGTGTCTGGAGACCACTTCCAGTATTTGCCTGTGCCTAGGCAAACCCTGTGTGAGTGAGGGTGTGGACTGAACAAGGCCTCCACTGTGCCAGGGACCTCAGGAACCGACTGCTGAGTATTTGGCTTGGGCCATGCCTGCGGAGGGGACAGCTCTGTTGGCTGTTTTGGTTTAGGGGCTTGTGTGTTTTCTTCATGGTGAGTATTGTTCTTCTAGAGGACTGTTGATTGGACATGGAGGATATGTATGAATTTGGCCAACAGTACAGAACTGAGGTGCCAGTGGGGAGATGAGGGATAGGAGGATGGGTGCCCTGTGTCAGAGGAAACTACACCAGCCAACAAGACTCCCCAACCCTCAGCTCCTATAGATTCCTGGGCAGCACAGAGTCAAGGGAGGACTTGTCCTCCCCTGCCTAAAGAGACTCTCTAAGGGTCCCCACTCCTATCTCTTTAACAGGCCAGGATAGAGATGTGCAGGTTATGTCCACTCTGCCAATACTTAAAATGGGTTCAGTAATGCTGGGTGCTTTGCACAATTTTATAGATCTCTTTTCTACATAGCCTTTTATACACAAAAATACAATGTGCACAATGTTGCTGCCCATGCAGTGCCAAGTAAAGTCTATCAGAGGGTTAACTGGTTTTGATAAATTTATTGCTATGAGTCCTTCTATCTCTGAATGGATATGTGAGTATGCACACACACAGACACACACACACACGTGTGTGCCTATGTGTGTGTGTGTGCATGTGTGCTTACATGTGCCCCTGCATAAATGTGGATGGCCTCCATATACGCTGGGATGCCCACTTCGCCATTCTTCACTTGGGCTCAAATGCAGTTGGATCTACCGGACACAGAGCGTGTGCATTGATCACAATACTCCTGGGCTCATGTTGGGACTCAGGCCTCATTCTTTAACCTTTCCTTCCTTCATGAATCTCAGACAACCAGTGGCTTGGGACTCTGTCACCCAGACTCCAGGTCAGGATTCCAGCTGACACCTGCCCAGCAAACTGAGACTGGGTGGGGTGATGGCTTTCAGGAGCTCATGCCACCCTACAAGCCATGCCTCCTCCTTGTGCTCTCCTCTGAATGGCCCCAGTGCCAGGGAATAGAGGACAAGGTGTTTCTATCGAGTGAGGAAAAAGTATGAAGGAGAGGAGGTGAGTGCATGTAGGCTAGCAGCTCAGGGCATGGCCTGGCACATCTAGGAGCTATCGTTCCTAACAGAATACATAGAACATTGCTCCCCTAGTCCTGCAGAGAGGCCGAATCCCATGGAAAACTACACAGGACTTCACTACATCTTACCCTTCCTCATTCCAGAGACCAGTGGGTCACAGACAGAGCATGAAAGAGGCAGTCACAGGCAGACTCTTGGGAGAAACAGCGTCCTCCCTATCTGAGAGCAGTGGGCCATCCTGCAGTGGTAATCCTGAGAGGTAGGGAAGAAACTGGGTAGAGGAGGGCTCTCACACGTTTCTGTCTGTTATTTAAACCAGCATCCTTTCTTCTGCTTGTAATAATAATAATAATAATAATAATAATAATAATACCTGAAAGATTTGCGAGAATGGGGGAGGAGAAAGGGTTGGATTAAAGCCAGTAATAGGTCACATAATGAAAATCTTCATTAAAACACATTAAGCATCCACTACTCCGAAGTCGGTGTGTGGCCATTCCCCTTTATTGTTAGTCCCTCCTATTTTTCTGCAGTGCTTTCCTCGCATTGACACACAGGCCTATCCTTGAACTGTGTGCTTCTAGGCTGACAGAAGGGATTTCTTTTGAGATGACAAGACCCCAGGATACTCCTCCTCTCAATAAGAAGACTGCAGCTGACGCAAGTATCATCTAATTCAATTGAGTCGAGCCAATCACACAGTTTAATCTTCTTTGGGGACATTGCTTTGTGACATGACTCCAGGTCGGAACTTTTATGGAAATGTGCATATAGAATGTCTGGGGATGTATCTCAGTGGTACAGTTTCAGCCTCATATGCATATGGCCATGGGTTTGAAACAAGAGCCACATCAGAAGAATGAGCTTCAGGAGGCGGAACCACAAGATACATTCTGGCCATCAGGAGACACAGCTACTAACCAGATTAGAAGAGGTAATCCGTGGAGTCCTGGGGGTGAATACAAAAGTTTTTTGAGCATGCAAGTTTCCTACTCTACATCTCCACAAGCATCCTGAAAGCAAGACAATGCCCTAAGTGCTGTCTCCAGCATCTGCCTCTCTCAGAACCTGCTCAGAGAACTCACAAAGATGGATTTATGCTATAAATCCAACAGTATTTTCTTTGTAGAATCTTTTCTCACAAAAAGGGCTCACACATTATCAATATGGGTTTATGGAATTTTGTTATGGTCTCAACACCATCTCATTGGAAAACCCATCTTGTTTACACAAGATGGTAACCTGAACAATTTGAACACTTTATATTATCACAAGTTTCATAATTCCAAGACATATGTCCCAATCTGTAATTTCCTGTGGGGGTGTAAAACATGAATAGTTAGTTCAGTGTGATTTTGCTTGGGTCAAAACACCATATGCTTATATCCTCTAATGAATTTTCATTTCATGTATCAAAACAATTTTTATTTCTTCTCTCAGTAGCATGCAAGTCAAGAACTGAGGCAAATTGCAGAAGAGGTCTGGGTTACCCATGGGGTAGAGGGTGACCACCACTGAGGAGCCGATCCCCAGGTAATGTGGACACTTGCCTCACTCACCCATGGGGTAGGGAGGCTGCATGAATTCCACATGATGGATTGCATTGCAGATCTTTTGGCTCTTTCATCAGTGATAATTTCCAAAGACAGGTGACTGGATGGGGAGCTCCTCCCTAGGAAGTCAATAATCTGAGTAACAGAGTCTGATGTCAAGTATGTAAGTTTTGCTGGGGGGAGGGGGTGCTGGGTATTCTTAATATCACTATGTTCAGTCTCCTTTACCTCATGTTGAGTCTAGAACAGAGGTTCAAGAACCTGACCTCAAGTTGATATTTGAGAGACTCCTGGCATTTTAGTCATGAAGTAGTACTTGTCATTCCATACACAGGAGCAGCGCAGAGACTGTGGGGCTTTCAGCCACAGTGCCACAAGGAGGTCGTGGTGAATTAAACATGAGTGCTGCGCTCACTGCTAGCCTGATAGCCTCTTCCAGGGAAATGAGAGTAGACACTGAGGAAGCCCTATCTCATCAAAGCAGAAAATCAGAGACTGCATTGAACTCCACCCCAAAGGGGACTTATGATGTCCATGGACCACAACATTAGGGAAGAAGGACTTGTTAGGCACGACCCTGCTCAGAACAAAGGACCTAACATGATGGGCATGCCCTCCAATATCCCCACCACCCACATTCCTGAGCATGATTAGGACGAGCAGTTTCAAGACTCCCCTCCTGGCCAACGCCAATCCCCCTCCATAGTTGGTACCTTATAAGGAGACCTCTGTTGCCTCCCATCCTTGAAATAATTACTTTCCTCGGCCTGCCTCTGGTTCCTAGCTAACACATCATCCTTCCCTGCCTTCCCATTTATAAGACCTCCATCCTAGATCCCGGATGTGATTTCTATGGCCTCACATCTTGGGACCAGTGAACCTCGCCCGAGAGCTGTGCCAATAAACCTGAACTAGCTTTACTGATCTAGTTTGATCTGCTTCCTTGCATTGGTCAAGCCGTTCATCTGGTGCTGAAAGCCTGGGTGGAGCTGAGCCCCCAGTCCCAAGGGGCCAGGCCCTTGGTGGACTGTGTGAGGCCTCTCCTCTTCCAGCTGTGGATCCCAGGTGATCGGTCACCTTCTGATTCACGTAAGGTGACTGCTCTTAGCCTCCGCATCCCTGGGCCCCTGTCCAAAGTTGCGGCCGTGCCAGGACAAACCCTTCCATTCTGCCAGGCAGCTTGGTGCCCTAAGGTGCTGGAAGACGTTCCCTCATGGGATTGCGCTCGCTCGCTCGCGTTCTCTCTCTCTCTCTCTCTCTCTCTCTCTCTCTCACTGTTTTGGGCCCAGAGCATTGTCTGGGACTCCTCACTCTGGTCTCTGTCCCCTGGCTCAGTCTTCGGCCTTGGCTTTAAAATGGGCAACTCCAAATCAAAACTCGACCCCCAGTCACCTCTGGGCTGTCTGTTACAATACGTATCCAAATTGGAGCTCTCTCAAACCATGAAACTTAAACACCTGATTTTTTTTCACTCTCAAAAAACTTGGCTTTAAGCAGGGCATGGTGGTGCACGCCTTTAATCCCAGCACTCGGGAAGGAGAGGGTTGAGGATCCCTGTAAGTTACAGGCCACTCTGAGACTACATAGTGGAATACAGATCAGCCTGGGCCAGAGTGCCACAGTGAGACCCTACCTCGGGAGGGGAAAAAAAAATAAAACTTGGCCCTTTTAAGGACTCCACAAGCACTCTAGATTTCAATGTCCTTCATAATTTCTAAAGTTTTGTTGCTGCACCGAGCAGGAAATGCTCTGAGCTCCCTTATGTTCAGGCTTTTTGGGAACTTTGCTCTTGTCCTTCTCCCTGTAGCCAGTGTGCCACGGCTCAGTTCTCTGGGCCAGAATGGAAAGCCTATGAACCAATCAGAACCACAAGACCCAAATCTCAAACCCGAGCCTTCAGCACTAATTGTACTCCCAGAACCCTTGGCTCCCCCACCACGCGGCCCTCCCAGTGGTTCCCAACCTTCCCTTTGTTCTCCCTCTCCTGCTGCCACCCCACCCATGCTTTCCTCTCCACCCCTTCTTCTCCTTCTCCTGCTACAGTTACCCCTCCCTTATGTCTTACTTCTCCCTCAATCACAGCCTCCCTTCCAAGCCCTAAAGGCATTTACCCCCCATTCCCCTTTCCCCTATCCCTTCCCCTCACCCCTTCTATGGCCCTCAGTCCCTGCTCCGCCCTATCCACCACGCTCCACCTCCTCTTCCACTCCCTTGCACCACCCCATGGTCCTCTCCCCTCCTCCATCCTCTCTTCCAGTTCCGGCCTTTCCCCCAAAGCCTCAACTGACTTACGAGGAATGCTGCTCTGCACCCCAACACCCCTGCTCCCCAACTTTATCTTCCCTTACACAACTCCACCCAGCTCATCCAGTCCTCTACCCCACACTCCCCAACTCCCACCTGCTCACTTCATCTGCTCCTGAAATTGCTAACCCTTCAGATCCCTCTCCTATCTCCTCCCATACCCGGTCCCAACAGCCCCTTGTTGCGGGCATCATTCTCCTCCGGGATGTGGCAGGGGGTGAAGGTGTTGCCGGGGTACAGGTTCCATTTTCTCTCCAGGGCCTGTCCCAAATTGAGAAACGCGTTGGCTCTTTCTCTTCCAACCCAACCTCCTATATTCAAGAATTCTGTTGCCTCACTCAGGCCTATAGCCTAGCCTGGCATGACTTACATGTTATTCTTGTTTCCGCCCTCACCCCAGAAGAACAAAACGGATACAGATGGTGGCTAAAGAACATGATCACCAGACTCATTTAAGTAATCAAACTTTTCCTTCTGGGACACAGGTGGTTCCTGACACAGGCCCCCAGAGATGGAATTATCAGGAGGGATGAGGAGTTAAATGAAAAAGGGACATAATGGTTATTGTCTTGTTAGGAATATAAAACAGTACCTAGCCAGATGGTTAATTTTCATAAACTTAGGGAGATCACTCGAGGCTCAGATGAAAACCCAGCTATTTTTCTAAACAGGTTACAAGAGGCTATGATCCAATACACCCGCTTAGATCTGGCTTCGGGGGCAGGGACCACAGTACTGGCTACCCATTTTATTTCTCAGTCCTCCCCCAACATTAGAAAGAAACTAAAGAGGGCAGAAGAGGAGGCTCAAACTTCCATTCAAGATCTGATGAGGATGGCTTTTAAGGTCTTTAATGCCTGAGAAGAGCTAGGCAAGTCTTCCCAACAGACTTGGATGTAACAGAAGGTGACCCTACAATCCCAAGACTTGATAGCTGCCCTGAGGCCATCGGCCTTCCTGCAGCAGGGACAGGATAGTTATGTGAAACCCAATCCAGCCAGGACACAGTCATTGTCCACCCCACCAGGGGCATGTTTCAAATGTGGCCAGGAAGGCCATTCTGCCCATAAATGCCCTAATCCACTGCTGCCCACCAAGCCATACCCCATATGTTGACAATCAGGTCATTGGAAGTCAGACTGCCCACGTGTGGGCTCGTCCTCCACGCCAGGCTGTGGAGGCCCACCCCCACAATGTGAGGCTCTTCAAGCTCTCCCGGCATTAGAGCTTCTCAGGTTGGCAGAGGACTGATGACACCCAGACTGGGAGATTCCCATTACCCTCACCGCCAAGAGTAAAGCTCCAGGTAGTGGGTAAGTCCATCACCTTCCTGGTGGACGTGGCGGGGGAGGGCTACCTTTTCTGTTTTGCTGCCCAGTCAGGCCCCACCAACCCCTAATCCATCTCTGTCATGGGAGTTAATAGGGTTCCCTCTTTCCCACCAAAGACCTTACCTCTCCCCTGCTCATTGGTCAGACACTTTTTCTCAGATTCAGTTTTAGTCTTGCCTAACTGCGCAATTCCCCTATTTGAGTTGGGACATTCTCAGCCACTTCAGGGCCACACTCTCACTAGCCCCATCTGCCTCCCCAGAAACACATCTCCTTCTTCCTTTAATAGCTTCTCAAACCTCCACCCCCTACTGCCCTATTCCTTTCCTCCCACACCCATTTGATCCCCCAGTATGAGACATCTCCACTCCCATAATCACATATCATCAACCTGTCTTTATCTGTTACAAGAACCCTTCCTCTTTCCCTTCACAACCCCAGTTTCCCTTTTCCAAAACACACTTCTGGGGGCTCAAACCTATCATTCATCACCCATCTCATGTCACAGGGCCTCCTTATACCTACTGACTCCCTTCTTCCCCATATGCAAGGCTTCTGGTGCTTATCACTTGGTACAAGACGTCCAAATTGTCAACAAGGAAGTTGTCCCTATTCACCAGATAAAAACTAGCCCTAATAACCTCCTGTCTCATATTCCACCCAACACCACCTACTTTACAGTCTTAGACCTCAATGATGCATTCTTTACAGTTCCTCTCCACCCTGACTCATACTTACCTTTTGGTTTCACTTGGGAAGATCCTGACACCCGGTCCTTCAGGCAGCTTACCTGGACAGTCTTCCCCCAAGGCTTCTGAGACAGTCACCACATTTTTTTGGTGAAGCGTTAGACAGAGACCTCTCTACGTGCAGCCTAGAAGCCAGCACTGTCTTACAGTATGTAGGTGACCTTCTACTCTGCAGCCCATCCCTCCCTCTGTCTCAAAAAGCCTCAGACTCCCTCTTAAATGTTCTTGGTAATAAGGGCTATAGGGTGTCTCCCTCTAAAGCTCAGCCTTGCTCTCCTACTGTAACCTACCTGGGAGTCCAGTTCAGCCCTGGCTCAAAGACCTTAACGGTTGGTAGAATCCAAGCTCTCTATGACCTCCAGCCTCCAGAGAATGCAGATCAAATCCTCTCTTTCTTGGTTCTCATTGGACTTTTTTGCCATTGGATGCCTAACTTCGCTGTCACAGCTAAACTGCTATATTGGGCAGCAAAAGAGACAATCACGGGGCCCCTATCCCAGCCTAATGTAGTCCGTCACCATCTCCCATTGTTACACAGTGCTCTTTTGAAATTCCTGGCTCTGGCTCTCCCAGACCCCTCCCAACCATACCACCTCTTTACAGATGAAAGATCGGGAATGGCAGGTGTCCTAAAGCAGCCCATTGGAACCGCATACCAGGCAGTGGCTTTCTTGTCAAAATAACTAGATGCCACAGTGTGCAGATGGAAGCCCTGCCTATGAGCACTCACACCTGCACAAAGCTGATCCGATAGTCCCTCAATATCACATTACACACACCCATCACCATCTTCTCTTCTCGTCGCCTGATAAATCTCTTGAGCCACTCCTCTCTTTACCTGCTTGTGCCCTCACGGGTACAGATCTTCCACCCCTGCTCTTCTTGGACAACCACTAAATCTCTCTAACATCCCGCTCCACCCTCAGTACAGCAATGCTCAACCCTTCTTCCCCCTCTCCAGGGTTCTCCTCTCATTCATGCCCTGAAACAGTAGAGGCCTCTATTCCCCTCAGTCAGGTCTCCAAGACACATCTCTCACATCACCTCGATTAGCCCACTTTGTAGATGGAAGTTCCTCAGTTGACAATTCAGGTAACCAACAAGAAGCCTATGCTGGGTTCACACCTAATGATATCCTAGAGGCTGCTTGCCTGCCGATGGACACTGCTGCCGGAGGCGGCAAGTATGCCATTTCAGGATCACAAGGAATCAAGTGCTGAAGAGCTGCATGACACAGTTCCAGCCCAGCTTTTGCTTCCTTGAAGTGCAATGTGGCCCCTCTATGGAAACATCTTTGGCACTCTATGCTACATATATCTATGTTTTGTTGGTTTTTTTGTGTGTGTAATGTTTGTGTTTCTCTGTCTTTTTTTTTCATTTTTATTTTTTATTTTATTTTATTTTACAGTCAGTTTGGTACCATTTTTAGGCTCATCCATGACCTACCCCCTCCCCTTGGCCCCTCCTTGTTGAGGTATACTGGTCATGCATTTTGGAGTTAGCCCACAGTTATGGGTAAGCTAAATGTCTCTGCATATCATGACCCAACATGTGGCTCTGACATTCTTTCCACCCCCTCTTCCGCAAAATTTCCCTGAGCCATGTTGCGTCTGCTTCAGTGATGAGGTGTTGGGGGTCTCTGAGGCTCTGGCTCTCTGATTTGGTAGGAGTTGATTTTTCTCTATGCTGGTCTCCTTCCCCCTTGTGCTGGTATCCGGTTCATCAGGAAAACAGCGCCCTTGCTTGTTTCTCCAATTTTTCTAAGTTTCAGCTGGGGCCCTTTTGAGGTATGATGGGGTGGCTCTCTCCTTAGGATCTACATCTATCTGAAAAACAGAAGCAGATTCTCCAACAGAGAGTAAGTTAGCATCAGTACAAATGAGATAAACCTTTTTGTTTTTTTTTTTTTTTTTACAGAGAATTTAATAGGTGTAGGCCCTCTTGTAGCCCACAATTGATGGAAGCTTGATATTGGAGAGTGGGTTTATGTTTGGATATGGTTCTGACTTGTTTCCCAGCTCCAGCTATGGGTGTCATACCAGTGAGGGGATCAGTTACCTGAATTGAGAGCAGTTGGTTCCTCCCAAAATGGCTGTGTGCCACCACTGCACTTGTGTGGGCATCACAACAAGTTATTTGCTACTAAGTCGGTTAGACCATACATTGCTTGGACAGATATTGGTCATTTTCCCCCAGTCGCCCATGTAGCACCTTCTGGCACTAGACACGCTGACAGTGTGGGGACTGACTCTCTTCCAACTTCCAACCATTCCATTCTAATTTACATGTCAATCACATAAGGTGTCTTCAGCAGTAGGGTCTTATCAGTACCCTTTGGTGGGTCATCAAGTACTCTGACATAAATCTGCCGGTCTTTTAGGAAACCTTGTAGGTCTCTTTGATCAAAAGCTCATTGTGGATGATAGCCCCATGCTGGTTCTGGGAGTTACAGGTCAGTGCCCACTAAGAAAATGAGGACAAAGATAACTAATATACAAGAGTTAGAGATAAGAGAGAGAGAGAGAGAGAGAGAGGGGAAGTGAGGGAGGAAAGATGTAGAAGATTAAGGTTAGCCTTGATCATACCGTCTCCATTGTCTTGTGGTTCAGGTGTTGTCTGTAAGGGCCTGGTGAAGGATCAGCCATTTGGTCTGTCTTTTAGTAAGTAGAAAATTATGGTACCATTGCCATTTGGGTCTAATTTGTGTTTCCCACCCCTTTGATGCCCTCCCCTCCCTCCCCTTCCATCCTAGTGGCTAGTCTAGGAGGTACTTGCTGGGTATGTAAGGTATCTTGGGTAGATTCAGGTTAGGTGCTGTAGATGAGTGAGACTATGTGGCGATTTTTTTCCTGTGATTGGGTAAGTTCACTGAGAATGATCTGTTCCAGGTTCAACCATTTTTCCTCAAATTTCATTGTGTCATTTTTTCTTACTGCTGTATAGAATTCCATTGTGTATATATACCACATCTTAGTTATGCAATCTTCTAGTGAATGACATCTGGGTTGATTCCAGCACTTAGCTATTACAAATTGAGCTGCTATAAACATGGTTGAGCAAATATCTCTAGCCTGTGGTTTGAAGGTTTTAGGGTAGATGCCCAGTAAGGGAATAAGTGGGCGTGTTGGTATCTCTATACTCAGCTTTTTCAGAAGTCTCCATATTGCTTTCCAAAGTGGTTGTACCATCCTGCATTCCCACCAACAGTGGATGAGTGTTCATACTTCTCCACGTCCTCGCCAGCATTTATTTTTATTTGATTTTTTGATGTTTGCTATCCTTATTGGGGTAAGGTGGAATCTCATAGTTGTTTTAATTTGCATTTCTCTGATGATTAGGGATGATGAACATTTTCTTAAGAGTATGTTTTCCATTTCTATTTCTTCCTTTGTAAACTGTCTGTTCAGCTCTTTGCCCCTTTTTGTGAGTGGGGTGTTTGACTTCTTACTGTTTAGATTGTTGAGTTCTTTGTAGATTCTAGAGATTAGACCTCTATCACTTGGATAACCCGCAAATATTTTCTCCCATTCTGCGGGTGATCTATTGGCTTTGTTTATTGTTTGCTTGTCTGTAAAGAAACTCTTCAGCTTCATGTGATCCCATTGGTTAAGTGACGGTTTAAGTTCACGAGCTACTGGGGTTTTGTTCAGGAAGTCTTTTTCCATTCCTATATCATGGAAAGTACTTCCTAAATTTTCTTCCAGTAGTATACGATTTTCTTGTCTTATATTGAGATCTTTGATCCATTTGGACTTGAGTGTAGTGCATGGGGAAATATGTGGATCTAGTTTCAGTTTCCTGCAAATAGTTATCCAGTTTGTACAGCACCATTTCTTGAAGATGCTGTCTTTTTTCCAGCTTATATTGTTTGGGCCTTTATCGAATATCAAGTAGCTATAGTTGCTTGACCCAAAGTCCGGGTCCTCAAGTCTATTCCATTGATCTATACTCCTGTTTTTATGCCAGTACAATGCTGTTTTTATTACTATGGCTTTGTAATATAGCTTTAGATCAGGTATGGTGATGCCTCCAGAGGTATTTCTTTTGCTGAGGATATGTTTGGAAATGCGAGGTCTTCTGCCTTTCCATATGAAATTTGAGATCATTTTTTCTATCCCTGTGAAGAACAGTGTAGGGATTTTAATAGGAATTGCATTAAATCTGTATATTGCCTTTGGTAGGAATGTCATCTTCACAATGTTAATTCTGCCTATCCATGAACATGGGAGGTCTTTCCATTTTCTGAAGCCCACCTCAATTTCTTTTGTGAGTGTTTTTATGTTTTCATTGTATAGATCTTTCACTTCCTTGGTTAACGTTATTCCAAGGTATTTTATATTTTTTGTTGCAATTGAAAATGGGACTATGTCCTTTATTTCTTTTTCTGAATCTTTGTCCTTTGTATAAACGAAGGCTACTGATTTTTGTGCATTGATTCTGTATCTTGCTACTTTGCTATAGGAGTTACTCACCTTCAGGAGTTTTGGAATGGAGTCTCTCGGGTCTCTTACATATATAATCATGTCATCAGTGAATAAAGGTAATTTAACTTCTTCCTTTCCAAATTGCATCCCTTTTATTTCCTTCTCCTGTCTTATTGCTTGAGCTAGGACTTCCAGTACTATATTGAAAAGCAGAGGTGAGAGTGCACAACCCTGTCTTGTTCCTGATCTTAATGGGAATTCCTCCAGTCTCTCTCCATTAAGTATTATTTGGGCCTTAGGAGCTTGTATATTGCCTTTATTAGGTTGAGATATGAACAAACCATGCCAATTCTTTCCAATGTTTTGAACATGAAGTGATGTTGAATCTTGTCAAAGGCCTTTTCTGCATCTATCGAAATGATCATGTGGTTTTTATGTTTAACCTTGCTTATGTGGTGTATTACATTGACAGATTTCTGTATGTTGAACCACCCCTGTGTTCCTGGAATGAATCCCACTTGGTCAAGGTGGATAATGCCTTTGATGTGTTGTTGGATTCGGTTTGCAAGGATTTTGTTTAGGATCTTTGCATCTAAATTCATCAGGGAAATAGGCCAATAGTTTTCTTTTCTTCCGGCATCTCTGCCTGGTTTTGGAATTGATGATGCTAGCTTCATAAAAGGAGTTGGTTAGCTTTCCCTGTTCACCAATTGTGTGGCACAGTTTGAGGAAGATTGGTTTGAGTTTTTCCATGAAGGTTTGATAGAATTCAGCTGAGAAGCCATCTGGTCCTGGACTTTTCTTTTTTGGGAGGTTTTTTATTACTTTTTCAATCTCTATGAGTGTGATGGGTTGATTGAGGTAATTAATCTGCTCTGTGTTTAGCTTTAGTAGATGGAATGCATCTCAGAATTTATCCATCTCCTCCACATTATCCAATTTTGTGGAGTAGAGGTTTTTGAAATAAGTCCTGATGATTCTCCTAATTTCACTTATGTCTGTTGTGATCTCTCCTTTTTCATTTTGAATTTTTTTAATTTGAAGCTTCTCCTTTTTTTGCTTGATCAGATTGGCCAGGGGTTTGTAAATCTTGTTTATATTTTCAAAGAACCAGCTCTTTGTTTTGTCAATTGTCTTAATTCTTTCCTTCGTTTCCAGTTCATTGATTTCTGCTCTGAATTTAATTATTTCTTTCCTTCTGGAGCTCTTTGGGTTGGATCTTTCTTGTTTTTCCAGTGCCTTTAGGTGGATGGTAAGGTCATTGATTTGGGACCTTTTTGTCTTTTTTATGAAGGCATTGAGTGCTATGAATTTTCCCCTGAGGACCGCCTTCATTGTGTCCCATAAGTTTTGGTACGATGTGTTCTCATTGTCATTCAATTCCAGAAATTTTGCAATTTCATTCTTTATTTCTTCCACTATCCATTTATTGTTTAAAAGTGTGCTGTTCAGTTTCCAGGAGCCGTTGGGATTCTTGGTGGGTCTTTTGTTGTTGATTTCTAGCAATATAGCATTGTGATCTGATATCATGCAGGGAATTATTTCAATCTTCCTAAATATGTGGAGGCAGTTTTTGTGGCCCAGTATATGGTCTATTTTAGAGAATGTTCCATGGGCTTCTGAGAAGAATGTGTAATCTGTGGATTTGGGATGGAAGGTTCTGTAGATGTCCGTTAGGTCTGAGTGATCTATGGTATTGTTGAGCTCTCTTACTTCCCTGTTGAGTTTTTGTTTGGATGATCTGTCTATTACTGATAATGGTGTATTGACGTCCCCTGCTATGATGGTGTTGGTGGTTATTTCTGTTTTATTGTCAAGTAGGTTTTGTTTTATGACCTATGGTACCCCTGTGTTTGGTGCATACAGATTTATGATTGTAATATCCTCTTGATGGATCGTTTCCTTGATAAGTAGGAAGTGGCCTTCCCTGTCTTTTTTTTTATTATTTTTGGTTTGAAGTCTATTTTATCTGATATTAATATAGCTACACCTGCTTGTTTCTTATTCCCATTTGCTTGGAATACTGTTTTCCACCCTTTCACCCTTAGGAGATGCCTGTCTTTAATGGTGAGGTGGGTTTCTTGAAGGCAACAGATTGAGAGGTCCAATATTTTGATCCATCCTGTTAGCTTGTGTCTCTTGATGGGTGAATTAAGGCCATTAATAATTAGGGTAATGACGGTGAGATTTGATTTGATCCCTGCCATATTGTGATGATAAGTGTGGGTTGGTGTTTTCATGGGCGTTTATGTTTTTTTGTGCCTACTCTGAGTTTGGTTGTTGTGATATGCTTCTTGTAGGCAATTGTGTTTGATTACTTTTTCCTCTCTGTGGTAAATTTCCTGAAATACTCTCTGTAGGTTTGGTTTGGTGTTCATATAATTGTAAAGCTGAGTTTTGTCGTGGAATGTTTTTCTTTCACCATCTATTATGAGGGATACTTTTGCTGGGTAGAGTAGTTTGGGTTGGAAGCCATAGGCTAAGAGCTGTGGCAGCATACAAGCAGGGAAATGGAGAAAAAAAACAGAAAAAGAAAAAAGAAAAAAATAGAAACAAAGAAGCAGAGAGCATAGAGAGAAGCAGACAGACAGAGAGAGAGAGAGAGAGAAGCAGAGAAAAAGAGAGAGAGAGAAAGCAGAGAAGCAGAGACAGAAAGATCAAGAAACTCAGCTGCCTTCAGCATTAGCCTGTCAGCTTGCACCAGAACTTGACTTTGAGTTGTTGTTGCGCTGCTCCCTTTTCACACCTCTCTTTGGGGACCTCTTTCAAGCCAGGGCCGGACCCTGGCACACCACCTCCTAAAAGCCTGTACTTATCACACTAACTAGGGCACTGCATATTTCAAAAGGCTTAAGAACTGATATCTGTTCAGATTCTAAATATGCTTTCTCTATAGCTCACACTCATTCAGTCCTCTGGAAGGAGAGAGGATTCCTCACTACTAAAGGTACCCCAATTACTAGTGGGCCCCTTATAGCTAAGCTCCTGGAGGCTCTCCAACTCTGGGCAGTGGTAGCCATTATCCACTGCTGAGGACACCAGACCTCTAAAGACCCATTAGCCCAAGGCAATTCCAGGGCTGACTCTAGCACAAAATTTAGGCCTGTCCTCTGGCCCAAACACAGGACCGATCTGTTTCCTATCTCTGACATACCAACCCTATTATGAGGAAAACAAACTCCTCAACAAGGGGGCCACCCTAGATACAGATGGCTGGATTTTTAAATAAACAATCAGCCAATTTTCTCCCAAAACAGGCCTGCACAATTACCTCTGACATTCACCGAATTTTACATATTGGACCTGAAGCCCTTTCCAGGTTCCTGGAACCCCCGCTGGACACCAACGCCCTCCAAACCCACATCTCACAGGTCCAGTCCACCTGTCAGATATTCACTAAAGCCAATCCACAAGGGTGCCTGCACCTTTGTCAGCCCTTCCATCAGTTAAGGGGACATCAACCAGGTGAAGATTGGCAGACAGATTTAACTTAGATGCCAACCCACAAAAAAGCGCACTTATCTCCTCTGGTGGTTTGATTCAGGTGTCCCCCATAAACTTAGGTGTTCTGAATGCTACGTTCCCAGCTGATGGATATTTGGGAATTAATGTCTCCTGGAGCGAGTGTATTATTGGGGGTGGGCTTATGGGTGATATAGCCAGTTTCCCCATGCTAATCTTTGGCAAACTCTCCTGTTTCTATTTTCCACCTTATGTTGGCCAGGTCGTGATGTCCACCCTCTGCTCATGCCATCGCTTCCCCCTGCCTTCGTGGAGCTTCCCCTCGAGCCAGTAAGAGAAAATATACCTCTTTTTCCCAGAAGCTACTCTTGGTTGTGTGATTTCTACCAGTAGTGCGAACCGGACTGCAACATCTCCTTACTCTAGTTGATACTTTTACAGACTGGATTCAGGATTTCCCAGCTTACAAGGAGACTGCCAATGTCCTTCCCAGAAACATCTAGAGCACATCATACAAGATTTGGGGTGCCATTGATCATCCAGACAGACAAGAGCCTGGCCTTCACTTCTAAGTTTGTCTCACAAGTATCAGAGGCACTCAGCATATCCTGGAAACTACAGATCCCTTATCATCCTCAGTCATTGGGTAAAGTAGAGCGGGCCAACATCCTTACTATGCAGCAGTTCACCAACCTGCCCTTGCCCTCCCTTCTCCCTGTTGTCTAACCTGCTTTCAAGCTGCCCCTCTGGGCTAAGCCCCTTTGAGTTGCTGTATGGGGGACCATTTCTGCCCTCTAATCACCTTCTTACCCAGAGACCCCAGCTGGCAAACTACCTCCCCTACCTTTCCTTTCTGAGCTCCCTTCTCCATTCACACGCAGATAGATCCCTATCTGTTCCACTGACTACTGCCACATCAGGGACGACCCTTACTATCTCATATCATACATCACATGGGAGTCAAGTCTTTCTTAATCAGCTTGACTCCATACATCTCGCACCCAGGTAGGAGGGACTCTACACTGTGATCTTTACCACCCCCTCAGCAGCTAAACGTCTGGGACACTCCTGTTGGAACCACATCTCCAGGCTTAAATGAGCTTCAGGACAAAATGGCAGGCCTGTACAGCAAGCAGGTCCTACCTCCCTTAAATTCTCTAACCATCCAGCTCTTACGTAGCCTAGCTCCCATCCGCTGGGCTACTGACTGCCCTTCACCTCCCTGTGAGTTCTAAGTTCAGGTCTGATCCTTAGACGACAAGGGACAACAGACCACCGTACTCAAGTATACTTCATGCCCTTTTGGGTCCTGCAATGCAGTCCATTTCACCTTTGATGCCATTGTTACTGGCACAGGTAACTACAAAACAGGAGGGCTCTAGAACTACTAACTGCAGAAAAAGCAGGAACATGTCTCTTTCTCAGGGAAGAATACGGCTACTCTATAAATGAATTGGGCCTGGTGGAGACGTGAGTGAAAACACTCCAGACACTGGGTGAAGATCTCAAACACTGCTTTAATCCCCCCCCCCCCGAGCTGGTGGCAATCCATGATTCCCTGACTCACCCCACAAATGAGTCCACTAATAATGATATTTTTTCTGCTAATAGCCCCTTGATTCCTCTGCTTCCTCCAGGAGTGCATCCAGGAAGTTTCCAGTGTGGCCGTCAACCAGATGCTCTTATACTCATATCTTCCCTTGAGCACGGACCTGCCAACTGCCAACTCTTCCTCTCTCATGTCATCCCCAACCAGCTTGAAGCAGCCAGGACTTGAGTCGGCACCCATAAACACAAAAATGTCAAAATGTTAGGCAGGACTATGCTCAGAATAAAGGACCTAACATGACACAAATGCCCTCCAATAACCCCACCACCCACATTCCTGAGCATGATCAGGACCAGCAGTTTCAAGACAACCCTGGCAGCCAATGGCTGGTCCCCCTCCCTAGTTGGGACCTTATAAGGAGACCTCTGCTCCCTCCCATCCTTGAAATAGTTACTTTCCACCGTCTGCCCTTGGTTCCTCATTAATACGTCATCTTCCCCTGTTCTCCCCTTTAAAAGACCTCCATCTTAGGTCCCGGATGCGACTTCTCTGGCCTCATATCTTGGGACCAGTGAACCTCACCTGAGACCTGTGCCAATAAACCTGAACTAGCTTTACTGATCTGGTCTGACCTTGTGTCGTGCATCAGTCAAGCCTTTGAAGACTGAAGATTGTAGGAGCCACATAGAGGGAGAAAAAACATAAAGTATTTCCTAGCATCACATAGAGTGAACAGGGTATTCATTAACCTACAGTTAATATCAGAAAGTCCACTGAAGAAGGAAAGTGAAGAAAGGGGGATTGGGCAGAGGGGACCTCAAGACAAGATGGGAATATGACCAAGAGTTAATATGCTAAAATAATCAAAGCAGTTAATTAAAAAATACCTAGGGTATTGTGCCCCCAAACTTCCACTTTTTTGTAACTCTCTCTACGCCTTCCTCCTTCCTTTTTCCTTTTTTTTTTTTTTTTTTTTTGTTTTGTTTTTTGGATTTTTTTGTTTTTGTATTTGTTTTGTTTCTTTTCGATGTAGGGTTTCACTCCAACCCGGGCTGACCTGGAATTCACTATGTAATTTCAGGGTGGCCTCAAACTCATGGTGATAACCATACCTATACCCACAGAGTGCTGGGATTAAAGGTGTGCACCATCACATAGCCCTCTATTCATGTCTTAGTTTTACTGGGCATGGTGGTGCATGCCATGATTTCACAGCACTGGAGACGAAGAGGTAGGAGGATTGGTGTGAGTTTCAGGCCAGTCTGACACTACAGAGTGCCCTCAAGGTCTGCCTGGGCTAGAGAAAGACACTGCCACACACACACACACACAAAGTCATGGTCCTTATCTTGAACTTACTTGGAATTCCAATCGTCTGTCATCAAGTTATTTCCTCCTGCAGGAATTTCTCAGGTGAGATTGGAAGGAAGTGAAGCCACTTGACACAGCTTTCAGGATGCTAGAAGAGAGGAAAGTGAGACAGGCTGACTTGCAGAAGGGCCATTATACTGCCTCAACCAGGGTCACACGATCACATAACCCAATCACATTTGATTCAATTATCTCTGTGCTGATTAATTCTGATTCCTAGGAACTTCCTTCCCTGCCTGTAAAGTATGAGATGCTTTAGCTTAATGGCTCTCTAACAACTGAACTACATCCCAAGAGATTCTGAATGTATGTTTCTGAACAAACTCAGATCTGAGGTGATGTCATGAACCATTTTTTCAAAGAGCATGAGAACAATTTGATGGCTTCGCTCAATTGCAATAGGTGAGAAATAATCAAGTGCAGCCATGGGATTTACAGAATTCCTCTCTCGCTCTCTCTGTCTCTCTCTCTCTTAGTCTCTCCCTGCCACCCACCCCTGTCTCTGTCTCGGATGATCCCAGTACAGTTTCAGTCTACCTTAGGCTGCCCTGGAATTCACTATGGAGTCTCAGTGTGGCCTCAAACTCATGGTGATCCTCCCACTTCTGCTTCCGAAGTAGCACATGCAATAAATAATAAAGAAGGAAATAAAGGGCTGCACAACCACACCTGGCTAGGAATGCCCTCCTACTTATTTCATAAAAAACACAGTTGAGCCAGGGGGGTGGTTGCCTTAATTAGACAAACTGGCAACTCTATCAACTGTTTTTCTCCTTTTTAGGATTTTTTTTTTTTTTTGGTCTTCCAAGGTCAAAACAAAAAAAAAAAAGGGATGAAATCAGAGAATCACTCCTATTCACAATTACATAAAAGGAATGAAGTACCTTGTAATAAACTTAACTAAGGAAATGTAGGATCTCTAAAAAGTAAACTGTAAAACACTCAGTATTGTTGCTCCACTTTTCTTTTCCTTTTTGATTTTTTTTTTTTTTGATGTAGGGTTTCACTCCAACCCAGTCACCTGGAATTCACTATGTTGTTTCAGGGTGGCCTCAAACTCATTGTGATCCCCCTACCTGTACATCCGGAGTGCTGGCATTAAGGATGTGCACCATCACACGGCCCTCTTTTCATTTCTTACTATCAGAATGTCTTTCTCAACATGAAACAGATAGAATCAGTCTGGAGGAAAGGCTGATCTCTTAAAGGGATTTGGTAGAAAGGTGTGATGACCTGTGTTTGATTCCACAATACCCACCTATAGCCAGATACACAAGGTGGCACATCTATCTAGAGATCATTTGCAGTGAAAAGAGACCCTGGTCCACCCATTCTCTCTCTCTCATCTTTTCCTTGCTAATAATAACAAATAAAAAGTTTTCTGAAATGGACTCACAAGTAATTAATATAATTTATTTGGTCAAAGTAATTGCAGCTCATGTACAATAAGTCAGGTGATGTTTAATTATGTCAATTAGGAAATCAAAGGAGGCAACTTCCCAGCTCCAAAGCAAAGCCTGCAGCCTAACAATTTCCTGTATTTCACACCAGTCTCCTTCACCCCTCAGGATGAGATGGCATTTACATGTCAACAAACAAGAACCAAGGGATAAAAGTCAAATATCCAAAGTGATTATGAAATAGATGGGAGAGTCATGGTGTAGAAATGATAAAGGAAAGATGGCATAAACCTCATCAGAAACAATCCATAAGTCAACTGTGACAGTGAGCAAATATTGGATGTAGCACCATCCACACAGAAGGTATACTTCCTGATACATCAACAAAGCTGGAGAAACTGATCAATAACCCCCAGTTTTCAGAATTTCAATTAACCAAGGTGAGAATCACAAGGCAGTTAGTATTCAGTCTAGAAACATGTCCACATTCATGAGAAATGTGAAATATCCAAGTCACTATCCAAGAGGTGGAAGAAACATGGAGAATATTAAATTTGGGAGTTGGCCTCTAGTCCTCCAACTACTCTGGAGGTAGACGCATGGAGACCTTAGGTCCCCCTGAGCTCTGGAAGCCCTGCTTGCTCACAATAATGGATCAGGTATTGAAGCCAGGAGTCTACAAAACCAGAGGCCTCTTGCCTTGCTTGTTCTTCTTCTTCTTAGTGTGGGGCCTGACCAGGGAACTGCCCTGATCACACTCCAGTCTCACAGAAGTTTGCACTAGAGAATTTTCCTTTTCTGAATGATTTTTCCCCAAATGGTCTCTATATGTTGACTTGTGAATAATTACTACATTGGGTGGCAGAGTGACTTCTACTCTCCTGAGGTTAAATTCAGGCTTGGGTCTGTTCTTTTCTTGGAGGAATTTCCACTGGTCTAGGGACATTTCTTTTGTTGCTGTATACTCCACAGGATCCTGCGACTTTGGAAGTTCCATAGAGAAGTTTCTGATGAGCTCTGTCTTTTGCTCTCCTATAACCTTCTCTTCAGTCCTGTGAGCTCCTGGGTCTGTGCCCACATGCGCATCCACACTGTTGTCTTGGATATCACTTTGCAGGAAATAAAAAAGTATGTAGGCATGCTGCATTAGGACAGTAGAAATAACACATGGTGAATTTAGCATCCTCCACTTTGTAACATTGTCCATTCCCAGCTTTTACATAACATAAGTAATGTCCGTTGTGACAGCTCAGACCGGAATGGACCAGTACCACATAGAGAACATACACAAGTGGCCCTTGGTCTGGCTGAGACATGTAAGCACCCATGTAAAGAGACTCAGGGTATTTCACCTGCTTATCTACTTTGTCGCCTGTGAAAGCCGAGAACCTTTTCATCACAATGACGAAAACCTTACATGCGGTTTTCATAGTGAGTGTCTTGGTGGCTGGCACCTTCTTCAGACAAGTGCGGCATTGGTAGGCATTCTCTCCGTGCAGCTTCTCGGACCTCACCACATCTTCCAAGGTTTCCTCACACTCTGAACTTCCCTGATATCCAGAGAAATGTCCAGGTAGGGGTCACAGGTGTCTGAGGTGCCATGGCAGAGGAGACATGTGACTTGGGATCTCCAGTACCCCACAAATATCTCACGGATGATGGTTGTGTCCTCAGCATTGGAATCTGAGTCATTTTTCCCTTGCAGGCATGACCTCTGCATTGCATTAAGAAGGAACATCAAGAACTCATGGGCGTCTTCCTGCTTGTGCCGATGGAAAGTAGTGACCAACGCCCCAGAGGGCTTGATATCGTCACCTGAATGGAGGAGTGAGCGGGTCATGTGAGCTTCCAAGTTACACATCATACAGAATCCTCAGTGACATCAGGTCTGGGAGTGCTGCTGGGACAGCACAGCAGTGGCCAGCGGTGGTGTCTGTGTCAGACACTGCAGTATGGAGTTCAGGTAGCACGTGATTCCCAGATTCGGGAACCCAGCAGCGATGCCATAAGGCCTGTTCCAACTCAGGTAACATTGCCAGCTCAGAGCAGGCTCTGTTGCCTTGAAAGTCACATTAGGCAGTTCTAGATCAGGTTGAGATGATTGCGATGAATCTAAAGGTAGATAAACACACATTAGATAAAGATGAATCTGGAGGGAGTAGAGAAACAGGCATTTGGTTGAAGTGATCTGAGTTCTGAAAATACATTCAAAGGGACACTCACCTTCGCCATGGTTTGTAGCAGAATCCATGTTTCCAGTGTCAAGGTGACAAATTTTCCTGTCTAGATTCTCAAGGAGCAGAAAGAATATCACCTCCTACAAATGTCTTCAAGTCCTGAGCTTTCCCAGCTCCACAGACCTTTGAAAAGCCAGTCTTGTGACCTCACCTACTCACATACTGCAGTAACAACCTGAAAGATTTCAATGGAACCAGTCATGGTCCGAGTCTCTGGAATCAAAATATTTCTAGATGGCTGGTGACCAGGGGGATGACTCCATAGTTCTCAGAAGAAGTGACAGGACTGTTCAGCACTTAGACATCTCTGTCACACCTTCCAAGGCTCAAGGTACATTGCGGAAGAGGTGGTGGAGATAATGTAAGAGCCAAAGGGAGGAAATTATCATGGCTTATGGTCTATAACTGGAAGTTGTCAATTAAAAATAGTTTAAGCTGGGCATGGTGGTACACGCCTTTTATCTCAGCACTCGGAAGGCAGAGGTAGGTGGATCGCCATTGAAACACACAAACCAAAGTAACACCATGACAGACATTAAATCCATTAACAGACCTGAGTTTCTGTCTCCTGCAGGACCCAAATTACTGACACAGCATTTTGCAGTTACAGGGAAAAACACCCGAAACCTGCTCAGTACCAAAAATAATCCCTGTAGTGGACAATCCAAAAGGAATAAGTAATTGTTATAGATCCCTGTGGCTCTTCTTACTATAGATAAGTTGCCTTAATATTCCTCAGCTACTATGTAACCCATCAGCTTGCAACATATATGCTCTTGCCAAATGTCAACTGATCATGTAGCTGCTGCATTGGAAATTCCCCTTTGTTTGAACCTAATGAAAGCTCCTCCCAGACACCATTCGGGGCTCTTGAATGTTCAAACTGCATTGGTAATGTCTGGAGGCCGAGCTTAAGCCCAAAATATAGCTCTTTCCTGCTGTTGCATATATATCTGACTCTCTTGGTGGTCTTTTGGGACTCCAAGATCTGGGCATAAGAGCCATGAGCTCAAGACCACCCTGAGACTCCGTAGTATATTCCAGCTCAGCCATGGGTAGAGCGAGACCTTACCTCAGAAAACCAAAAAAAAAAAAAAAAAAAAAAAAAAAAAAAGAAAAAGAAAAGTTCAAAAATTACTGATGGGCTGGGTGTGGTGACACATGCCTTTAATCACAGCCCTTGGGAGGTAGAGGTAGGAGGATCACCATGAGTTGGAGGCCACCCTGAGACTAAATTGAAAAACCAGGTTAGCCTTGACCAGAGTGAGTCCCTACCTTGAAAAAAACAAAACAATCAGAATTGACATTAGACTCACTTCCTTTCAATCATACCTCTTTTCCTGTGCTGCTTGGTGTTAGATCCCATGAGTATGAATATTTCCCAAAATAACTAAACAATGAAATTTATTGATATGCTAATTGGGGTAAGGAAATTTAAGTCAGAACACCATACCCCAATTTCAGGTCCTATACTCATAGACTTTTGTATTGTTTACATTATACTGTGTAGTCCTTTGTTTTCCTAACAGTGTGGTCTTAAGAATTGTTTAATTGTTCAAGATGATGATTTCCATGGCAATTGCTGACCTGTACTGAAAATCATCTTTTTTGTCCCTATTGCACACCTGCAAGAATCTGTCTGCTAACTAACCATTTTCTTGGTTTGTTTCTCTAAAACTTGTGTATCTCATACTCAAGATTTCTGGAACTAAGCCAGGGCTCTGGGCTCTGAGACCTAACAATAATAAGACTACTCCAAGATCAATTATATAAACTGTAAACCCAGGCTTTGGAAGGGTCTTTCGTGGACACACACTGGCATGAGGATAAACTTTCATCCTCATTCTCCTCTCAGTCTCTGGTGCCATTTCCATTAGCCTCGGTTTCTCATAACAACATAACTAAGCCTTCCAGAGTACAAAATCAACCTCTACGCAAAAGTCAGAGTTTTGCTGGGCATGGTGATGCATGCAATGATTCGCAGCACTGGGGAGGTAGAGGTAGGAGGATTGGTGTGAGTTTGAGGTCAGTCTGAGACTACAGAGTGAACTCAAGGTCAGCCTGGGCTAGAGAAAGACCCTGCCACACACACACAAAAAGTCATGGTCCTTTACTTGAACTTACTTGGTATTTCAATCGTCTGTCATCAAGTTATATCATCCTGTCAGCAATTTCTCATGTGAGATTGGAAGGAAGTTCAGCCACTTGACACAGCTTTCAGGATGCTAAAAGAGAGGGAAGTGAGATAGGCTGACTTCCACAAGAGCCTTTATACTCCCTCAACCAGGGTCACATGATCACTTAACCCAATCACATTTGATTCAATGATCTCTGTGCTGATCACTTGTGATTTCTAGGAACTTCCTCCCTTGCCTGTAATGTATGAGATACTTTAGCTTAATAGCTCTCTAACAACTGAACTACATCCCAAGAGTTTCTGAATGTATGTTTCTGAACAAACTCAGATCTGAAGTAATGTTCTGAACCATTTTCTCAAAGAGTCTGAGAACAATTTTATGGCTTCACTCATCTGGAATAGGCAAAAATTTAATCAACTGCAGCCATGGGATTTACAGAACTCCTCTGTCTTTCTCTCTGTCTTTGTCTCTCTTAGTCTCTCTCTCTCTCTCTCTCTCTCTCTCTCTCTCTCTGTCTGTCTCTCTCTCTGTCTCTGTCTCTCGGATTATTCAGGTACAGTTTCAATCTAACGTAGGCTACCCTTGAATTCACTATGTAGTCTCAGGGTGTCCTCAAACTCATGGTGATCATCCCACCTCTGTCTCCAAAGTTGCACATAAAATAAATAGTAAAGGGAATAAAGGTGTGTACAACCACACCCTGATTGGGAAGCCTGCATTCTTATATCAGAAAAAACACAGTTGAGCCAGGGGAGTGGTTGCCTTAATTAGACAAAAAGGCAATTCCATCAACTGTATTTTTCCTTGAAGGTTTTAGTTTTCTTTCTTTTTTCTTTTTTAGTCTTGCAAGGTGAAAAAGAAAAAAAAAGAGGATGAAATCATAGAATCACTCCTATTCGCAATTACATAAAAGGAATAAAGAACCTTGTAATAAACCAAACTAAGGAAATATAGGATGTCTAAAAAGTAAACTTTAAACCCATAAGTATAATTGTTCCACTTTTCCCTTCTTTTTTTTTTTTTTGCTTTTTTCTTTGTTTTTATTTTATTTTATTTTATTCTATTATTTTATTATTATTATTATTATTATTATTTTGATGTAGGGTTTCTCTCCAACCCAGGCACTTGGAATTCACTATGTTGTTTCAGGGTGGCCTCAAACTCATTGTGCTCCCCCTACATCTACATCTGGAGTGCTAGCATTAAGGATGGGCACCATCCCATGGCCCTCTTTTCATTTCTTAATATCAGAACGTCTTTCTCAACATGAAACAGAAAGAATCAGTCTGGAGGAAAGGCTGAACTCTAAAAGGGGTTTCCTAGAAAAGTGTGATGACCTGTGTTTGATTCCACAATACCCTCCTATAGCCAGATACACAAGGTGGCACATCTATCTAGAGATCATTTGCAGTGAAAAGAGACCCTGGTCCACCCATTCTCTCTCTCTCTCGTCTTTTCCTTGCTAATAATAACAAATAAAAAGTTTTCTGAAATGGACTCACAAGTAATTAATATAATTTATTTGGTCAAAGTAATTGCAGCTCATGTACAATAAGTCAGATGATATTTAATTGTGTCAATTAGGAAAACATAGGAGGCAACTTCCCAGCTCCAAAGCAAAGCCTGCAGCCTAACAATGTCCTGTATTTCACACCAGTCTCCTTCACCCCTCAGGATGAGACGCCATTTACATGTCAACAAAGAAGACCCAAGGGATAAAAGTCAAATACCCAAAGTGATTATGAAATAGATGGGAGAGTCATGGTGTAGAAATGATAATGGAAAGATGGCATAAAACTCATCAGAAACAATCCATAAGTCAACTTTGACACTGAGCAAATATTGGATGTAGCACCATCCACACAGAAGGTATACTTCCTGACACATCAACAAAGCTGGAGAAACTGATCAATAAGCCCCCGTTTTCAGAATTTCATTTAACCAAGGTGAGAATAACAAGGCAGTTAGTATTCAGTCTAGAATCATGTCCACATTCATGAGAAATGTGAAATATCCAAGTCACTATCTAAGAGGTGGAAGAAACTTCGTAGAATATTAAATTCTGAGTTGGTCTCTAGTCCTCCAACTACTCTGGAGGTAGACGCATGGAAACCTTAGGTCCCTCCTGAGCTCTGGAAGCCCTGCTTGCTCACAATATTCATCAGGTATTGAAGCCAGGAGTCTACAATACCAGAGGCCTCTTGCCTTGCTTGTTCTTCTTCTTCTTACTGTGGGGCCTGATCAGAGAACTGCCCTGATCACACTCCAGTCTCACAGAAGTTTGCACTAGAGAATTTTCCGTTTCTGAATGATTTTTCCCCAAATCGCCTCTATATTTTGACTTGTGAATAATTACTACATTGGGTGGCAGAGTGACTTCTACTCTCCTGAGGTTAAATTCAGGCTTGGGTCTGTTCTTTTCTTGGAGGAATTTCCACTGGTCTAGGGACATTTCTTTGGTTGCTGTATACTCCACAGGATCCTGTGACTTTGGAAGTTCCATAGAGAAGTTTCTGATGAGCTCTGTCTTTTGCTCTCCCACAACCTTCTCTTCAGTCCTGTGAGCTCCTGGGTCCGTGCCCACATGCACATCCACACTGTTGTCTTGGATATCACTTTGCAGGAAATAAAAAAGTATGTAGGCACGCTGCGTTAGGACAGTAGAAATGTCACAACTGGTGACTTTAGCATCCTCCATTATATACCATTGTCCATTGCCAGCTTTTACATAACATAAGTAATGTCCGTTGTGACAGCTCTGACCAGCGTGGATGAGTGCCGCGTAGAGAACATACACAAGTGGCCCTTGGCCCGCCTGACACATGTAAGCACCCATGTCAAGAGACTCGGGGTATTTCACCTGCTTATCTACTTTGTCGCCCGTGAAACCCGAGAACCTTTTCATCACAATGACGAGAACCTTAGACACGGTTTTCAGAGTGAGTGTCTTGGTGGCTGGCACCTTCCTCAGACCAGTGCTGCATTGGTAGGCATTCTCTCTGTGCAGCTTCTCAGGCCTCATCAAATCTTCCAAGGCTTGCCTCACACTCTGAGCTTCCCTCATATTCAGAGAAATGTCCAGGTAGTGGTCACAGGTGTCTGAGGTGCCATGGCAGCGGAGACATGTGACTTGGGATCTAAAGTACCCCCCAAATATCTCACAGATGATGGTTGTGTCCTCAGCATTGGAATCTGAGTAGTTTTTCCCTTGCAGGCTGGACCTCTTTGTTGGGAGCTGTGCCTGCTCTTTGACCATGAGAACTGCAGTTGTTTTGGGATCTCTGGGCACAGAGACCTTATCGTATGGCCTTGGCAAACAGTCTTCAGACACAGAGGCATTTGTGGAGCAGATTTTAGGCATGTAGGCACTGTCTGGAAAGTTTTATTTTCTGTAAACATGCTTGTACTTGCCTGTATAAATCTGAGACCTTGATCAGACTCTAGAATTGGTCTCCTTCTTTGTGTCTCTTGTCTCTCATTCAGGTTATTTTCCCCTTGGGTCCTTGTTCAACTCCCCGCTGGCTGGGGCAAGTGGTGCCCAAACGTGGGGCTCGAGGTACGAAGTGTGAAATGAATGTCGCTCGAGTGGACGGTCGTCCCCCATTGGATCGCCACCTCACTGAGAGTGAAGATCCACATAGCAATCACCACAGGCAGCCTGCCTGTGATACAGATCCGCACAGTGATCACCGCAGGAGTGCCCGCCTGTGATACAGATCCAGAGAGGTAAGAAAAGCGACACAATTATGGGACAAGCATTCAGTAAGCATGAATTGTTTGTTGAAGGGCTTAAAGCTTCTCTCAAGACATGAGGAACATGGGTTAAGAAAAAAGATTTAGTAAAATTCTTTGTCTTTTTAGAGGATGTCTGGCCCTGGTTCCCCCAGGAAGGAACTATAGATTAGAAGCTGTGGCGCCGTGTTGGTGACTGTCTAAATGATTACTACCGCTCTTATGGTCCTGAAAGGGTTCCAGTGCAGGCATTTTCTTATTGGAATCTCATAAGTGATGTATTGCAGATCAGCCACTATCACCCTGATGTTTCAAATTAGTTACAGATAGTGAGAATTTTCTTAAAAATAAATTCACCAGTAGTCAGACCTCCCTCCATAAGAATGAAGTCCCAGAGAATCCTTACCCCACCCGCTCCAGCTCTTGCAGTGCTGTGGGTGGGCCAACAACCCGCCCCTTCTCCCCTGGCTCTGATTGTCCCTCTATTATCATTCCTGTGCCAGAAAATGCTGATGATCCCCTGCCTAGTAACCCTCTCCTTCAATCTACCTATCCAGTTCTGTCTGACTTAAAAACCACCAATCCTGATGATGACTCATTTTCCCCTGAGGAAAAGGCTAAATTGCAGGATGAAGCTATTAAATATCATAACTCTGATTGGGCCCCCCAGACACTTTTGGGTACATGGTCACCACCCTATAACATAGCACCCCCTTCTTCTGCCCCAGCACTTGACACTCCCTCTGATCTTGAAGAAATAACTAGACATGCAATTACTAAACTTTCCCGGGAGCACAATCTCTTAAGACGCTCCTCCAAGCCAAAAAAGAAAAGTCATACCTGCTCAAGCAGTTACGTGACCTTGATTTAGAAATAGGCTCCCCCTCCACTCGCCCTGTTCAGAAAAGTAAAACTGCATGCCTTTCCTGTAACTCGCTCCCAAGTTAAACCCACTGATGGAAAATCTAATGAGGCTGAGCCACAGGATCCAGATAGCCCAGAAGAGGGGGAGGGAGAATCTGAAACAAAGGAACCTGCTGGGTCAGAAAGCACTGAGGATGAAGAAAGGGATGACACTTTACTTACTAAAGCCCAGCGATATCGCCGCCTTAAATTTAAACATATAAAAGTGTTAAAAAATGCAGTTACTTCGTATGGTCCTATTGCTCCTTTCACTATCTCACTGTTAGAATCTCTAAGTGAGGACTTACTTACTGTTAATGACTGGGTTATGTTAACTAAAGCTACTTTAACTAGGGGTGACTTTCTTCTATGGAAAGCTGATTACACTGAGAGGTGCCAGGATGCTGCCCACTGTAATTTGGCCACTGGTAGTTCCTCCAAATCCTGGACGCTAGATAAACTTTTGGGTAACCTTCCCTATGATACGAATGAAAAACAAACCAAATTTCCTCCAGGATTGCTTACACAAATTCAACATGCAGCTCTCAAAGCCTGGAAGAGCCTTCCCTCTAAAGGGTCAGCTGTCACCTCTCTTGCTAATCTCAGACAGGGTCCACAAGAGCCTTATAGTGATTTTATCGGCCGCCTTACAGAGGCCGCTGAATGCCTCATGGGAAAGGAGGAAACAGATAATGAATTTGTTGGACATCTTGCCTTTGAGAATGCTAACTCTGCCTGCCAAGTGGCTATACGCCCCCATCGCCATGGCAAAAATATCTCTGACTACTATCAAACTCTGTGCTGATGTAGACCCTACGTCCTGCAACATTGGACTAGCCATAGGAGCGGCCCTTAAAGATTTTACCCAGGGGGGCAAGCTCAAAACTTGTTTTAATTGCAAACAACCAGGTCATTTTTCCAGAGATTGCACAGCCCCTAAGGCTGAGCGGCCACTCCCATCCTCTCTGTGCCTGCGATGCAAGCGAGGCAAGCATTGGGCCTCTGAATGCCGCTCCAAAACTGATATACAGGGTAAACCTCTACCCCAGAGGCAGGGAAACTTCTTATGGGGCCCACCCCAGGGCCCCAAGACCCATACCGGACAGAACCCTGGGGTTGTCAGGTTCGTCCCTCAATTGGCCCAAAATGTGACATCACTGCCCTCTCCCTGGGCAACCGCCAGTAGTGCAGGACTGGACCTCTGTTCCACCTCCCAATTAATATTAACACCAGAGATGGGAACTCAAATCCTCTCTGCGGGAGTCTTTGGCCCCCGACCTCAGGATACTTTTGGCCTTATCTTGGGATGTGCCAGTTCAACCATTCAGGGCCTCACCATTTATCCAGGAGTCATTGACAATGACTATACTGGGGAAATTAAATTAATGGCAACTGCCCTTCAGGGGCCTATTACCATTTTTCCTGGCCAACGAATTACTCAGTTAATACTATTGCCCCTCAATGATAAGGCGCCTTGCCAAAAACAAAAGAGAGGCCCCCATGGGTTTGGGTCATCAGATATTTATTGGGCACAAAAAGTCACTCAAACAAGACCCCTTCTTAAATTAAAATTAAAAGGAAAAACCTTTGAAGGTCTTATAGACACTGGTGCAGATGCCACAATTATTTCCAGTAAAGACTGGCCCGTATCTTGGCCTCTCACTGCTTCCATGACCCATCTCAAAGGAATTGGACAGGCCTCTAACCCTTACAAAGTTCTGAAGTCATTCAGTGGGAGGATGAGGAGGGCAATCAAGGCACCATTCAACCTTATGTGGTCACAGGCCTGCCCATTAATCTCGGGGGCCGAGACCTCCTCTCTCAAATGAAACTCATTATGTGCAGCCCTGATGAGTTGGTAGCTTGCCAAATGCTTAATCAAGGCTTTCGCCCAGGACAAGGATTGGGCAAATATTCTCAGGGAACAAAAGAGCCAATCCCAGTTACTATAAAGACTGATCGTGCTGGAATAGGCTATGAAAATTTATCCTGATGGCTGTTGACATGCCTGTACCCCATGCAGATAAGATACCCTGGAAAACAACAAAACCTGTGAGGGTTGATCAATGGCCTTTAACTTCTGAAAAATTAACTGCAGCCACAATGTTAGTGCAGGAACAACTTGCTGCAGGCCATATTGAACCTACCACTTTCTCCTTCGAATACTCCTATCTTTGTTATAAAGAAAATGTCTGGAAAATGGAGGTTGCTCCAGGACCTTAGAGAAATTAATAAGGCCATGGTACCTATGGGAGCCCTACAACCAGGCCTCCCCACTCCAGTGGCAATTCCTGCAGGATATTGTAAAATCATTATTGACCTAAAGGATTGCTTTTTTACAATTCCCTTGCACCCTGAGGATCGTCAGCATTTTGCATTTAGTTTACCTGTGATAAATTTTAAAGGCCCTATGCCGAGATTTCAATGGAAAGTCTTGCCCCAAGGGATGGCCAACAGCCCTAGGCTGTGTCAAAAATTTGTGGCCCAAGTTATAGATCCATTTAGATATAGATGGCCTTCCTTGTATATCATTCATTATATGGATGACATTCTCTTGACCTGGACCTGATTCCACTGAACTCTTTATTTGCTCTCAAGAGCTTTCTAGGGCCCTTACCAGAGCTGGTCTTCAGATAGCTCCTGATAAAACTCAATTAAAACCTCCTTACTTATTCTTAGGCTTTGAACTTTTTCATAACAAAATTCTTTCACAAAAGATTCAACTTAGAATTAATCATCTAAAAACTTTAAATGATTTTCAAAAACTCATAGGAGATATAAATTGGCTCAGGCCTTATCTTCAGTTAACTACTGGAGAGCTTAAACCCTTGTTTGACATCCTCAAGGGAGACCCAGACCCTGCCTCCAGCCACTCATTAACAGCCCCCGCCCTAAAGGCCCTGAAGATAGTGGAGGCTGCCATTCTGAGCCAAAGGGTCACTTTTGTCTCTTATGAGGAGCCTCTTCTCCTGGTCATTTGTGCCACTGACTTTACACCCACCGGGGTGTTCTGGAAAAGGGGCCCCTCTTCTGGGTCCATTTACCTGCTTCACCACCCAAAGTCCTTACCCCTTACACCTCGTGGGTGACAGAATTAATAAAAATTGGACGTGATCAAAGTAGAGAAGTATTTGGTAAGGACCCTGATAAAATCATTCTACCCTACTCCACTACTCAAATACAATGGTTAATACAAAATGACGATGACTGGGCAATATCTTGCACCTCTTTTCAGGGATCCCTTGATAATCATTACCCTGCTAACAAGCTTCTTCACTTTCTAAAAATTCAACCATTTGTTTTTCCTACATTGACCTCTCCCCTACCCCTTCCCCATGTCCCCCTAGTTTTCACTGATGGCTCCTCTAATGGAATGGCAGCCTGCACTGTAAACAATCAAACCACTTCCCTACAATCCCCATTCCACTCTGCTCAACTGGTGGAGCTTTTTGCTGTTTTACAGGTTTTCCAACAACTCCCAAATACTTCCTTTAATCTGTATACTGATAGTGCTTATATTGCTCATTCCATCCCCCTCTTAGAAACTGTGCCATACATAAAACCCACTACAAAAGCCACTCCTCTGTTTTCCTCCATTCAACAATGCATACATTCTAGACAACATCCTTTTTATATAGGCCATATTCGTGCTCATTCTGGACTCCCTGGGCCTCTAGCCACAGGCAATTCCATGACTGACAAAGCCACCCAGTTTTCCTTCCTTGCTGAACTTGATCCTGTGGCCCAGGCCAAAGCAGCTCACTCTGTACATCACCTTAACGCTCAAACCTTGCGTCTTCTTTTTAAAATCACTAGGGAACAAGCTCGCCAGATAGTCAAACAATGCACACACTGTGTCACCCTCCTACCAGTCCCCCACTTAGGTGTGAATCCTAGAGGTTTAATTCCCAATGAGATCTGGCAAATGGATGTAACACACGTTCCCTCATTTGGTAATCCTAAGTACCTCCATGTTACTGTGGATACCTTTAGTGGATTCATCTTTGCCAGCCTTCATGCTGGAGGAGCTTCAAAAAATGTCATCGCTCATGTACTCAATTGCCTTGGTGTCATGGGAAAGCCCCAAATTATTAAAACTGATAATGGTCCTGGATATACTGGAAAAAAATTCCAAAATTTCTGTCATCAACTACAAATTAAACATATTACAGGCATACCATACAATCCCCAAGGTCAAGGAATTCTTGAGCGAGCCCATCAAACTATTAAATATACACTCCAAAAATTAAAAATGGGGGATTTGTACACCATAAAGGGCTCTCCAAGAAATATCCTTCATCATGCCTTGTTTGTCCTAAACTTTTTAACCCTTGATACTCAGGGAAATTCAGCTGCTGATTGCTTTTGGCACACAAATAGAAAAAATACCTTTGGTGCTCGCTTCGGCAGCACATATACTAAAATTGGAACGATACAGAGAAGATTAGCATGGCCCCTGTGCAAGGATGACACGCAAATTCGTGAAGCGTTCCATATTTTTACCAAACTCCTTCTATGAAGCCAGCATCACTCTGATACCAAAACCAGGCAAAGATAGAACAAAAAGAGAAAATTACAAAAAATACCTTTGCCAAAGCCATGTGGAAAGATCCATTGACTAACAAATGGAATGGACCCTGACCCTGTATTAATATGGGGACGAGGATCTGTTTGTATTTTTTCACAGAAAGAAAATGGAGCCAGATGGTTGCCAGAACGTTTGGTGCAGCATGCAGGCCACGAGATCAAACAAGAGGACACTGCTGATCCTGATAATATGGAGTCATCTACATCTGGCTTACAGTGAACTTTACTGGACCTATGTTCCTGATCCTCCTATATTACATCCAGTGACTTGGGAGAAAAAAGAAATCATAGTTCTAGTCAATAACACTCGGTTGCTAAGTATGCCATCTAGTAAAAATATAGAATTACATCAAATAATTATGAGTTCTTATTCAGGGTGTGGTCTAGGTATTCCACTATGCTTTTCTAAGACTAGCATAGTGGGATGTTTTGAAATAAAGGAAAGAAACATTACTGTAAAGCATGTACAAGAGCATGTACAAGGTACAAAAAAGATAAAGCAGGTTCAAACAAGCAGAATTTCTATTTGGCTTCCCTATGGAAATCAAGTTACAGGGGATAGTCCACCAGAGGACTTTATGACTTTATTCCTTGTGAAGGAAATACACCTTGGTTCAATAAATCTATACATTGGAGCAAATGTGTAGGGAAAAATTTATCAGGTATAATGTTTCTGGATCTACTAGATATGTTAAGGATTGGTCAGGATCAGCAGGCTCTATAGAGAATAAAACTGAATGGGTTAATGATTGGGCTACTGGACTGTCCTCAGGACTGTGGTGGTCAGACAATGGACATCAGCAAACTTACGTGTGGAAAATTGCTGCTGCTATGGGAGGTATCAAGGTTACATCTGACAGCAATAATCCAAATAGTCTTCCAAAGGGAACTGTTATGGCCTGTGTTACACCACCTTATGCCCTGATGATAGGAAATATAAATATTACTTGGCATCATGGGTCTGAAGGAATGTTTAATGTTACCTGTGATAATTGTAGTCTGTCCAATTGTATTTCTCATGATTCTAAAACTGTAATGATTGTCAAACAACCTGCATTTGTTATGATTCCTGTAAATCTTTCAAAGCCTTGGTATTCTGACAAGGGTATTCAAATTCTAGAGGAGGTTAAAAATAGTTTAAGTAGACAAAAGAGAGTTGTAGGTTTCATTATTGCTGGGATTGCTGCATTTATTACATTATTAGCTTCTATTACTACTGCTGCTGTTGCTCTTGCACAAGAAGTTCATACTGCACACTTTGTTAATAATCTAGCTAAAAACGTTTCTGTTGCTTTAGGAACTCAAGTTACCATAGACAAGAAGTTAGAAGAAAAAATAGATGCTTTGTTTGATGCTAGTGACTTATTTAGGAGAGCAAATTCAAGGAATGAAGATTAGAGCTCGATTGGAATGCCATGCAAATTACCAATGGATCTGCATCACCTCTAAAATTTACAATGCTAGTTATGAAGATTGGGTAAAGGTCAAAATGAATTTGGAAGGAATTTGGCACCATGATAACATTTCATTAGATTTGGTTAATTTACATTCAGAAATTCTAGCTATACAGAACAGTCATCTTGACTTTGATGCCACTAAGGCTGCTAATGATTTACTTGCTGCAATTAAGTCTGTGTTGCCTGGATGGGACTCTCTGAGTTCCTGGATAGGCAGCTTTGCAGCTGTGGGAGTTTGCCTTCTGCTTCTCTTATGCCCCTTGCCTATTTTCTTCAAGGGTCAAATGAAGTCTATTGTGAATGTTCGTGCAGAGGTCCAAGCTATGCACTATAGAATACGTCCTTGACTCCCCTCCTTTTGGAGCTGCATAGGATTCACACCTATGCATATCAGCTCACAAAAAAGTGAGTATGATATGGGCACCAACATGGGTGCGAGGCAAAGCACCGCAAGGGAATGTCCCTTTCTGAACGTTTCTGAATTCCCTGAGAGAAAAACCTGACTTGCATGGAGGTTGGTACCATACTTACTATGATCATATAGGCCCTGCCTCCCCTCCCCAAAAGGTACCAAGGGCCAAGATTGTGGGATGAAAAAATGACAGCCCACGGGAGGAGTCAGGTCAATACTCCACCAGTTGGTTAAAGCCCACCGCTAAACAGCAGTCTCCCCCTCTTTCGTATAAAAGAAGGGAGGAGATGTTGGGAGCTGTGGCTGCTCTTTGACCATGAGAACTTGAGTTCTTTTGGGATCTCTGGGCACAGAGAAATTATCGTATGGCCTTCGCAAACAGTTGTCAGACACAGAGACATTTGTGGAGCAGACTTTAGGCATGAAGGCAATGTCTGGAAAGATTTATTTTCTGTATATAACCTTGTGCTTGCCTGTATAAATCTGAGACCTTGATCAGACTCAAGACTTGGTCTCCGTCTTTGTGCCTCTTGTCTCTCATCCAGGTTATTTTCCCCTCGGGTACTTGTTTAACTCTCCACTGGCCAGGGCACCTCTGCATTGCATTAAGAAGGAAGATCAAGAACTCATGGGCGTCTTCCTGCTTGTACCGATGGAAAGTAGTGACCAACACCCCAGAGGGCTTGATAACATCACTTGAATGGAGGAGTGAGTGGGTCATGTGAGCTTCCAAGTCACACATCATACAGAATCCCTGGAGACAGCAGGTCTGGGAGTGCTGCTGGGACATCACAGCAGTGGCCAGCGATGGTGTGTGTGTCAGACACTGCAGTGTGGAGTTCAGGTAGCAGGTGTTTCCCAGATTCTGGAGCCCAGCAGCGATGCCATAAGGCCTGTTCCAACTCAGGTAATATTGCCGTCTCAGAGCAGGCTCTGTTGCCTTGAAAGTCACATTAGGCAGGTCTGGATCAGGTTGAGATGATCACAATGAATCTAAAGGTAGATAAAAACACATTAGATTAAGATGAATCTGGAGGGAGTAGAGAAACAGGCATTTGGTTGAAGTGATCTGAGTTCTGAAAATACATTCAAAGGGACACTCACCTTCCCCATGGTTTTTAGCAGAATCCATGTTTCCAGAGCCAAGATGACAAATTTTCCTGTCTAGATACTCAAGGAGCAGAAGGAATATCACCTTCTACAAATGTCTTCAAGTCCTGAGCTTTCCCAGCTCCACAGACCTTTGAAAAGTCAGTCTTGTGACCTCACCTACTCACATACTGCTGGAACAACCTGAAAGATTTCAATGGAATCAGTCATGGTCCGAGTCTCTGGAATCAAAATATTTCTAGATGGCTGGTGACCAGGGGGATGACTCTAAAGGCACCATAGTTCCGAGAAGAAGTGACAGGAGTGTTCAGCACTAAGACATCTCTTTCACACCTTCCAGGGATCAAGGTCCATTGCAGAAGAGGTGGCGAAGAGAATGTAAGAGCCAAAGGCAGGGCTCCTTACAATACACTCTTCCAGACACAAAATGTCCCGGATATTCATGACATCACAGTGCCTGGGACTACCCACACAAGGCCCCCAGAATAGGAGGAAATGATGATGGCATCCAAAGAAATCATAGACTAATTGAGAGGAGGAAGGGATATGACTGAGAGTGGTTTGTGAAGGGAAAGTGGGGTAGGGAGGAAATTATCATGGCTTACTGGTCTATAACTGTGGAAGTTGTCAATTAAAAATAGTTTCAGCTGGGCATGCTGGTGCACACCTTTTATCTCAGCACTCAGAAGGCAGAGGTTGGAGGATCACCATTGAAGAGCCCAAACCAAAGTAAGACCATGACAGACTTTAAATACATTAATAGACCTGAGTTTCTGTTTCCTGCAGGACCCAAATTACTGACACAGCACTTTGCAGTTACAGGGAAAATCACCCCAAACCTGCTCAGTACCAAAATAATCCCTGTAGCGGGCAAGTCCAAAAGGAACAAGTAAATGTTATAGATCATTGTGGCTCTTCTTACTATAGATAAGTTGCCTTAATGTTCCTCAGCTACTATGTAACAAATCAGCTTGCAACATATATGCTCTTGCCAAATGTCAACTGATCATGTAGCTGCTACATTGGAAATTCCCCTTTGTTTGAACCTAATGAAAGCTCCTCCCAGACACCATTAGGGGCTCTTGGATGTTCGAAGTGCTTTGGTAAAGACTGGAGGCCGAGCTTAAGCCCAAAATAAAGCTCTTTCCTGTTGCATATATGTCTGACTCTCTTGGTGGTCTTTGGGGACTTCACAATCTGGGCATAAGAGCCATGAGCTCAAGACCACCCTGAGACTACATATTGAATTCCAGGTCAGTCTTGGCTAGAGCGAGACCTTACCTCAAAAAAGCAAAAAAAAAAAAAAAAAAAAAAGTTAAAAAACTACTGATGGGCTAGGCGTGGTGACACATGCCTTTAATCACAGCCCTTGGGAGGTAGAGGTAGGAGGATCACCATGAGTTGTAGGCCACCCTGAGACTAAATTGAAAAACCAGGTTAGCCTTGGCCAGAGTGAGTACCTACCTTGAAAAAAACAAAACAAATAAAAATTGCCATTGGACTCACTTCCTTTCAATCATACCTCCTTTCCTGTGCTGCTTGGTGTTAGATCCCATGAGTATGAACATTTTCCAAAATAACTAAACAAAGAAATATATGGACATGCTAATTGGGGTAAGGAAATTTAAGTCAGAAGACCATACAACATTGTCAGGTCCTATACTCGTAGACTTTTGTATTGTATACATGGTACTGTGTAATCCTTTGTTTTCCTAACAGTGTGGTCTGTGGAATTATTTAATTGTTCAAGACCATGATTTACATTGCAACTGCTGACCTATACTGAAAATCATCTTTTTTGTCCCCATTGCACACTTGCAAGAATCTGTCTGCTAAATAACCATTTTCTTGGTTTGTTTCTCTAAAACTTGTGTATCTCATACTCAAGATTTCTGGCACTAAGAGCCCAGAGCCTCTGAAACCTAACAATAATAAGACTACTCCAAGATCAATTATATAAACTGTAAACCCAGGCTTTGGAAGGGTCTTCCCTGGACCCACACTGGCATGAGGATAAACTTTCATCCTGATTCTCCTCTCAGTCTCTGGTGCCATTTCCATTAGCCTCGGTTTCCCATAACAACATAACTAAGCTTCCTGAGTACAAAATCAACCTCTACACAAAAGTCAGAGTTTTGCTGGGCATGGTGGTGCATGCCATGATTCGCAGCACTGGGGAGGTAGAGGTAGGAGGATTGGTGTGAGTTTCAGGCCATTCTGAGACTACAGAGTGAACACAAGGTCAGCCTGGGCTAGAGAAAGACCCCACCATACACACAAAAAAAGTCATGGTCCTTAACTTGAACTTACTTGGAATTTCAATCATCTGTCATCAAGTTATTTCATCCTGTTAGCAATTTCTCAGGTGAGATTGGAAGGAAGTGCAGCCACTTGACACAGCTTTCAGGATGCTAGAAAAGAGGGATGTGAGATATGCTGACTGCCACAAGAGCCTTTAAACTGCCTCAACCAGGGTCACATGATCACTTAACCCAATCACATTTGATTCAATTATCTCTGTGCTGATCACTTGTGATTTCTAGGAACTTCCTCCCTTACCTGTAATGTATAAGATACTTTACCTTAATGGCTCTCTAACAACTGAACTCCATCCCAAGAGTTCCTGAATGTATGTTTCCGAACAAACTCAGATCAGAAGTAATGTCTTGAACCATTTTCTCAAAGAGTCTGAGAACAATTTTATGGCTTCACTCAACTGGAATAGGCAAGAATTCAATCAACTGCAGCCATAGGATTTACAGAATTCCTCTGTCTCTCCCTCTCTGTCTCTCTCTCTCTCTCTCTGTCTCTGTCTCTGTCTCTCTCTCTCTCTCTCTCTGTCTCTGTCTCTGGATTATCCCGGTACAGTCTCAATCTACCCTAGGCTACCCTTGAATTCACTATGTAGTCTCAGGGTGCCCTAAAACTCATTGTGATCCTCCTACTTCTGCCTCCCAAGTTGCACATGCAATAAATAGTAAAGGGAATAAAGTTGTGGACAACCACACCCTGATTGGAAAGCCCTCATTCTTATTTCAGAAAAAAGACAGTTGGGCCAGGGGTATGGTAGCCTTAATTAGACAAACAGTAAACTCCATCAACTGTGTTATTCTTTGGAGGTTTTTGTTTTCTTTCTTTCTTTCTTTCTTTTTTTTTTTTTTTTTTGGTTTTGAAAGGTCAAAAAAAAAAAAAAAACACAAAGGATCAAATCAGAGAATCGCTCCTATTCACAATTACATAAAAGGAATAAAGAACCTTGTAATAAATGTAACTAAGGAAATATAGGACCTCTAAAAACTAAACTTTAATACCATCAGTACAGTTGTTCCACTTTTATTTCCTTTTTATTTTTGCTTGCTTATTTGTTTTTGTTTTTATTATTTATTTATTTATTTATTTTTTGATGTAGGGTTTCACTCCAACCCAGGCACCTGGAATTCACTATGTTGTTTCAGGGTGACCTCAAACTCATTGTGATCCCCCTACCCCTACATCCGGAGTGATGGCATTAAAGATGTGCACCATCACACGGCCCGCTTTTCATTTCTTACTATCAGAACGTCTTTCTCAACATGAAACAGATAGAATCAGTCTGGAGGAAAGGCTGAACTCTTAAAGGGATTTCCTAGAATAGTGTGATGACCTGTGTTTGATTCCACAGTACCCACCTATAGCCAGATACACAAGGTGGCACATCTATCTAGAGATCATTTGCAGTGAAAAGAGACCCTGCTCCTCCGATTTTCTCTCTCTCATCTTTTCCTTGCTAATAATAACAAATAAAAAGTTTTCAGAAATGGACTCACAAGTAATTAATATAATTTATTTGGTCAAAGTCATTGCAGCTCATGTACAATAAGTCAGGTGATATTTAATTGTGTGAATTAGGAAATCATAGGAGGCAACTTCCCAGCTCCAAAGCAAAGCCTGCAGCCTTACAATGTCCTGTATTTCACACCAGTCTCCTTCACCCCTCAGGGTGTGATGGCATTTACTGTGAACAAACAAGACCGAAGGGATAAAAGTCAAATACCCAAAGTGATTATGAAGTAGATGGGAGAGCCATGGTGTAGAAATGATAATGCAAGGATGGCATAAAACTCATCAGAAACAATCCATAAGTCAACTTTGACAGTGAGCAAATATTGGATGTAGCACTATCCACACAGAAGGTGTACTTCCTGACACATCAACAAAGCTGGAGAAACTACCCAATAACCCCCAGTTTTCAGAATTTCATTTAACCAAGCTGAGAATCACAAGGCAGTTAGTATTCAGTCTAGAAACATGTCCACATTCATGTGAACTGTGAAATATCCAAGTCACTATCTAAGAGGTGGAGGAAACTTCTAAAATATTAAATTTGGGAGTTGGCCTCTAGTCCTGCAACTACTCTGGTGTTAGACGCATGGAGACCTCACGTTCCTCCTGAGCTGCGGAAGTCCTGCTTGCATACAAGAATGGATCAGTTATTGATGCCAGGAGTCTACAAAACCAGAGGCCTCTTGCCTTGCTTGTTCTTCTTCTTCTTAGTGTGGGGCCTGACCAGGGAACTGCCCTGATCACACTCCAGTCTCACAGAAGTTTGCACTAGAGAATTTTCCGTTTCTGAATGATTTTTCCCCAAATCGCCTCTATATTTTGACTTGTGAATAATTACTACATTGGGTGGCAGAGTGACTTCTACTCTCCTGAGGTTAAATTCAGGCTTGGGTCTGTTCTTTTCTTGGAGGAATTTCCACTGGTCTAGGGACATTTCTTTGGTTGCTGTATACTCCACAGGATCCTGTGACTTTGGAAGTTCCATAGAGAAGTTTCTGATGAGCTCTGTCTTTTGCTCTCCCACAACCTTCTCTTCAGTCCTGTGAGCTCCTGGGTCCATGCCCACATGCACATCCACACTGTTGTCTTGGATATCACTTTGCAGGAAATAAAAAAGTATGTAGGCATGCTGCGTTAGGACAGTAGAAATGTCACACCTGGTGACTTTAGCATCCTCCATTTTATACCATTGTCCATTTCCAGCTTTTACATAACATAAGTAATATCCATTGTGACAGCTCAGACCAGCGTGGACAAGCACATCTTAGAGAACATACACAAGTGGCCCTTGGCCGGGCTGAGACCTGTAAGCACCCATGTCAAGAGACTCGGGGTATTTCACATGATTATCTACTTTGTCGCTCGTGAAAGCCGAGAACCTTTTCATCACAATGACGAGAACCTTAGACACGGTTTTCAGAGTGAGTGTCTTGGTGGCTGGCACCTTCTTCAGACAAGTGCTGCATTGGTAGGCATTCTCTCCGTGCAGCTTCTCGGGCCTCACCAAATCTTCCAAGGCTTGCGTCACACTCTGAGCTTCCCTGATATCCAGAGAAATGTCCAGGTAGGGGTCACAGGTGTCTGAGGTGCCATGGCAGAGGAGACAAGTGACTTGGGATCTACAGTTCCCCCCAAATATCTCACCAATGATGGTTGTATCCTCAGCATTGGAATCTGAGTAGTTTTTCCTTTGCAGGCGGGACCTCTGCATTGCATGAAGAAGGAACATCAAGAACTCATGGGCGTCTTCCTGCTTGTACCGATGGAAAGTAGTGACCAACACCCCAGAGGACATGATAACGTCACCTGAATGGAGGAGTGAGTGGGTTATGCGAGCTTCCAAGTCACACATCATACAGAATCCCTGGTGACAGCAGGTCTGGGAGTGTTGCTGGGACAGCACAGCAGTGGCCAGCGGTGGTGTGTGTGTCAGACACTGCAGTGTGCAGTTCACGTAGCAGGTGTTTCCCAGATTCTGGAGCCCCACATCGATGCCATAAGGTCTACTCCAACTCAGGTATCATTGCCTTCTCAGAGCAGGTTCAGTTGCCGTGAAAGTCACATTAGGCAGTTCTGGATCAGGTTGAGATCATCGCGATGAATATAAAGGTAGATAAAAACACACATTAGATTAAGATGAATCTAGAGGGAGTAGAGAAACAGGCATTTGGTTAAAGTGGTCTGAGTTCTGAAAATACATTGAAAGGGACACTCACCTTCCCCATGGTTTTTAGCAGAATCAATGTTTCCATAGTCAAGGTGACAAATTTTCCTGTCCATATTCTCAAGGAGCAGAACGAATATCACCGCCTACAAATGTCTTCAAGTCCTGAGCTTTCCCAGCTCCACAGACCTTTGAAAAGTCAGTCTTGTGACCTCACCTACTCACATACAGCTGGAACAACCTGAAAGATTTCAATGGAATCAGTCATGGTCCGAGTCTCTGGAATCAAAATATTTCTAGATGGCTGGTGACCAGGGGGATGACTCTAAAGGCACCATAGTTCCGAGAAGAAGTGACAGGAGTTTTCAGCACTAAGACATCTCTTTCACACCTTCCAGGGATCAAGGTCCATTGTGGAAGGGGTGGCGGAGAGAATGTAAGAGCCAAAGGCAGGGCTCCTTACAATACACTCTTTCAGACACAAAATGTCCCAGATATTTATGACCTCACAGTGCCTGGTACTACCCACACAAGACCCTCAAAAGAGGAGGAAATGATGATGGGATCCAAATAAAACATAGACTAATTGGGAGGAGGAAGGGATATTATGGAGAGTGGTTTGTGAAGGGGAAAGTCGGGTAGGAGGAAATTATCATGGCTTACGGTCTATAACTGGAAGTTGTCAATTAAAAATAGTTTAAGCTGGGCATGGTGGTGCACGCCTTTTATCTCAGCACTCAGAAGGCAGAGTTAGGAGGATCGCCATTGAAGAGCCAAACCAAAGTAACACCACGAAAGACTTTAAATACATTAATAGGCCTGAGTGTCTGTTTCCTGCAGGACCCAAATTACTGACACAGCATTTTGCAGTTACAGGGAAAAACACCCCAAACCAGCTCAGTAACCTAATTAATCCCTGTAGTGGACAAGTCCAAAAGGAACAGGTAAATGTTATAGATCCCTGTGGCTCTTCTTACTATAGATAAGTTGCCTTAATGTTCCTCAGCTACTATGTAACCCATCAGCTTGCAACATATATGCTCTTGCTGAATGTCAACTGATCATGTAGCTGCTACATTGGAAATTCCCCTTTGTTTGAGCCTAATGAAAGCTCCTCCCAGACACCATTAGGGGCTCTTGGATGTTCGAACTGCTTTGGTAAAGCCTGGAGAACGAGCTTAAGCCCAAAAAGAGCTCTTTCCTGTTGCATATATGTCTGACTCTCTTGGTGGTCTTTGGGACTCCACAATCTGGGTATAAGAGCCATGAGACTACCCTGAGACTACATAGTGAATTCCAGGTCAGCCTTGGCTAGAGCGAGACTTTACCTCAGAAAAGGAAAAAAAAAAAAAAAAAAAAGTTAAAAAATTACTGATGGGCTGGGCGTGGTGACACATGCCTTTAATCACAGCCCTTGGGAGGTAGAGGTAGGAGGATCACCATGAGTTGGAGGCCACCCTGAGACTAAATTGAAAAACCAGGTTAGCCTTGGCCAGAGTGAGTCCCTACCTTGAAAAAAACAAAACAAATCAAAACTGCCATTGGACTCACTTCCTTTCAATCATACCTCTTTTCCTGTGCTGCTTGGTTTTAGATCCCATGAATATGAACATTTTCCAAAGTAACTAAACAGTGAAATATATTGATATGCTAATTGGGGTAAGGAAATTTAACTCAGAAGACCATACTCCAATGTCGGGCCCTATACTCATAGACTTTTGTACTGTTTACATGGTACTGTGTAGTCCTTTGTTTTCCTAACAGTGTGGTCTTCAGAATTGTTTAATTGTTCAAGACCATGATTTGCATTGCAACTGCTGACCTGTACTGAAAATCATATTTTTTTGTCTCCATTGCACACCTGCAAGCATCTGTCAGCTAACTAACCATTATCTTGGTTTGTTTCTCTAAAACTTGTCTATCTCATACTCAAGATTTCTGGCACTAAGCCAGGGCTCTGAGCTCTGAGACCTAACAATAATAAGACTACTCCAAGATAAATTATATAAACTGTAAACCCAGGCTTTATAAGGGTCTTCCCTGGACCCACACTGGCATGAGGATAAACTTTCATCCTGATTCTCCTCTCAGTCTCTGGTGCCATTTCCATTAGCCTTGGTTTCCCATAACAACATAACTAAGCCTTCCTGAGTACAAAATCAACCTCTACGCAAAAGTCAGAGTTTTGCTCGGCATGGTGGTGCATGCCATGATTCGCAGCACTGGGGAGGTAGAGGTAGGAGGATTGGTGTGAGTTTCAGGCCATTCTGAGATTACAGAGTGAACTCAAGGTCAGCCTGGGCTAGAGAAAGACCCTGCCACACACACAAAAAAAGTCATGTTCCTTAACTTGAACTTACTTGGAATTTCAATCGTCTGTCATCAAGTTATATCATCCTGTCAGCAATTTCTCAGGTGAGATTGGAAGGAAGTGCAGCCACTTGACACAGCTTTCAGGATGCTAGAAGAGAGGGAAGTGAGATAGGCTGACTTCTGCAAGAGCCTTTATACTGCCTCAACCAGGGTCTCATGATCACTTAACCCAATCACATTTGATTCAATTATCTCTGTGCTGATCAGTTGTGATTTTTAGTAACTTCTTCCCTTGCCTGTAATGTGTGAGATACTTTAGCTTAATGGCTCTCTAACAACTGAACTACATCCCAAGAGTTTCTGAATGTATGTTTCTGAACAAAGTCAGATCAGAAGTAATGTCTTGAACCATTTTCTCAAAGAGTCTGAGAACAATTTTATGGCTTCACTCAACTGAAATAGGCAAGAATTTTATCAACTGCAGCCATGGGATTTACAGAATTCCTCTGTCTCTCTCTCTCTGTCTCTCTCTCTCTTAGTCTCTGTCTCCTTCTCTCTCTGTCTCTGTCTCTCGGATTATCCAGGTACAGTTTCTATCTACCCTAGGTTACCCTTGAATTCACTATGTAGTCTCAGGGTGGCATCAAACTCATGGTGATCCTCCCACTTCTGCCTCCCAAGTTGCACATGCAATAAATAGTAAAGGGAATAAAGGTGTGTACAACCACACCCTCATTGGAAAGCCCTCATTCTTATTTCAGAAAAAACACAGTTGAGCCAGGGGAGTGGTTGCCTTAATTAGACAAACAGGCAACTCCATCAACTGTATTTTTCTTTCTAGGTTTTTGTTTTCTTTCTTTCTTTCTTTTTTTTTTTTTTTTTTGGTCTTACAAGATTAAAAAAAAAAAAAAAAAAACCACAGAGGATGAAATCAGAGAATCACTCCTATTCATAATTACATAAAAGGAATAAAGAACCTTGTAATAAACCTAACTACGGAAATGTAGGATCTCTAAAAACTAATCTTTAAAACAATCAGTATATTTCTTCCGCTTTTTCTTTTATTTGTTTATTTTTTTGCTTTGCATTTTTTGTTTCATTTATTTTTTATTTTTTATTTTATTTTATTGTTTTTGATGTAGGGTTTCACTCTACTGCAGGCACCTGGAATTCCCCAGGTTGTTTCAGGGTGACCTCAAACTCATTGTGGTCACCCTACCTCTACATCCGGAGTGCTGGCATTAAGGATGGGCACCATCACACGGCCCACTTTTCATTTCTTAATATCAGAACGTATTTCTCAACATGAAACAGACAGAATCTTTCTGGAAGAAAGGCTGAACTCTTAAAGGGATTTCCTAGATGAGTGTGATGACTTGTGTTTGATTCCACAATACCCTCCTATAGCCAGATACACAAGGTGGCATATTTATCTAGAGATCATTTCCAGTGTAAAGAGAACCTGGTCCACCCATTCTTTCTCTCTCGTCTTTTCCTTGCTAACAATAACAAATAAAAAGTTTTCAGAAATGGACTCATGAGCAATTAATATGATTTATTGGGTCAAAGTCATTCCAGCTCATGTACAATAAGTCAGGTGATATTTAATTCTGTCCATTAGGAAAACATAGGAGGCAACTTCCCAGCTCCAAAGCAAAGCCTGCAGCCTAACAATGTCCTGTATTTCACACCAGTCTCCTACATCCCTCAGGATGAGACGGCATTTACATGTCAACAAACAAGACCCAAGGGATAAAAGTCAAATATCCAAAGTGATTATGAAGTAGATGAGAGTGTCTGGGAGTGCTGCTGGGACAGCACAGCAGTGTCCAGCTGTGGTGTGTGTGTCAGACACTGCAGTGTGGAGTTCAGGCAGCAGGTGTTTCCCAGAGTCTGGAGCCCAGCAGCGATGCCATAAGGCCTGTTCCAACTCAGGTAACGTTGCCGGCTCAAAGCAGGCTCTGTTGCCTTGAAAGTCATATTATGCAGGTCTGGATAAGGTTGAGATGATGGCGATGAATCTAAGGTAGATAAAAACACACATTAGATTAAGATGAATCTGGAGGGAGTAGAGAAACAGGCATTTGGTTGAAGTGATCTGAGTTCTGAAAATACATTCAAAGGGACACTCACCTTCCCCATGGTTTTTAGCAGAATCCATGTTTCCAGAGTCAAGGCGACAAATTTTCCTGTCTAGATTCTCAAGGAGCAGAAGGAATATCACCTCCTACAAATGTCTTCAAGTCCTGAGCTTTCCCAGCTCCACAGACCTTTGAAAAGTCAGTCTTGTGACCTCACCTACTCACATACTGCTGGAACAACCTGAAAGATTTCAATGAGTCAGTCATGGTCGAGTCTCTGGAATCAAATATTTCTAGATGGCTGGTGACCAGGGGGATGACTCTAAAGGCACCATAGTTCCGAGAAGAAGTGACAGGAGTGTTCAGCACTGAGACATCTCTGTCACACCTTCCAAGGCTCAAGGTCCATTGTGGAAGAGGTGGCAGAGAGAATGTAAGAGCCAAAGGCAGGGCTCCTTACAATACACTCTTCCAGACACAAAATGTCCCGGATATTCATGACCCCACATTGCCTGGTACTACCCACACAAGACATCCAAGATAGGAGGAAATGATGATGGCATCCAAAGAAAACATAGACTAATTGAGAGGAGGAAGGGATATGACGGAGGGTGGTTTGTGAAGGGGAACGTGGGGTAGGGAGGAAATTATCATGGCTTACCGTCCACAATTTTGGAAGTTGTCAATTAAAAATAGTTTAAGCTGGTCATGGTGGTGCACGCCTTTTACCTCAGTACTCAGAAGGCAGAGGTAGGAGGATCTCCATTGAAGAGCCCAAACCAAAGTAACACCATGACAGACTTTAAGTACATTAATAGAACTGAGTTTCTGTTTTCTGCAGGACCCAAATTACTGACAAAGCATTTTACAGTTACAGTGAAAAACACCCCAATAATAAGATTAGTCCAATATAAATTGTATAAAGTGTAAACCCAGGCTTTGGAAGGGTCTTCCCTGGACCCACTCTGGCATGAAGATAAACTTTCCTCCTGATTCTCCTCTCAGTCTCTGATGCCAATTCTATTTGCCTCGGTTTCCCATAACAACATAACTAAGCCTTCCTGAGTACAAAATCAACCTCTACGCAAAAGTCAGAGTTTTGCTGGGCATGGTGGTGCATGCCATGACTCGCAGCACTGGGGAGGTAGAGGTAGGAGGATTGGTGTGAGTTTCAGGCCATTCTGAGACTACAGAGTGAACTCAAGGTCAGCCTGGGCTAGAGAAGACCCTGCCACACACACAAATAAGTCATGGTCCTTAACTTGAACTTACTTGGAATTGCAATCGTGTGTCATCAAGTTATTTCATCCTGTCAGCAATTTCTCAGGTGAGATTGGAAGGAAGTGCAGCCACTTGACACAGCTTCCAGGATGCTAGAAGAGAGGGAAGTGAGATAGGCTGACTTCTGCAAGAGCCTTTATACTGCCTCAACCAGGGTCACATGATCACTTAACCCAATCACATTTGATTCAATTATCTCTGTGCTGATCACTTGTGATTTCTAGGAACTCCCTCCCTTGCCTGTAATGTATGAGATACTTTAGCTTAATGGCTCTCTAACAACTGAACTACATCCCAAGAGTTTCTGAATGTATGTTTCTGAACAAACTCAGATCAGAAGTAATGTCTTGAACCATTTTCTCAAAGAGTCTGAGAACAATTTTATGGCTTCACTCAACTGGAATAGGCAAGAATTTAATCATCTGCAGGCATGAGATTTACAGAAATCCTCGGTCTCTCTCTCTCTTAGTCTCTCCTCTCTCTCTGTCCCTCTCTCTCTCTCTCTCTCTCTCTCTGTATCTCTCTCTCGGATTATCCAGGTACAGTTTCAACCTACCGTAGGCTACCCTTGAATTCACTATGTAGTCACAGGGGTGCCTTAAACTCATGGTGATCCTCCCACTTCTGCCTCCCAAGTTGCACATGCAATAAATAGTAAAGGGAATAATGGTGTGTACAAACACACCCTGATTGGAGAACCCGCAATCTTATTTCAGAAAGAGCACAGTTGAGCCAGTGGTGCGGTTGCCTTAATTAGACAAACAGACAACTCCATCAACTGTAGTTTTCTTTGTAGGTTTTTCTTTTCTTTGTTCTTTTTTGGTCTTGCAAAGTCAAAAAAAAAAAAAAAAAAACACAGAGGATGAAATCAGAGAATCACTCCTATTCACAATTACATAAAAGGAATAAAGAACCTTGTAATAAACCTAACTAAGGACTTGCAGGATCTCTGAAAAGTAAACTTTAAAACGATCAGCATAGTTGTTCCACTTTTCTTCCTTTTTTTTTTTTGTTTTTGATTTTTTGTTTTTGTTTTTATTTTTGTTTTGTTTTGTTTTTTGATGTAGGCTTTCACTCTAATGCAGGCGCCGGGAATTCTCCAGATTCTTTCAGGGTGGCCTCAAACTCATTGTGGTCCCCCTACCTCCTGAGTGCTGGCATTAAGGATGGGACATTTTGTGTCTGGAAGAGTGTATTGTAAGGTGTGCCGGCCTGCAGCACAAGTCGAAACAAACCTCGAAGGAGGGAGTGGGAATGAACCTGATACAAGAACACAAGGAATGGAGCCAAGACAAGTTCTGATCAAGGCTCTCCTTTATTCAGGTGGATACAAGCTTATATACAGAAGACAAAACTTTCTGGGTAATGCCTACGTGCTTAAGGTTAGCTTCACCATGGCCATATGGTAATGCCTCTTCCTGTTGCTCACCCCACCTAGGCTGTATGTTAAATAATGCCATTGTAACTGGCGCCATCTCACCTGGGCTTTAGGATAAGGCCTTTGTGTTAAGAGATTAAAGACCACCTGCAGCTCCCAAGGTCAGAGAGCAGCTGCAGCTCCCAACATCTCCCCCTTCTTTATTTATTAAAAGATGCAACTGTGCCTGTCTTAGGTTGTCAGAGGCAGAAGAACATCCTTACCCGTCATTGGAGAAACATATTATCCTTGAATATGTGCCCTGTCTTAGGTTGGATGCCTCCTCCCCCGATCTTACCCGTCTCTGGCTACCAGTCGGATCAAATTCTGGGAGAATTAGGATAAAGTCTGAGGGAGCCAAGGACGTGTTCTATAGTGCATACCTCGGACCTCTGCACGAACATTTACAATAGACTTCATTAAACACTTGAAGAAAACAGGCAATAGGCATAAGAGAAGCAGAAGGCAAACTCCCACAGCTGCAAAGCTGCCTATCCAGGAACTCAGATAGTCCCAACCAGGCAACACAGACTTAATTGCAACAATTAAATCATTAGAAGCCTTAGTGGCATCAAAATCAAGATGGCTTTTCTGTATAGCTAGAATTTCTGAATGTTAACTAACCAAATCTAACGAAATGTTATCATGGTGCCAAATTCCTTCTAAATGCATTTTGACTTTTACCCAATCTTCATAACTAGCATTGTAAGTTTTAGAGGTGATGCAGATCCATTGGTAATTTGCATGGCATTCCAATCGAGCTCTAGTCTTCAATCCTTGAATTTGCTCTCCTAAATAAGTCACTACATCAAACAAAGCATCTATTTTTTTCTTCTAACTTCTTGTCTAACTACTTGAGTTCCCAAAGCAACAGAAACATTTTTGGCTAGATTATTAACAAAGTGTGCAGTATGAACTTCTTGTGCAAGAGCAACAGCAGCAGTAGTAATAGAAGCTAATAATGTAATAAATGCAGCAATCCCGGCAATAATGAAACCTACAACTCTCTTTTGTCTACTTAAACTATTTTTAAACTCCTCTAGAATTTGAATACCCTTGTCAGAATACCAAGGCTTTGAAAGATTTACAGGAATCATAACAAATGCAGGTTGTTTGACAATCATTACAGTTTTAGAATCATGAGAAATACAACTGGACAGACTACAATTATCACAGGTAACATTAAACATTCCTTCAGACCCATGATGCCAAGTAATATTTATATTTCCTATCATCAGGGCATAAGGTGGTGTAACACAGGCCATAACAGTTCCCTTTGGAAGACTATTTGGATTATTGCTGTCAGATGTAACCTTGATACCTCCCATAGCAGCAGCAATTTTCCACACGTAAGTTTGCTGATGTCCATTGTCTGACCACCACAGTCCTGAGGACAGTCCAGTAGCTCAATCATTAACCCATTCAGTTTTCACTGTAAGCAAGATGTAGATGACATCACATCAGCAGTGTCCTCTTGTTTGATCTCGTGGCCTGCATACCGGACCAAACATTCTGGCAACCATCTGGCTCCATTTTCTTTCTGTGAAAAAATACAAACAGATCCTTGTCCCCATATTAATACAGGGTTGGGTCCACTCCATTTGTTAGTCAATGGATCTTTCCACATTTAGCATAATTAGTCTTGGTTTGTGCATGCCAAAAACGGTCAGCAGCAGAAAACCCTTTTGCATCCAAAAGTTCAAAAAACAAAAAAATTAAATGAATAAAGTATGATTTAACCATTTTGTTACTGACCCCTGTGTCATTTCCCCTTTTATGTTTTTTGTAACCAGATTTTTAATATTCCATTTGCTCGTTCAATGATACCTTGCCCTTGGGGGTTATAAGGAATTCCAGTAACATGCTCAATATTAAAAGAAGAACAAAAGTGCTTAAATCCTGCATTTATATATCCTGAACCATTATCTGTTTTCAGTTGTTTAGGTACTCCTAAAATATTAAAAGAGTGAAGACAATGAGCAATAACATGTTTAGTAGCTTCTCCTGTTGTGCAGAAGCACAAATGAAACCAGAATAAGTGTCAATAGAAACATGTACAAATTTTATTTTTCCAAACTCAGGAACATGAGTTATATCCATTTTCCATAATGGCCAGAAGTCAAACCTTGAGGATTGACACCATGATGTGGCACAGGTAAAAATGTGAGACATTGTTGACAGATTTTAACAATCTGTCTTTTTCTTTCCACCTAATAAAATATCATCCATATAATAAATAATATATATTTGAGTAAATTTGCTTCTTGTATAAGCTAAAGCTTTAGCCACAAATTTCTGACATAAAGTTGGACTATTAGCCATGCCCTGAGGGAGAACTTTCCATTGATATCTTTTCATAGGCTCCTTAGAATTACTAGAAGGAACACTAAAAGCAAAACGACAACAATCTTGTGGATGTAAAGGTATAGTAGAAAAGCAATCTTTCAAGTCAATAATCACTTTAGAAAAGTCAGCTGCAATAGCTACAGGACTAGGCAGACCAGGTTGCAATGCTCCCATTAAATGCATAGTAACATTCACAGCTCTCAGATCTTGTAGTAACCGCCACTTTACTGATTTCTTTTTAATGACAAAAATTGAAGTATTCCAGGGTAAAGATGATTCCTCTATATGCCCTGCCTCTAATTGCTCTTGAACTAACGTTTGAGCAGCTATCAGTTTTTCCTGTGTCAAAGCCCATTGATCCACCCATACAGGATCATCAAATTTCCAACAGACAGGCTCTGAGTGGGGCAGCACGGCCTGACTAGTGGCCACTGGGGGAAATACCCCAGCCCTTGATGATTTGCATTAGAAGCTACTTGAATAGGTAATGAGCCACCTTGTCCCCATTTTCCTAATCCTTTACCAGGCAAGTAACCCTGTTTAAGCACTTGAGCAGTAACAATTTCATTAGGACTACACATTAACAATTCCATTTGACTTAAAA